>JAQONI010000034.1:0-135497 GCA_036936925.1 Cenchrus fungigraminus | reverse complement strand
AAATGCTCCGGAGCACTCCCAAACATCATTTTGGTTCTAATGGAGTAGAATGGGTGTTTTTGTTGCGAAGCTATTATCGCAACTTCAGTACCCCGAAATATAGCATTCAGGCCTGAAAAACATGTTTTGCATCTTTTTACATGTCGAAAGTTTGCGAAATGCTCCGGAATACTCCCAAACATCATTTGGTTCTAATGGAGTGGAATGGGTGTTTTCGTTGCGAAGCCATTATCGCAACTTCGGTACCCTGAAATATTATATTCAGGCCCGAAACACAAATTTTGGATCTTTTTTCATGCCGAAAGTTTGCGAAATACTTCGGAACACACCCAACATCATTTTGGGTCTAATGGAGTAAAATAGGTGTTTTTGTTGCGAAACCATTTTCGCAACTTCGGTACCCCGAAATGGTGCATTCAGGCCGAAGACAGAAGTTTTGCATCTTTTTGCAAGTCAAAGGTTTGCGAAATGCTTCGGAGCACACCCAAACATCATTTTGGGTCTAATGGAGTAGAATGGGTGTTTTTGTTGCGAAATAATTTTCGCAACTTCGGTACCCCGAATTAGTTCATTCGTGCCCGAAACACAAGTTTTGCATCTTTTAACAAATCGAAGGTTTGCGAAATGCTCCGGAGCACTCCCAAACATCATTTTGGTTCTAATGGAGTAGAATGGGTGTTTTCATTGCGAAGCTATGATCGCAACTTCGGTACCCCGAAATATTGCATTCAGGCCCGAAAAACATGTTTTGCATCTTTTTACATGCCGAAAGTTTGCGAAACGCCCCGGAACACTCCCAAACATCATTTTGGGTCTAATGGAGTTAAATAGGTGTTTTTGTTGCGAAACCATTTTCGCAACTTCGGTACCCCGAAATGGTGCATTCAGGCCCAAAACACAAGTTTTGCATCTTTTTGCAAATCGAAGGCTTGCGAAATCCTCCGGAGCACTCCCAAAGATCATTTTTGTTCTAATGGAGTAGAATGGGTGTTTTTGTTGCGAAATAATTTTCGCAACTTCGGTACCCCGAATTAGTGCATTCGTGCCCGAACCATAAGTTTTGCATCTTCTTACAAATCGAAGATTTGCGAAATGCTCCGGAGCACTCCCAAACATCATTTTGGTTCTAATGGAGTTGAATGTGTGTTTTCGTTATGAAGCTATGATCACAACTTCGGTACCCTGGCACCGGTCTCATGCCAAAATTCGTCCTGAGTCAACGGGAATCTTCGAAAGAAGTGGACGTCCAGAATCTGTCACGGCGCTGCACCAATACCTTTTGGGCTGTTGGCCCAACAGGAGGCCCATGTGGGCCTCTCGTGGACGCCAGGGGCTGCGCCCCCTATTTAGATAGACCCCTCGTTTATTTTCAGACTTGAGTTTGTTTTACAAGTTAGCTTTAGCTACAACTGAACAGCCACATAGCGCTGCCTTCGTGTATTGCAGACTCCACCTTCGAGTGATATTAAGATTGCTCGCCTCGAATTCTTGTTCGTTCGTCGATTGCGCACAGGAATTGATCTTCGTGATCAGGCCGATCTTGCTCCAACAAGGTCGGTAACCACAGGGAGTTGGTCCAGCGATTGCATTGGCGCTTCGGGCTTGCTCGTTGTAGTCAGATCGTGAGGGTCGTCTCCCGCTGAAATCGGATTTATCTCCACTCACCTAAAGATCGGGCACTCCCCCTCTATCAGAAAGTTTGTGAAATACTCCGGAACACTCCCAAACATCATTTTGGTTCTAATGGAGTAGAATGAGTGTTTTCATTGTGAAGCTATAATCGCTACTTCGGTACCCCGAAATATTGCATTCAGGCCCGAAAAACAAGTTTTGCATCTTTTAAAAAATCGAAGGTTTGCGAAATCCTCCGGAGCAATCCCAAACATCATTTTGGTTCTAATGGAGTAGAATGGGTGTTTTCGTTGCGAAACTATGATCGCAACATCGGTACCCCGAAATATTGCATTCAGGCCCAAAAAACATGTTTTGCATCTTTTTACATGCCGAAAGTTTGCGAAATGCTCCGGAACACTCCCAAACATCATTTTGGTTCTAATGGAGTTAAATAGGTGTTTTTGTTGTGAAACTATTTTCGCAACTTCGGTACCCCGAAATGGTGCATTCAGGCCCAAAACACAAGTTTTGCATCTTTTTGCAAATCGAAGGCTTGCGAAATGCTCCGGAGCACTCCCAAACATCATTTTGGTTCCAATGGAGTAGAATGGGTGTTTTTGTTGGGAAATAGTTTTCGCAACTTCGGTACCCCGAATTAGTTCATTCGTGCCCGAAACACAAGTTTTGCATCTTTTTACAAATCGAAGGTTTGCGAAATGCTCCGGAACACTCCCAAATATCATTTTGGTTCAAATGGAGTTAAATAGGTGTTTTTGTTGTGAAACTATTTTCGCAACTTCGGTACCCCGAAATGATGCATTCAGGCCCAAAACACAAGTTTTGCATCTTTTTACAAATCGAAGGTTTGCGAAATGCTCCGGAGCACTCCCAAACATCATTTTGGTTCTAATGGAGTAGAATAGGTGTTTTCGTTGCGAAGCTATTATCGCAACTTCGGTACCCCGAAATATTGCATTCAGGCCCGAAAAACATGTTTTGCATCTTTTTACATGCCGAAAGTTTGCGAAATGCTCCGGAACACTCCCAAACATCATTTTTTTTCTAATGGAGTAGAATGAGTGTTTTCATTGCGAAGCTATTATCGCTACTTCGGTACCCTGAAATATTGCATTCAGGCCCGAAAAACATGTTTTGCATCTTTTTACATGCCGAAAGTTTGCGAAATGCTCCGGAACACACCCAAACATCATTTTGGGTCTAATGCAGTAGAATGGGTGTTTTCGTTGTGAAATAATTTTCGCAACTTCGGTACCCCGAATTAGTGCATTCGTGCCCGAACCATAAGTTTAGCATCTTTTTACAAATCGAAGATTTGCGAAATGCTCCGGAGCACTCCCAAACATCATTTTGGTTCTAATGGAGTAGAATGGGTGTTTTCATTGCGAAGCTATGATCGCAACTTCGGTACCCCGAAATGTTGCATTCAGGCCCGAAATACATGTTTCGCATCTTTTTACATGCCGAATGTTTGCGAAATGCTCCAGAAGACACCCAAACATCATTTTGGGTCTAATCGAGTAGAATGGGTGTTTTCATTGCGAAATAATTTTCGCAACTTCGTTAACTCGAAATAGTGTATTCAAGCCCGAAACACAAGTTTTGCATCGTTTTAATAGTCAAAGGTTTGCGAAATGCTTCGGAGCACTCCCAAACATCATTTTGGGTCTAATGGAGTAGAATGGGTGTTTTCGTTGCGAAATAATTTTCGCAACTTCGGTACCCCGAATTAGTTTATTCTTGCCCGAAACACAAGTTTTGCATCTTTTAACAAATCGAAGGTGTGCGAAATGCTCCGGAGCACTCCCAAACATCATTTTGGGTCTAATGGAGTTAAATAGGTGTTTTTGTTGTGAAACCATTTTCGCAACTTCGGTACCCCGAAATGGTGCATTCAGGTCCAAAACACAAGTTTTGCATCTTTTTGCAAATCGAAGGCTTGCTAAATGCTCCGGAGCACTCGCAAACATCATTTTGGTTCTAATGGAGTAGAATGGGTGTTTTTGTTGCGAAATAGTATTCGCAACTTCGGTACCCCGAATTAGTTCATTCGTGCGCGAAACACAGGTTTTGCATCTTTTAACAAATCGAAGGTTTGTGAAATGCTCCGGAGCACTCCCAAACATCATTTTGGTTCTAATGGAGTAGAATGGGTGTTTCCGTTGCGAAGCTATTATCGCAACTTTGGTACCCTGAACTATAGCATTCAGGCCCGAATAACATGTTTTGCATCTTTTAACAAACCGAAAGTTTGCGAAATGCTCGGGAACACACCCAAACATCATTTTGGGTCTAATGGAGTAGAATGGATGTTTTCATTGCGAAATAAATTTCGCAACTTCGTCAACCCGAAATAGTGCATTCAAGCCCGAAACACAAGTTTTGCATCTTTTTACAAGTCAAAGGTTTGCGAAATGCATCAGAGCACTCCCAAACATCATTTTGGGTCTAATGGAGTAGAATGGGTGTTTTCGTTGCGAAATAATTTTCGCAACTTCGGTACCCCGAATTAGTTAATTCGTGCCCGAAACACAAGTTTTGCATCTTTAAACAAATCGAAGGTTTGCGAAATGCTCCGGAGCACTCCCAAACATCATATTGGTTCTAATGGAGTAGAATGGGTGTTTTCGTTGCGAAGCTATGATCGCAACTTCGGTACCCCGAAATATTGCATTCAGGCCCGAAAAACATGTTTTGCATCTTTTTACATGCCGAAAGTTTGCGAAATGCCCCAGAACACTCCCAAACATCATTTTGTTCTAATGGAGTGGAATGGGTGTTTTCGTTGCGAAGCCATTATCGCAACTTCGGTACCCTGAAATATTGTATTCAGGCCCGAAACACAAATTTTGGATCTTTTTTCATGCCGAAAGTTTGCGAAATGCTTCGGAACACACCCAACATCATTTTGGGTCTAATCGAGTAAAATAGGTGTTTTTGTTGCGAAACCATTTTCGCAACTTCGGTACCACGAAATGGTGCATTCAGGCCCAAGACAGAAGTTTTGCATCTTTTTGCAAGTCAAAGGTTTGTGAAATGCTTCGGAGCACTCCCAAACATCATTTTGGGTCTAATGGAGTAGAATGGGTGTTTTCGTTGCGAAATAATTTTCGCAACTTCGGTACCCCGAATTAGTTAATTCGTGCCCGAAACACAAGTTTTGCATCTTTAAACAAATCAAAGGTTTGCGAAATGCTCCGGAGCACTCCCAAACATCATATTGGTTCTAATGGAGTAGAATGGGTGTTTTCGTTGCGAAGCTATGATCGCAACTTCGGTACCCTGAAATATTGCATTCAGGCCCGAAAAACATGTTTTGCATCTTTTTACATGCCGAAAGTTTGCGAAATGCCCCGGAACACTCCCAAACATCATTTTGGGTCTAATGGAGTGAAATAGGTGTTTTTGTTGGGAAACCATTTTCGTAACTTCGGTACCCCGAAATGGTGCATTTAGGCCCAAAACACAAGTTTTGCATCTTTTTGCAAATCGAAGGTTTGCGAAATGCTCCGGGGCACTCCCAAAGATCATTTTTGTTCTAATGGAGTAGAATGGGTGTTTTTGTTGCCAAATAATTTTCGCAACTTCGGTTCCCCGAATTAGTGCATTCGTGCCCGAACCATAAGTTTTGCATCTTTTTACAAATCCAAGATTTGCAAAATGCTCCGGAGCACTCCCAAACATCATTTTGGTTCTAATGGAGTAGAATGGGTGTTTTCGTTGCGAAGCTATGATCACAACTTCGGTACCCTGAAATGGTGCATTCAGGCCCAAGACACAAGTTTTGCATCTTTTTGCAAATCGAAGGCTTGCGAAATGCTCCAGTGCACTCCCAAACATCATTTTTGTTCTAATGGAATAGAATGGGTCTTTTTGTTGCGAAATATTTTTCGCAACTTCGGTACCCCGAATTAGTTCATTCGTGCCCGGAACACAGGTTTTGCATCTTTTAACAAATCGAAGGTTTGTGAAATGCTCCGGAGCAGACCCAAAAATCATTTTGGTTCTAATGGAGTAGAATGGGTGTTTTCGTTGCGAAGCTATGATCGCAACTTCGGTACCCCGAAATGTTGCATTCAGGCCCGAAAAACATGTGTTGCATCTTTTTACATGCCGAAAGTTTGCGAAATGCCCCGGAACACTCCCAAACATCATTTTGGGTCTAATGGAGTTAAATAGGTGTTTTTGTTGGGAAACCATTTTCGTAACTTCGGTACCCCGAAATGGTTCATTCAGGCCCAAAACACAAGTTTTGCATCTTTTTGCAAATCGAAGGTTTGCGAAATGCTCCGGAGCACTCCCAAAGATCATTTTTGTTCTAATGGAGTAGAATGGGTGTTTTTGTTGCGAAATAATTTTCGCAACTTCGGTACCCCGAAATAGTGCATTCAGTCCCGAAACTAAAGTTTTGCATCTTTTTACATGCCGCAAGTTTGCGAAATGCTCCAGAGCACTCCCAAACATCATTTTTGGGTCTAATGGAGTAAAATAGGTGTTTTTGTTGCGAAACCATTTTCGCAACTTCGGTACCCCGAAATGGTGCATTCAGGCCCAAGACACAAGTTTTGCATCTTTTTGCAAATCGAAGGCTTGTGAAATGCTCCGGTGCACTCCCAAACATCATTTTGGTTCTAATGGAGTAGAATGGGTCTTTTTGTTGCGAAATAGTTTTCGCAACTTCGGTACCCCGAATTAGTTCATTCGTGCCCGGAACACAGGTTTTGCATCTTTTAACAAATCGAAGGTTTGTGAAATGGTCCGGAGCAGACCCAAAAATCATTTTGGTTCTAATGGAGTAGAATGGGTGTTTTCGTTACGAAGCTATGATCGCAACTTCGGTACCCCGAAATGTTGCATTCGGGCCCGAAAAACATGTTTTGCATCTTTTTACATGCCGAAAGTTTGCGAAATGCTCCGGAACACTCCAAACATCATTTTGGTTCTAATGGAGTAGAATGGATGTTTTCATTGCGAAATAAATTTCGCAACTTCGGTACCCCGAATTAGTGCATTCGTGCCCGAACCATAAGTTTTGCATCTTTTTACAAATCAAAGATTTGCGAAATGCTCCGGAGCACTCCCAAACATCATTTTGGTTCTAATGGAGTAGAATGGGTGTTTTTGTTGCGAAGCTATTATCGCAACTTCGGTACCCCGAAATATAGCATTCAGGCCTGAAAAACATGTTTTGCATCTTTTTACATGTCGAAATTTTGCGAAATGCTCCGGAATACTCCCAAACATCATTTGGTTCTAATGGAGTGGAATGGGTGTTTTCGTTGCGAAGCCATTATCGCAACTTCGGTACCCTGAAATATTGTATTCAGGCCCGAAACACAAATTTTGGATCTTTTTTCATGCCGAAAGTTTGCGAAATACTTCGGAACACACCCAACATCATTTTGGGTCTAATGGAGTAAAATAGGTGTTTTTGTTGCGAAACCATTTTCGCAACTTCGGTACCCCGAAATGGTGCATTCAGGCCGAAGACAGAAGTTTTGCATCTTTTTGCAAGTCAAAGGTTTGCGAAATGCTTCGGAGCACACCCAAACATCATTTTGGGTCTAATGGAGTAGAATGGGTGTTTTAGTTGCGAAATAATTTTCGCAACTTCGGTACCCCGAATTAGTTCATTCGTGCCCGAAACACAAGTTTTGCATCTTTTAACAAATCGAAGGTTTGCGAAATGCTCCGGAGCACTCCCAAACATCATTTTGGTTCTAATGGAGTAGAATGGGTGTTTTCATTGCGAAGCTATGATCGCAACTTCGGTACCCCGAAATATTGCATTCAGGCCCGAAAAACATGTTTTGCATCTTTTTACATGCCGAAAGTTTGCGAAACGCCCCGGAACACTCCCAAACATCATTTTGGGTCTAATGGAGTTAAATAGGTGTTTTTGTTGCGAAACCATTTTCGCAACTTCGGTACCCCGAAATGGTGCATTCAGGCCCAAAACACAAGTTTTGCATCTTTTTGCAAATCGAAGGCTTGCGAAATCCTCCGGAGCACTCCCAAAGATCATTTTTGTTCTAATGGAGTAGAATGGGTGTTTTTGTTGCGAAATAATTTTCGCAACTTCGGTACCCCGAATTAGTGCATTCGTGCCCGAACCATAAGTTTTGCATCTTCTTACAAATCGAAGATTTGCGAAATGCTCCGGAGCACTCCCAAACATCATTTTGGTTCTAATGGAGTTGAATGTGTGTTTTCGTTATGAAGCTATGATCACAACTTCGGTACCCTGGCACCGGTCTCATGCCAAAATTCGTCCTGAGTCAACGGGAATCTTCGAAAGAAGTGGACGTCCAGAATCTGTCACGGCGCTGCACCAATACCTTTTGGGCTGTTGGCCCAACAGGAGGCCCATGTGGGCCTCTCGTGGACGCCAGGGGCTGCGCCCCCTATTTAGATAGACCCCTCGTTTATTTTCAGACTTGAGTTTGTTTTACAAGTTAGCTTTAGCTACAACTGAACAGCCACATAGCGCTGCCTTCGTGTATTGCAGACTCCACCTTCGAGTGATATTAAGATTGCTCGCCTCGAATTCTTGTTCGTTCGTCGATTGCGCACAGGAATTGATCTTCGTGATCAGGCCGATCTTGCTCCAACAAGGTCGGTAACCACAGGGAGTTGGTCCAGCGATTGCATTGGCGCTTCGGGCTTGCTCGTTGTAGTCAGATCGTGAGGGTCGTCTCCCGCTGAAATCGGATTTATCTCCACTCACCTAAAGATCGGGCACTCCCCCTTTATCAGAAAGTTTGTGAAATACTCCGGAACACTCCCAAACATCATTTTGGTTCTAATGGAGTAGAATGAGTGTTTTCATTGTGAAGCTATAATCGCTACTTCGGTACCCCGAAATATTGCATTCAGGCCCGAAAAACAAGTTTTGCATCTTTTAAAAAATCGAAGGTTTGCGAAATCCTCCGGAGCAATCCCAAACATCATTTTGGTTCTAATGGAGTAGAATGGGTGTTTTCGTTGCGAAACTATGATCGCAACATCGGTACCACGAAATATTGCATTCAGGCCCAAAAAACATGTTTTGCATCTTTTTACATGCCGAAAGTTTGCGAAATGCTCCGGAACACTCCCAAACATCATTTTGGTTCTAATGGAGTTAAATAGGTGTTTTTGTTGTGAAACTATTTTCGCAACTTCGGTACCCCGAAATGGTGCATTCAGGCCCAAAACACAAGTTTTGCATCTTTTTGCAAATCGAAGGCTTGCGAAATGCTCCGGAGCACTCCCAAACATCATTTTGGATCTAATGGAGTAGAATGGGTGTTTTTGTTGCGAAATAGTTTTCGCAACTTCAATACCCCGAATTAGTTCATTCGTGCCCGAAACACAAGTTTTGCATCTTTTAACAAATCGAAGGTGTGCGAAATGCTCCGGAGCACTCCCAAACATCATTTTGGTTCTAATGGAGTAGAATTGGTGTTTTCGTTGCAAAGCTATGATCGCAACTTCGGTACCCCGAAATATTGCATTCAGGCCCGAAAAACATGTTTTGCATCTTTTTTCATGCTGAAAGTTTGCGAAATGCTCCGGAACACACCCAAACATCATTCTGGGTCTATTAGAGTTAAATAGGTGTTTTTGTTGCGAAACCATTTTCGCAACTTCGGTACCCCGAAATGGTGCATTCAGGCCCATAACACAAGTTTTGCATCTTTTTGCGAATCGAAGGCTTGCGAAATGCTCCAGAGCACTCCCAAATATCATTTTGGTTCTAATGGAGTAGAATGGGTGTTTTCGTTGCGAAGCTATTATCGCAACATCGGTAGCCCAAAATATTGCATTCAGGCCCGAAAAACATGTTTTGCATCTTTTTACATGCCGAAAGTTTGCGAAATACTCCGGAACACACCCAAACATCATTATGGGTCTAATGGAGTTAAATAGGTATTTTTGTTGTGAAACCATTTTCGCAACTTCGGTACCCCGAATTAGTGCATTCGTGCCCGAAACACAAGTTTTGCTTATTTTTACAAATCGAAGGTTTGCGAAATGCTCCGGAGCACTCCCAAACATCATTTTGGTTCTAATAGAGTAGAATGGGTGTTTTCATTGCGAAATAATTTTCGCAACTTCGTTAACCCGAAATAGTGCATTCAAGCCCGAAACACAAGTTTTGCATCGTTTTACAAGTCAAAGGTTTGCGAAATGCTTCGGAGCACTCCCAAACATCATTTTGGGTCTAATGGAGTAGAATGGGTGTTTTCGTTGCGAAATAATTTTCGCAACTTCGGTACCCCGAATTAGTTCATTCGTGCCCGAAACACAACTTTTGCATCTTTTAACAAATCGAAGGTTTGCGAAATGCTCCGGAGCACTCCCAAACATCATTTTGGTTCTAATGGAGTAGAATGGGTGTTTTCGTTGCGAAGCTATGATCACAACTTCGGTACCCCGAAATATTGCATTCAGGCCCGAAAAACATGTTTTGCATCTTTTTACATGCCGAAAGTTTGCGAAATGCTCCGGAACACACCCAAACATCATTTTGGGTCTAATGGAGTTAAATAGGTGTTTTTGTTGCGAAACCATTTTCGCAATTTCAGTACCCCGAAATGGTGCATTCAGGCCCAAAACACAAGTTTTGCATCTTTTTGCAAATCGAAGGCTTGCGAAATGCTCCGGAGCACTCCCAAACATCATTTTGGTTCTAATCGAGTAGAATAGGTGTTTTTGTTGCGAAATAGTTTTCGCAACTTCAGTACCCCGAATTAGTTCATTCGTGCCCGAAACACAAGTTTTGCATCTTTTAAAAAATCGAAGGTTTGCGAAATGCTCTGGAGCACTCCCAAACATCATTTTGTTTCTAATGGAGTAGAATGGGTGTTTTCGTTGCGAAACTATGATCGCAACTTCGGTACCCCGAAATATTGAATTCAGGCCCAAAAAACATGTTTTGCACTTTTTACATGCCGAAAGTTTGCGAAATGCTCCGGAACACACCCAAACATCATTTTGGGTATAATGGACTAGAATGCGTGTTTTCATTGCGAAATAATTTTCGCAACTTCGTTAACCTGAAATAGTGCATTCAGGCCCAAAACACAAGTTTTGCATCTTTTTACAAGTCAAAGGTTTGCGAAATGCTTTGGAGCACTCCCAAACATCATTTTGGGTCTAATGGAGTAGAATGGGTGTTTTCGTTGCAAAGCTATGATCGCAACTTTGGTACCCCGAAATATTGCATTCAGGCCCGAAAAACATGTTTTGCATCTTTTTACATGCCGAAAGTTTGCGAAATGCTCCGGAACACACCCAAACATCATTATGGGTTTAATGGAGTTAAATAGGTGTTTTTGTTGCGAAACCATTTTCGCAACTTCGGTACCCCGAAATGGTGCATTCAGGCCCATAACACAAGTTTTGCATCTTTTGTCAAATCGAAGGCTTGCGAAATGCTCCGGAGCACTCCCAAACATCATTTTGGTTCTAATGGAGTAGAATGAGTGTTTTCGTTGCGAAGCTATTATCGCAACTTCGGTACCCCGAAATATTGCATAGAGGCCAGAAAAACATGTTTTGCATCTTTTTACATGCCGAAAGTTTGCGAAATGCTCCGGTACACTCCCAAACATCATTTTGGTTCTAATGGAGTAGAATAAGTGTTTTCATTGCGAAGCTATTATCGCTACTTCGGTACCCTGAAATATTGCATTCAGGCCCAAAAACATGTTTTGCATCTTTTTACATGCCGAAAGTTTGCGAAATGCTCCGGACCACACCCAAACATCATTTTGGGTCTAATGGAGTAGAATGGGTGTTTTCATTGCGAAATAACTTTCGCAACTTCGTTAACCCGAAATAGTGCATTCAAGCCCGAAACACAAGTTTTGCATCTTTTTACAAGTCAAAGGTTTGCGAAATGCCTCGGAGCACTCCCAAACATCATTTTGGGTCTAATGGAGTAGAATGGGTGTTTTCGTTGCGAAATAATTTTCGCAACTTCGGTACCCCGAATTAGTGCATTCCTGCCCGAACCATAAGTTTAGCATCTTTTTGAAAATCGAAGATTTGCGAAATGCTCCGGAGCACTCCCAAACATCATTTTGGTTCTAGTGGAGTAGAATGGGTGTTTTCGTTGCGAAGCTATGATCGCAACTTCGGAACCTTGAAATATTGCATTCAGGCCCGAAAAACATGTTTTGCATCTTTTTACATGCCGAAAGTTTGCGAATTGCTCCGGAACACTCCCAATCATCATTTTGGTTCTAATGGAGTAGAATGAGTGTTTTCATTGCGAAGCTATTATCGCTACTTCGGTACCCCGAAATATTGCTTTCAGGCCCGAAAAATATGTTTTGCATCTTTTTACATGCCGAAAGTTAGCGAAATGCTCCAGAACACACCGAAACATCATTTTGGGTCTAATAGAGTAGAATGGGTGTTTTCATTGCGAAATAATTTTCGCAACTTCGGTACCCTGAAATATTGCATTCAAGCCCGAAAAAGATGTTTTGCATCTTTTTACATGCCGAAAGTTTGCGAAATGCTCCGGAACACACCCAAACATCATTTTTGGGTCTAATGGAGTAGAATGGGTGTTTTCATTGCGAAATAATTTTTGCAACTTCGGTACCCCGAATTAGTTCATTCGTGCCCGAAACACAAGTTTTGCATCTTTTAAATAATCGAAGGTTTGCGAAATGCTTCGGAGCACTTCCAAACATCATTTTGGGGCTAATGGAGTAGAATGGGTGTTTTCGTTGCGAAATAATTTTCGCAACTTCGGTACCCCGAATTAGTTCATTCGTGCCCGAAACACAACTTTTGCATCTTTTAACAAATCGAAGGTTTGCGAAATGCTCCGGAGCACTCCCAAACATCATTTTGGTTCTAATGGAGTAGAATGGGTGTTTTCGTTGCGAAGCTATGATCACAACTTCGGTACCCCGAAATATTACATTCAGGCCCGAAAAACATGTTTTGCATCTTTTTACATGCCGAAAGTTTGCGAAATGCTCCGGAACACACCCAAACATCATTTTGGGTCTAATGGAGTTAAATAGGTGTTTTTGTTGCGAAACCATTTTTGCAATTTCAGTACCCCGAAATGGTGCATTCAGGCCCAAAACACAAGTTTTGCATCTTTTTGCAAATCGAAGGCTTGCGAAATGCTCCGGAGCACTCCCAAACATCATTTTGGTTCTAATGGAGTAGAATAGGTGTTTTTGTTGCGAAATAGTTTTCGCAACTTCAGTACCCCGAATTAGTTCAATCGTGCCCGAAACACAAGTTTTGCATCTTTTAAAAAATCGAAGGTTTGCGAAATGTTCTGGAGCACTCCCAAACATCATTTTGTTTCTAATGTAGTAGAATGGGTGTTTTCGTTGCGAAACTATGATCGCAACTTCGGTACCCCGAAATATTGAATTCAGGCCCAAAAAACATGTTTTGCACTTTTTACATGCCGAAAGTTTGCGAAATGCTCCGGAACACACCCAAACATCATTTTGGGTATAATGGACTAGAATGCGTGTTTTCATTGCGAAATAATTTTCGCAACTTCGTTAACCTGAAATAGTGCATTCAGGCCCGAAACACAAGTTTTGCATCTTTTTACAAGTCAAAGGTTTGCGAAATGCTTTGGAGCACTCCCAAACATCATTTTGGGTCTAATGGAGTAGAATGGGTGTTTTCGTTGCAAAGCTATGATCGCAACTTCGGTACCCCGAAATATTGCATTCAGGCCCGAAAAACATGTTTTGCATCTTTTTACATGCAGAAAGTTTGCGAAATGTTCCGGAACACACCCAAACATCATTATGGGTTTAATGGAGTTAAATAGGTGTTTTTGTTGCGAAACCATTTTCGCAACTTCGGTACCCCGAAATGGTGCATTCAGGCCCATAACACAAGTTTTGCATCTTTTGTCAAATCGAAGGCATGTGAAATGCTCCGGAGCACTCTCAAACATCATTTTGGTTCTAATGGAGTAGAATGAGTGTTTTCGTTGCGAAGCTATTATCGCAACTTCGGTACCCCGAAATATTGCATAGAGGCCAGAAAAACATGTTTTGCATCTTTTTACAAGCCGAAAGTTTGCGAAATGCTCCGGAACACTCCCAAACATCATTTTGGTTCTAATGGAGTAGAATAAGTGTTTTCATTGCGAAGCTATTATCGCTACTTCGGTACCCTGAAATATTGCATTCAGGCCCGAAAAACATGTTTTGCATCTTTTTTCATGCCGAAAGTTTGCGAAATGCTCCGGACCACACCCAAACATCATTTTGGGTCTAATGGAGTAGAATGGGTGTTTTCATTGCGAAATAACTTTCGCAACTTCGTTAACCCGAAATAGTGCATTCAAGCCCGAAACACAAGTTTTGCATCTTTTTACAAGTCAAAGGTTTGCGAAATGCCTCGGAGCACTCCCAAACATCATTTTGGGTCTAATGGAGTAGAATGGGTGTTTTCGTTGCGAAATAATTTTCGCAACTTCGGTACCCCGAATTAGTGCATTCGTGCCCGAACCATAAGTTTAGCATCTTTCTGAAAATCGAAGATTTGCGAAATGCTCCGGAGCACTCCCAAACATCATTTTGGTTCTAGTGGAGTAGAATGGGTGTTTTCGTTGCGAAGCTATGATCGCAACTTCGGAACCTTGAAATATTGCATTCAGGCCCGAAAAACATGTTTTGCATCTTTTTACATGCCGAAAGTTTGCGAATTGCTCCGGAACACTCCCAATCATCATTTTGGTTCTAATGGAGTAGAATGAGTGTTTTCATTGCGAAGCTATTATCGCTACTTCGGTACCCCGAAATATTGCTTTCAGGCCCGAAAAACATGTTTTGCATCTTTTTACATGCCGAAAGTTTGCGAAATGCTCCAGAACACATCGAAACATCATTTTGGGTCTAATAGAGTAGAATGGGTGTTTTCATTGCGAAATAATTTTCGCAACTTCGGTACCCTGAAATATTGCATTCAAGCCCGAAAAAGATGTTTTGCATCTTTTTACAAGCCGAAAGTTTGCGAAATGCTCCGGAACACACCCAAACATCATTTTTGGTCTAATGGAGTAGAATGGGTGTTTTCATTGCGAAATAATTTTCGCAACTTCTCTAACCCGAAATAGTGCATTCAAGCCCGAAACACAAGTTTTGCATCTTTTTACAAGTCAAAGGTTTGCGAAATGCTCCGGAGTACTCCCTAACATCATTTTGGTTCTAATGGAGTAGAATGGGTGTTTTCGTTGCGAAGCTATGATCGCAACTTCGGTACCCCGAAATATTGCACTCAGGCCTGAAATATATGTTTTGCATCTTTTTACAAGGCGAAAGTTTGCGAAATGCTCCGGAACACTCCCAAACATCATTTTGGTTCTAATGGAGTAGAATGAGTGTTTTCATTGCGAAGCTATTATCGCTACTTCGGTCAACCGAAATATTGCATTCAGGCCCGAAAAACATGTTTTGCATCTTTTTACATGCCGAAAGTTTGCGAAATGCTCCAGAACACACCCAAACATCATTTTGGGTCTAATAGAGTAAAATGGGTGTTTTCATTGCGAAATAATTTTCGCAACTTCGTTAACCCGAAATAGTGCATTCAAGCCTGAAACACAAGTTTTGCATCGTTTTACAAGTCAAAGGTTTGCGAAATGCTTCGGAGCACTTCCAAACATCATTTTGGGTCTAATGGGGTAGAATGGGTGTTTTCGTTGCGAAATAATTTTTGCAACTTCGGTACCCCGAATTAGTGCATTCGTGCCCGAACCATAAGTTTTGGATCTTTTTACAAATTGAAGATTTGCGAAATTCTCCGGAGCACTCCCAAACATCATTCTGGTTCTAATGGAGTAGAATGGGTGTTTTTGTTGTGAAGCTATTATCCTAACTTTGGTACCCTGAAATAATATATTCAGGCCCGAAACACAAATTTTGGATCTTTTTTCATGCCGAAAGTTTGTGACATGGTCCAAAACACTCCCAAACATCATTTTGAGTCTAACGGAGTAGAATGAGTGTTTTCGTTGCGAAATAGTTTTCGCAACTTCGGTACCCCGAATTAGTGCATTCGTGCCCGAAACATAAGTTTTGCATCTTGTTATAAATCGAAGGTTTGCGAAATGCGCCGGAGCACTCCCAAACACCATTTTGGTTCTAATGGAGTAGAATGGGTGTTTTCATTGCGAAGCTATTATCGCAACTTCGGTACCCCAAAATATTGCATTCAGGCTTGAAAAACATGTTTTGCATCTTTTTACATGCCGAAAGTTTGCGAAATACTCCAGAACACTCCCAAACATCATTTTGGTTCTAATGGAGTAGAATGAGTGCTTTCAATGCGAAGCTATTATCGCTACTTCGGTACCCCGAAATATTGCATTCAGGCCCGAAAAACATGTTTTGCATTTTTTACATGCCGAAAGTTTGCGAAATGCTCCAGAACACACCCAAACATCATTTTGGGTCTAATAGAGTGGAATGGGTGTTTTCATTGCGAAATAATTTTCGCAACTTCGTTAACCCGAAATAGTGCATTCAAGCCCGAAACACAAGTTTTGCATCGTTTTACAAGTCAAAGGTTTGCGAAATGCATCGGAGCACTCCCAAACATCATTTTGGGTCTAATGGAGTAGAATGGGTGTTTTCGTTGCGAAATAATTTTTGCAACTTCGGTACCCCGAATTAGTGCATTCATGCCCGAACCATAAGTTTTGGATCTTTTTACTAATTGAAGATTTGCGAAATTCTACGGAGCACTCCCAAACATCATTTTGGTTCTAATGGAGTAGAATGGGTGTTTTTGTTGTGAAGCTATTATCCTAACTTTGGTACCCTGAAATAATATATTCAGGCCCGAAACACAAATTTTGGATCTTTTTTCATGCCGAAAGTTTGTGACATGGTCCGGAACACTCCCAAACATCATTTTGAGTCTAACGGAGTAGAATGAGTGTTTTCGTTGCGAAATAGTTTTCGCAACTTCGGTACCCCGAATTAGTGCATTCGTGCCCGAAACACAAGTTTTGCATCTTTTTACAAATCGAAGGTTTGCGAAATGCGCCGGAGCACTCCCAAACATCATTTTGGTTCTAATGGAGTAGAATGGGTGTTTTCGTTGCGAAGCTATTATCGCAACTTCGGTACCCTAAAATATTGCATTCAGGCCTGAAAAACATGTTTTGCATCTTTTTACATGCCGAAAGTTTGCGAAATACTCCAGAACACTCCCAAACATCATTTTGGTTCTAATGGAGTAGAATGAGTGTTTTCATTGCGAAGCTATTATCGCTACTTCGGTACCCCGAAATATTGCATTCAATCCCGAAAAACATGTTTTGCATCTTTTTACATGCCGAAAGTTTGCGAAATGCTCCGGAACACACCCAAACATCATTTTGGGTCTAATGGAGTAGAATGGGTGTTTTCATTGCGAAATAATTTTCGCAACTTCGTTAACCCGAAATAGTGCATTCAAGCCTGAAACACAAGTTTTGCATCTTTTTACAAGTCAAAGGTTTGCGAAATGCTTCGGAGCACTCCCAAACATCATTTTGGGTCTAATGGAGTAGAATGGGAGTTTTCGTTGCGAAATAATTTTCGCAACTTCGGTACCCCGAATTAGTGCATTCGTGCCCGAACCATAAGTTTTGCATCTTTTTACAAATCGAGGATTTGCGAAATCCTCCGGAGCACTCCCAAATATCATTTTGGTTCTAATGGAGTAGAATGGGTGTTTTCGTTGCGAAGCTATTATCGCAACTTCGGTACCCCGAAATATTGCATTCAGGCCCGAAAAACATGTTTTGCATCTTTTGACATGCCGAAAGTTTGCGAAATGCTCCGGAACACTCCCAAACATCATTTTGGTTCTAATGGAGTAGAATGAGTGCTTTCATTGCGAAGCTATTATCGCTACTTCAGTACCCCGAAATATTGCATTCAGTCCCGAAAAACATGTTTTGCATCTTTTTACATGCCGAAAGTTTGCGAAATGCTCCAGAACACACCCAAACATCATTTTGGGTCTAATAGAGTAGAATGGGTGTTTTCATTGCGAAATAATTTTCGCAACTTCGTTAACTTGAAATAGTGCATTCAAGCCAGAAACACAAGTTTTGCATCGTTTTACAAGTCAAAGGTTTGCAAAATGCTTCGGAACACTCCCAAACATCATTTTGGGTCTAATGGAGTAGAATGGGTGTTTTCGTTGCGAAATAATTTTCGCAACTTCGGTACCCCGAATTAGTGCATTCGTGCCCGAACCATAAGTTTTGGATCTTTTTACAAATTGAAGATTTGCGAAATTCTCCGGAGCACTCCCAAACATCATTTTGGTTCTAATGGAGTAGAATGGGTGTTTTCGTTGTGAAGCTATTATCGCAACTTCGGTACCCCGAAATGTTGCATTCAGGCCCGAAAAACATGTTTTGCATCTTTTGACATGCCGAAAGTTTGCGAAATGCTCCAGAACACTCCCAAACATCATTTTGGTTCTAATGGAGTAGATTGAGTGCTTTCATTGCGAAGCTATTATCGCTACTTCGGTACCCCGAATTATTGCATTCAGGCCCGAAAAACATGTTTTGCATCTTTTTACATGCCGAAAGTTTGCGAAATGCTCCAGAACACACCCAAACATCATTTTGGGTCTACTAGAGTAGAATGAGTGCTTTCATTGCGAAGCTATTATCGCTACTTCGGTACCCCGAAATATTGCATTCAGGCCAGAAAAACATGTTTTGCATCTTTTTACATGCCGAAAGTTTGAGAAATGCTCCGGAATACTCCCAAACATCCTTTGGTTCTAATGGAATGGAATGGGTGTTTTTGTTGCGAAGCCATTATCGCAACTTCGGTACCCCGAAATATTGCATTCAGGCCCGAAAAACATGTTTTGCATCTTTTGACATGCCGAAAGTTTGCGAAATGCTCCGGAACACTCCCAAACATCATTTTGGTTCTAATGGAGTAGAATGAGTGCTTTCATTGCGAAGCTATTATCGCTACTTCGGTACCCCGTAATATTGCATTCAGGCCCGAAAAACATGTTTTGCATCTTTTTACATGCCGAAAGTTTGCGAAATGCTCCAGAACACACCCAAACATCATTTTGGTTCTAATGGAGTAGTATGAGTGTTTTCATTGCGAAGCTATTATCGCTACTTCGGTACCCCGAAATATTGCATTCAGTCCCGAAAAACATGTTTTGCATCTTTTTACATGCCGAAAGTTTGCGAAATGCTCCGGAATACACCCAAACATCATTTTGGATCTAATGGAGTAGAATGGGTGTTTTCATTACGAAATAATTTTCGCAACTTCGTTAACCCGAAATAGTGCATTCAAGCTTGAAACACAAGTTTTGCATCTTTTTACAAGTCAAAGGTTTGCGAAATGCTTCGGAGCACTCCCAAACATCATTTTGGGTCTAATGGAGTAGAATGGGAGTTTTCATTGTGAAATAATTTTCGCAACTTCGGTACCCCGAATTAGTGCATTCGTGCCCGAACCATAAGTTTTGCATCTTTTTACAAATCGAGGATTTGCGAAATGCTCCGGAGCACTCTCAAATCTCATTTTGGTTCTAATGGAGTAGAAAGGGTGTTTTCGTTGCGAAGTTATTATCGCAACTTTGGTACCCCGAAATATTGCATTCAGGCCCAAAAAACATGTTTTGCATCTTTTTACATGCCGAAAGTTTGCGAAATGCTCCGGAATACTCCCAAACATCATTTGGTTCTAATGGAGTGGCATGGGTGTTTTCGTTGTGAAGCCATTATCGCAACTTCGGTACCCCGAAATATTGCATTCAGGCCCGAAAAACATGTTTTGCATCTTTTGACATGCCGAAAGTTTGCGAAATGCTCCGGAACACTCCCAAACATCATTTTGGTTCTAATGGAGTAGAATGAGTGCTTTCATTGCGAAGCTATTATCGCTACTTCGGTACCCCGTAATATTGCATTCAGGCCCGAAAAACATGTTTTGCATCTTTTTACATGCCGAAAGTTTGCGAAATGCTCCAGAACACACCCAAACATCATTTTGGTTCTAATGGAGTAGTATGAGTGTTTTCATTGCGAAGCTATTATCGCTACTTCGGTACCCCGAAATATTGCATTCAGTCCCGAAAAACATGTTTTGCATCTTTTTACATGCCGAAAGTTTGCGAAATGCTCCGGAATACACCCAAACATCATTTTGGATCTAATGGAGTAGAATGGGTGTTTTCATTACGAAATAATTTTCGCAACTTCGTTAACCCGAAATAGTGCATTCAAGCTTGAAACACAAGTTTTGCATCTTTTTACAAGTCAAAGGTTTGCGAAATGCTTCGGAGCACTCCCAAACATCATTTTGGGTCTAATGGAGTAGAATGGGAGTTTTCATTGTGAAATAATTTTCGCAACTTCGGTACCCCGAATTAGTGCATTCGTGCCCGAACCATAAGTTTTGCATCTTTTTACAAATCGAGGATTTGCGAAATGCTCCGGAGCACTCTCAAATCTCATTTTGGTTCTAATGGAGTAGAAAGGGTGTTTTCGTTGCGAAGTTATTATCGCAACTTTGGTACCCCGAAATATTGCATTCAGGCCCAAAAAACATGTTTTGCATCTTTTTACATGCCGAAAGTTTGCGAAATGCTCCGGAATACTCCCAAACATCATTTGGTTCTAATGGAGTGGCATGGGTGTTTTCGTTGTGAAGCCATTATCGCAACTTCGGTACCCCGAAATATTGCATTCAGGCCCGAAAAACATGTTTTGCATCTCTTGACATGCCGAAAGTTTGCGAAATGCTCCGGAACACTCCCAAACATCATTTTGGTTCTAATGGAGTAGAATGAGTGCTTTCATTGCGAAGCTATTATCGCTACTTCGGTACCCCGAAATATTGCATTCAGGCCCGAAAAACCTGTTTTGCATCTTTTTACATGCCGAAAGTTTGCGAAATGCTCCAGAAGACACCCAAACATCATTTTGGGTCTAATAGAGTAGAATGGGTGTTTTCATTGCGAAATAATTTTCGCAACTTCGTTAACCCGAAATAGTGCATTCAAGCCCGAAACATAAGTTTTGCATCGTTTTACAAGTCAAAGGTTTGCGAAATGCTTCGGAGCACTCCCAAACATCATTTTCCGTCTAATAGAGTAGAATGGGTGTTTTCGTTGCGAAATAATTTTCGCAACTTCGGTACCCCGAATTAGTGCATTCGTGCCCGAACCATAAGTTTTGCATCTTTTTTCAAATTGAAGATTTGCAAAATTCTCCGGAGCACTCCCAAACATTATTTTGGTTCTAATGGAGTAGAATGGGTGTTTTCGTTGTGAAGCTATCAGGCCCGAAACACAAATTTTGGATCTTTTTTCATGCCGAAAGTTTGTGAAATGGTCCGGAACACACCCAAACATCATTTTGAGTCTAACGGAGTAGAATGGGTGTTTTCGTTGCGAAATAGTTTTCGCAACTTCGGTACCCCGAATTAGTGCATTCGTGCCCGAAACACAAGTTTTGCATCTTTTTACAAATCGAAGGTTTGTGAAATGCTCCGGAGCACTCCCAAACATCATTTTGGGTGTAATGGAGTAGAATGGGTGTTTTCGTTGCGAAGCTATTATCACAACTTCGGTACCCCAAAATATTGCATTCAGGCCCGAAAAACATGTTTTGCATCTTTTTACATGCCGAAAGATTGCGAAATGCTCCGGAATACACCCAAACATCATTTTGGATCTAATGGAGTAGAATGGGTGTTTTCATTACGAAATAATTTTCGCAACTTCGTTAACCCGAAATAGTGCATTCAAGCTTAAAACACAAGTTTTGCATCTTTTTACAAATCGAAGGTTTGTGAAATGCTCCGGAGCACTCCCAAACATCATTTTGGGTGTAATGGAGTAGAATGGGTGTTTTCGTTGCGAAGCTATTATCGCTACTTCGGTACCCCGAAATATTGCATTCAGTCCCGAAAAACATGTTTTGCATCTTTTTACATGCCGAAAGTTTGCGAAATGCTCCGGAATACACCCAAACATCATTTTGGATCTAATGGAGTAGAATGGGTGTTTTCATTACGAAATAATTTTCGCAACTTCGTTAACCCGAAATAGTGCATTCAAGCTTGAAACACAAGTTTTGCATCTTTTTACAAGTCAAAGGTTTGCGAAATGCTTCGGAGCACTCCCAAACATCATTTTGTGTCTAATGGAGTAGATTGGGTGTTTTCATTGCGAAATAATTTTCGCAACTTCGTTAACCCGAAATAGTGCATTCAATCCTGAAACACAAGTTTTGCATCTTTTTACAAGTCAAAGGTTTGCGAAATGCTTCGGAGCACTCCCAAACATCATTTTGGGTCTAATGGAGTATAATGGGAGTTTTCGTTGCGAAATAATTTTCGCAACTTCGGTACCCCGAATTAGTGAATTCATGCCCGAACCATAAGTTTTGCATCTTTTTACAAATCGAGGATTTGCGAAATGCTCCGGAGCTCTCCCAAATATCATTTTGGTTCTAATGGAGTAGAATGGGTGTTTTCGTTGCAAAGTTATTATCGCAACTTCGGTACCCCGAAATATTGCATTCAGGCCCAAAAAACATGTTTTGCATCTTTTTACATGCTGAAAGTTTGCGAAATGCTCCGGAATACTACCAAACATCATTTGGTTCTAAGGGAGTGGAATGGGTGTTTTCGTTGCGAAGCCATTATCGCAACTTCGGTACCCCGAAATATTGCATTCAGGCCCGAAAAACATGTTTTGCATCTTTTGAAATGCCGAAAGTTTGCGAAATGCTCCAGAACAGACCCAAACAACATTTTGCGTCTAATAGAGTAGAATGGGTGTTTTCATTGCGAAATAATTTTCGCAACTTCGTTAACCCGAAATAGTGCATTCAAGCCCAAAACACAAGTTTTGCATCGTTTTACAAGTCAAAGGTTTGCGAAATGCTTTGGAGCACTCCCAAACATCATTTTGGGTCTAATGGAGTAGAATGGGTGTTTTCGTTGCGAAATAATTTTCGCAACTTCGGTACCCCGAATTAGTGCATTCGTGCCCGAACCATAAGTTTTGCATCTTTTTACAAATTGAAGATTTGCGAAATTCTCCGGAGCACTCCCAAACATTATTTTGGTTCTAATGGAGTAGAATGGGTGTTTTCGTTGTGAAGCTATTATCGTAACTTTGGTACCCTGAAATAATATATTCAGGCCCGAAACACAAATTTTGGATCTTTTTTCATGCCGAAAGTTTGTGAAATGGTCCGGAACACTCCCATACATCATTTTGAGTCTAACGGAGTAGAATGGGTGTTTTCGTTGCGAAATAGTTTTCGCAACTTCGGTACCCCGAATTAGTGCATTCGTGCCCGAAACACAAGTTTTGCATCTTTTTACAAATCGAAGGTTTGCGAAATGCTCCGGAGCACTCCCAAACATCATTTTGGTTATAATGGAGTAGAATGGGTGTTTTCGTTGCGAAGCTACTATCGCAACTTCGGTACCGCAAAATATTGCATTCAGGCCTGAAAAACATGTTTTGCATCTTTTTACATGCCGAAAGTTTGCAAAATGCTCCAAAACACTCCCAAACATCATTTTGGTTCTAATGGAGTAGAATGAGTGTTTTCATTGCGAAGCTATTATCGCTACTTCGGTACCCCGAAATATTGCATTCAATCCCGAAAAACATGTTTTGCATCTTTTTACATGCCAAAAGTTTGCGAAATGCTCCGGAACACACCCAAACATCATTTTGGGTCTAATGGAGTAGAATGGGTGTTTTCATTGCGAAATAATTTTCGCAATGCCGAAAGTTTGCGAAATACTCCAGAACACTCCCAAACATCATTTTGGCTCTAATGGAGTAGAATGAGTGTTTTCATTGCGAAGCTATTATCGCTACTTCGGTACCCCGAAATGTTGCATTCAGGCCCGAAAAACATGTTTTGCATCTTTTGACATGCCGAAAGTTTGCGAAATGCTCCGGAACACTCCCAAACATCATTTTGGTTCTAATGGAGTAGAATGAGTGCTTTCATTGCGAAGCTATTATCGCTACTTCGGTACCCCGAAATATTGCATTCAGGCCCGAAAAACATATTTTGCATCTTTTTACATGCCGAAAGTTTGCGAAATGCTCCAGAACACACCCAAACATCATTTTGGGTCTAATAGAGTAGAATGAGTGCTTTCATTGCGAAGCTATTATCGCTACTTCGGTACCCCGAAATATTGCATTCAGGCCAAAAAAACATGTTTTGCATCTTTTTACATGCCGAAAGTTTGAGAAATGCTCCGGAATACTCCCAAACATCCTTTGGTTCTAATGGATTGGAATGGGTGTTTTTGTTGCGAAAACATTATCGCAACTTCGGTACCCCGAAATATTGCATTCAGGCCCGAAAAACATGTTTTGCATCTTTTGACATGCCGAAAGTTTGCGAAATGCTCCGGAACACTCCCAAACATCATTTTGGGTCTAATGGAGTAGAATGGGTATTTTCATTGCGAAATAATTTTCGCAACTTCGTTAACCCGAAATAGTGCATTCAAGCCCGAAACACAAGTTTTGCATCTTTTTACAAGTCAAATGTCTGCGAAATGCTTCGGAGCACTCCCAAACATCATTTTGGGTGTAATGGAGTAGTATGGCTGTTTTCGTTGCGATGCTATGATCGCAACTTCGGTACCCCGAAATATTGCATTCAGGCCAAAAAAACATGTTTTGCATCTTTTTACATGCCGAAAGTTTGCGAAATGCTCCGGAACACTCCCAAACATCATTTTGGTTCTAATGGAGTAGAATGAGTGTTTTCATTGCGAAACTATTATCGCTACTTCGGTACCCCGAAATATTGCATCCAGGCCCGAAAAACATGTTTTGCATCTTTTCACATGCCGAAAGTTTGCGAAATGCTCCGGAACACACCCAAACATCATTTTGGTTCTAATGGAGTAGAATGAGTGTTTTCATTGCGAAGCTATTATCGCTACTTCGGTACCCCGAAATATTGCATTCAGGCCCGAAAAACATGTTTTGCATCTTTTCACATGCCGAAAGTTTGCGAAATGCTCCGGAACACACCCAAACATCATTTTGGTTCTAATGGAGTAGAATGAGTGTTTTCATTGCGAAGCTATTATCGCTACTTCGGTACCCCGAAATATTGTATTCAATCCCGAAAAACATGTTTTGCATCTTTTCACAAGCCGAAAGTTTGCGAAATGCTCCGGAACACTCCCAAACATCATTTTGGTTCTAATGGAGTAGAATGAGTGTTTTCATTGCGAAGCTATTATCGCTACTTCGGTACCCCGAAATATTGCATTCAGGCCCGAAAAACATGTTTTGCATCTTTTCACATGCCGAAAGTTTGCGAAATGCTCCGGAACACACCCAAACATCATTTTGGGTCTAATGGAGTAGAATGGGTGTTTTCGTTGTGAAATAATTTTCGCAACTTCGTTAACTCGAAATAGTGCATTCAAGCCCGAAACACAAGTTATGCATCTTTTTACAAGTCAAAGGTTTGCGAAATGCTTCGGAGCACTCCCAAAATCATTTTGGGTCTAATGGAGTAGAATGGGTGTTTTCGTTGCGAAATAATTTTTGCAACTTCGGTACCCCGAATTAGTGCGTTCGTGCCCGAACCATAAGTTTTGCATCTTTTTAGAAATCGAAGATTTGCGAAATGCTCCGGAGCACTCCCAAACATCATTTTGGTTCTAGTGGAGTGGAATGGGTGTTTTCGTTGCGAAGCTATGATTGCAACTTCGGTACCCCAAAATATTGCATTCAGGCCCGAAAAACATATTTTGCATCTTTTTACATGCCGAAAGTTTGCAAAATGCTCCGGAACACACCCAAACATAATTTTGGGTCTAATGGAGTAAAATAGGTGTTTTTGTTGCGAAACTATTTTCGCAACTTCGGTACCCCAAAATGGTGCATTCAGGCCTAAAACACAAGTTTTGCATCTTTTTGCAAATCGAAGGCTTGCGAAATGCTCCGGAGCACTCCCAAACATCATTTTGGTTCTAATGGAGTAGAATGGGTGTTTTCGTTGCGAAGCTATTATCGCAACTTCGGTACCCCAAAATATTGCATTCAGGCCTGAAAAACATGTTTTGCATCTTTTTACATGCCGAAAGTTTGCGAAATACTCCAGAACACTCCCAAACATCATTTTGGTTCTAATGGAGTAGAATGAGTGTTTTCATTGCGAAGCTATTATCGCTACTTCGGTACCCCGAAATATTGCATTCAATCCCGAAAAACATGTTTTGCATCTTTTTACATGCCCAAAGTTTGCGAAATGCTCCGGAACACACCCAAACATCATTTTGGGTCTAATGGAGTAGAATGGGTGTTTTCATTGCGAAATAATTTTCGCAACTTCGTTAACCCGAAATAGTGCATTCAAGCCTGAAACACATGTTTTGCATCTTTTTACAAGTCAAAGGTTTGCGAAATGCTTCGGAGCACTCCCAAACATCATTTTGGGTCTAATGGAGTAGAATGGGAGTTTTCGTTGCGAAATAAATTTCGCAACTTCGGTACCCCGAATTAGTGCATTCGTGCCCGAACCATAAGTTTTGCATCTTTTTACAAATCGAGGATTTGCGAAATCCTCCGGAGCACTCCCAAATATCATTTTGGTTCTAATGGAGTAGAATGGTTGTTTTCATTGCGAAGCTATTATCGCAACTTCGGTACCCCGAAATGTTGCATTCAGGCCCGAAAAACATGTTTTGCATCTTTTGACATGCCGAAAGTTTGCGAAATGCTCCGGAACACTCCCAAACATCATTTTGGTTCTAATGGAGTAGAATGAGTGCTTTCATTGCGAAGCTATTATCGCTACTTCGGTACCCCGAAATATTGCATTCAGGCTCGAAAAACATGTTTTGCATCTTTTTACATGCCGAAAGTTTGCGAAATGCTCCAGAACACACCCAAACATCATTTTGGGTCTAATAGAGTAGAATGAGTGCTTTCATTGCGAAGCTATTATCGCTACTTCGGTACCCCGAAATATTGCATTCAGGCCAAAAAAACATGTTTTGCATCTTTTTACATGCCGAAAGTTTGAGAAATGCTCCGGAATACTCCCAAACATCCTTTGGTTCTAATGGAATGGAATGGGTGTTTTTGTTGCGAAGCCATTATCGCAACTTCGGTACCCCGAAATATTGCATTCAGGCCCAAAAAACATGTTTTGCATCTTTTGACATGTCGAAAGTTTGCGAAATGCTCCGGAACACTCCCAAACATCATTTTGGGTTTAATGGAGTAGAATGGGTGTTTTCATTGCGAAATAATATTCGCAACTTCGTTAACCCGAAATAGTGCATTCAAGCTCGAAACACAAGTTTTGCATCTTTTTACAAGTCAAATGTCTGCGAAATGCTTCGGAGCACTCCCAAACATCATTTTGGGTGTAATGGAGTAGTATGGCTGTTTTCGTTGCGATGCTATGATCTCAACTTCGGTACCCCGAAATATTGCATTCAGGCCAAAAAAACATGTTTTGCATCTTTTTACATGCCGAAAGTTTGCGAAATGCTCCGGAACACTCCCAAACATCATTTTGGTTCTAATGGAGTAGAATGAGTGTTTTCATTGCGAAACTATTATCGCTACTTCGGTACCCCGAAATATTGCATTCAGGCCCGAAAAACATGTTTTGCATCTTTTCACATGCCGAAAGTTTGCGAAATGCTCCGGAACACACCCAAACATCATTTTGGGTCTAATGGAGTAGAATGGGTGTTTTCGTTGCGAAATAATTTTCGCAACTTCGTTAACCCAAAATAGTGCATTCAAGCCCGAAACACAAGTTATGCATCTTTTTACAAGTCAAAGGTTTGCGAAATGCTTCGGAGCACTCCCAAACATCATTTTGGGTCTAATGGAGTAGAATGGGTGTTTTCGTTGCGAAATAATTTTTGCAACTTCGGTACCCCGAATTAGTGCATTCGTGCCCGAACCATAAGTTTTGCATCTTTTAAAAATCAAAGATTTGCGAAATGCTCCGGAGCACTCCCAAACATCATTTTGGTTCTAATGGAGTAGAATGGGTGTTTTCGTTGCGAAGCTATTATCGCAACTTCGGTACCCCGAAATATTGCATTCAGGCCCGAAAAACATGTTTTGCATCTTTTTACAAGCCGAAAGTTTGCGAAATACTCCGGAATACTACCAAACATCATTTGGTTCTAATGGAGTAGAATGGGTGTTCTCGTTGCGAAGCCATTATCGCAACTTCGGTACCCTCAAATATTGTATTCAGGCCCGAAACACAAATTTTGGATCTTTTTTCATGCCAAAAGTTTGCGAAATGCTCCTGAACACACCCAAACATAATTTTGGGTCTAATGGAGGAAAATAGGTGTTTTTGTTGCGAAACTATTTTCACAACTTCAGTACCCCGAAAAGGTGCATTCAGGCCCAAAACACAAGTTTTGCATCTTTTTGCAAATCGAAGGCTTGCGAAATGCTCCGGAGCACTCCCAAACATCATTTTGGTTCTAATGGACTAGAATGGGTGTTTTTGTTGCGAAATAGTTTTCGCAACTTTAGTACCCCGAATTTGTTAATTCGTGCCCGAAACACAAGTTTTGCATCTTTTAACAAATCGAAGGTTTGCGAAATGCTCCGGCGCACTCCCAAACATCATTTTGGTTCTAATGGAGTAGAATGGGTGTTTTCTTTGCGAAGCTATGATCGCAACTTCGGTACCCCGAAATATTGCATTCAGGCCCAAAAAACATGTTTTGCATCTTTTTACATGCCGAAAGTTTGCGAAATGCTCCGGAACACTCCCAAACATCATTTTGGTTCTAATGGAGTAGAATGAGTGTTTTCATTGCGAAGCTATTATCGCTACTTCGGTACCCCGAAATACTGCATTCAGTCCCGAAAAACATGTTTTGCATCCTTTTACATGCCAAAAGTTTGCGAAATGCTCCGGAACACACCCAAACATCCTTTTGGGTCTAATGATGTAGAATGGGTGTTTTCGTTGCGAAATAATTTTCGCAACTTCGGTACCCCGAATTAGTGCATTCGTGCCCGAACCATAAGTTTTGCATCTTTTTACAAATCGAAGATTTGCGAAATGCTCCGGAGCACTCCCAAACATCATTTTGGTTCTAATGGAGTAGAATGGGTGTTTTCGTTGCGAAGCTATTATCGCAACTTCGGTACCCCGAAATATTGCATTCAGGCACGAAAAACATGTTTTGCATCTTTTTACAAGCCGAAAGTTTGCGAAATACGCCGGAATAGTCCCAAACATCATTTGGTTCTCTTGGAGGGAATGGGTGTTCTCGTTGCGAAGCCATTATCGCAACTTCGGTACCCTCAAATATTGTATTCAGGCCCGAAACACAAATTTTGGATCATTTTTCATGCCGAAAGTTTGCGAAATGCTCCGGAACACACCCAAACATCATTTTGGGTCTAATGGAGTAAAATAAGTGTTTTTGTTGTGAAACTATTTTCGCAACTTCAGTACCCCGAAATGGTGCATTCAGGCCCAAAACACAAGTTTTGCATCTTTTTGCAAATCGAAGGCTTGCGAAATGCTCCGGAGCACTCCCAAACATCATTTTGGTTCTATGGAGTAGAATGGGTGTTTTCGTTGCGAAGCTATTATCGCAACTTCGGTACCCCGAAATATTGCATTTAGGCCCGAAAAATATGTTTTGCATCTTTTTACATGCCGAATGTTTGCGAAATACTCCGGAATACTCCCAAACATCATTTGGTTGTAATGGAGTGGAATGGGTGTTTTCGTTGCGAAGCCATTATCGCAACTTCGGTACCCTGAAATATTGTATTCAGGCCCGAAACACAAATTTTGGATCTTTTTTCATGCCGAAAGTTTGCGAAATGCTCCGGAACACACCCAACATCATTTTGGGTCTAATGGAGTAAAATAGGTGTTTTTGTTGCGAAACTATTTTCGCAACTTCAGTACCCCGAAATGGTGCATTCAGGCCCAAAACACAAGTTTTGCATCTTTTTGCAAATCGAAGGCTTGCGAAATACTCCGGAGCACTCCCAAACATCATGTTGGTTCTAATGGAGTAGAACGGGTGTTTTTGTTGCGAAATAGTTTTCGCAACTTCGGTACCCCGAATTAGTTCATTCGTGCCCGAAACACAAGTTTTGCACCTTTTAACAAATCAAAGGTTTGCGAAATGCTCCGGAGCACTCCCAAACATCATTTTGGTTCTAATGGAGTAGAATGGGTGTTTTCGTTGCGATGCTATGATCGGAACTTCGGTACCCCAAAATATTGCATTCAGGCCCAAAAAACATGTTTTGCATCTTTTTACATGCCGAAAGTTTGCGAAATGCTCCAGAACACTCCCAAACATCATTTTGGTTCTAATGGAGTAGAATGAGTGTTTTCATTGCGAAGCTATTATCGCTACTTCGGTACCCCGAAATATTGCATTCAGGCCCGAAAAACATGTTTTGCATCTTTTTACATGCCAAAAGTTTGCGAAATGCTCCGGAACACACCCAAACATCATTTTGGGTCTAATGGAGTAGATTGGGTGTTTTCGTTGCGAAATAATTTTCGCAACTTCGTTAACCCGAAATAGTGCATTCAAGCCCGAAACACATCATTTTGGGTCTAACGGAGTAGAATGGGTGTTTTCGTTGCGAAATAATTTTCGCAACTTCGGTACCCCGAATTAGTGCATTCGTGCCCGAACCATAAGTTTTGCATCTTTTTACAAATCGAAGATTTGCGATATGCTCCGGAGCATTCCCAAACATCATTTTGGTTCTAATGGAGTAGAATGGGTGTTTTCGTTGCGAAGCTATTATCGCAACTTCGGTACCCCGAAATATTGCATTCAGGCCCGAAAAACATGTTTTGCATCTTTTTACATGCCAAAAGTTTGCGAAATGCTCCGGAACACACCCAAACATCATTTTGGGTCTAATGGAGTAGATTGGGTGTTTTCGTTGCGAAATAATTTTTGCAACTTTGTTAACCTGAAATAGTGCATTCAAGCTCGAAACACAAGTTTTGCATCTTTTTACAAGTCAAAGGTTTGCGAAATGCTTCGGAGCACTCCCAAACATCATTTTGGGTCTAATGGAGTAGAATTGGTGTTTTCGTTGCGAAATAATTTTCGCAACTTCGGTACCCCGAATTAGTGCATTCGTGCCCGAACCATAAGTTTTGCATCTTTTTACAAATCGAAGATTTGCGAAATGCTCCGGAGCACTCCCAAACATCATTTTGGTTCTAATGGAGTAGAATGGGTGTTTTCGTTGCAAAGCTATTATCGCAACTTCGGTACCCCGAAATATTGCATTTAGGCCCGAAAAACATGTTTTGCATCTTTTTACATGCCAAAAGTTTGTGAAATACTCCGGAATACTCCCAAACAACATCTGGTTCTAATGGAGTGGAATGGGTGTTTTCGTTGCGAAGCCATTATCGCAACTTCGGTACCCTGAAATATTGTATTCAGGCCCGAAACACAAATTTTGGATCTTTTTTCATGCCGAAAGTTTGCGAAATGCTCCGGAACACACCCAAACATCATTTTGGGTCTAATGCAGTAAAATAGGTGTTTTTGTTGCGAAACTATTTTCGCAACTTCAGTACCCCGAAATGGTGCATTCAGGCCCAAAACACAAGTTTTGCATCTTTTTGCAAATCGAAGGCTTGCGAAATGCTCCGGTGTACTCCCAAACATCATGTTGGTTCTAATGGAGTAGAATGGGTGTTTTTGTTGCGAAATAGTTTTCGCAACTTCGGTACCCCGAATTAGTTCATTCGTGCCAGAACCATAAGTTTTGCATCTTTTTACAAATCGAAGATTTGTGAAATGCTCCGGAGCACTCCCAAACATCATTTTGGTTCTAATGGAGTAGAATGGGTGTTTTCGTTGCGAAGCTATGATCGCAACTTCAGTACCCCGAAATATTGCATTCAGGCCCGAAAAACATGTTTTGCATCTTTTGAAATGCCGAAAGTTTGCGAAATGCTCCAGAACAGACCCAAACATCATTTTGGGTCTAATGGAGTAGAATGGGTGTTTTCATTGTGAAATAATTTTCGCAACTTCGTTAACCCGAAATAGTGCATTCAAGCCCGAAACACATCATTTTGGGTCTAACGGAGTAGAATGGGTGTTTTCGTTGCGAAATAATTTTCGCAACTTCGGTACCCCGAATTAGTGCATTCGTGCCCGAACCATAAGTTTTGCATCTTTTTACAAATCGAAGATTTGCGATATGCTCCGGAGCATTCCCAAACATCATTTTGGTTCTAATGGAGTAGAATGGGTGTTTTCGTTGCGAAGCTATTATCGCAACTTCGGTACCCCGAAATATTGCATTCAGGCCCGAAAAACATGTTTTGCATCTTTTTACAAGCCGAAAGTTTGCGAAATACTCCGGAATAGTCCCAAACATCATTTGGTTCTAATGGAGGGGAATGGGTGTTCTCGTTGCGAAGCCATTATCGCAACTTCGGTACCTTCAAATATTGTATTCAGGCCAGAAACACAAATTTTGGATCTTTTTTCATGCCCAAACTTTTGCGAAATGCTCCGGAACACACCCAAACATCATTTTGGGTCTAATGGAGTATAATATGTGTTTTTGTTGCGAAACTATTTTCGCAACTTCAGTACCCCGAAATGGTGCATTTAGGCCCAAAACACAAGTTTTGCATCTTTTTGCAATTCGTAGGCTTGCGAAATGCTCCGGAGCACTCCCAAACATCATTTTGGTTCTAATGGAGTAGAATGGGTGATTTTGTTGCGAAATAGTTTTCGCAACTTCGGTACCCCGAATTAGTTCATTCGTGCCCAAAACACAAGTTTTTCATCTTTTAACAAATCGAAGGTTTGCGAAATGCTCCGGAGCACTCCCAAACATCATTTTAGTTCTAATGGAGTAGAATGGGAGTTTTCTTTGCGAAGCTATGATCGCAACTTCGGTACCCCGAAATATTGCATTCAGGCCCTAAAAACATGTTTTGCATCTTTTTACATGCCAAAAGTTTGTGAAATACTCCGGAATACTCCCAAACAACATTTGGTTCTAATGGAGTGGAATGGGTGTTTTCGTTGCGAAGCCATTATCGCAACTTTGGTACCCTGAAATATTGTATTCAGGCCCGAAACACAAATTTTGGATCTTTTTACAAGCCGAAAGTTTGCGAAATGCTCCGGAACGCACCCAAACATCAGTTTGGGTCTAATGGAGTGGAATGGGTGTTTTAATTGCGAAGCCATTATCGCAACTTCGTTAACCCGAAATATTGCATTCAAGCCCAAAAAACATGTTTTGCATCTTTTTACATGCCGAAAGTTTGCGAAATGCTCCAGAACACTCCCAACCATCATTTTGGTTCTAATGGAGTAGAATGAGTGTTTTCATTGCGAAGCTATTATCGCTACTTCAGTACCCCGAAATATAGCATTCAGGCCCGAAAAACATGTTTTGCATCTTTTTACATGCCAAAAGTTTGCGAAATGCTCCGGAACACACCCAAATATCATTTTGGGTCTAATGGAGTAGATTAGGTGTTTTTGTTGCGAAATAATTTTCGCAAGTTCGTTAACCTGAAATAGTGCATTCATGCCCGAAACACAAGTTTTGCATCTTTTTACAAGTCAAAGGTTTGCGAAATGCTTCGGAGCACTCCCAAACATCATTTTGGGTCTAATGGAGTAGAATGGGTGTTTTCGTTGCGAAATAATTTTCGCAACTTCGGTACCCCGAATTAGTGCATTCGTGCCCGAACCATAAGTTTTGCATCTTTTTACAAATCGAAGATTTGCGAAATGCTCCGGAGCACTCCCAAACATCATTTTGGTTCTAATGGAGTAGAATGGGTGTTTTCGTTACGAAGCTATTATCGCAACTTCGGTACCCCGAAATATTGCATTTAGGCCCGAAAAACATGTTTTGCATCTTTTTACATGCCGAAATTTTGCGAAATGCTCCGGAACACACCCAAACATCATTTTGGGTCTAATGGAGTAGAATGGGTTTTTTCATTGTGAAATAATTTTCGCAACTTCGTTAACCCGAAATAGTGCATTCAAGCCCGAAACACAAGTTTTGCATCTTTTTACTAGTCAAAGGTTTGCGAAATGCTTCGGAGCACTCCCAAACATCATTTTGGGTCTAACGGAGTAGAATGGGTGTTTTCGTTGCGAAATAATTTTCGCAACTTCGGTACCCCGAATTAGTGCATTCGTGCCCGAACCATAAGTTTTGCATCTTTTTACAAATCGAAGATTTGCGAAATGCTCCGGAGCACTCCCAAACATCATTTTGGTTCTAATGGAGTAGAATGGGTGTTTTCATTGCGAAGCTATGATCGCAACTTCGGTACCCCGAAATATTGCATTCAGGACCAAAAACATGTTTTGCATCTTTTTACATGCCGAAAGTTTGTGAAATGCTCCGGAACACACCCAAACATCATTTTGGGTCTAATGGAGTAGAATGGGTGTTTTCATTGTGAAATAATTTTCGCGACTTCGTTAACTCGAAATAGTGCATTCAAGCCCGAACCACAAGTTTTGCATCTTTTTACAAGTCAAAGGTTTGCGAAATGCTTCGTAGCACTCCCAAACATCATTTTGGGTCTAATGGAGTAGAATGGGTGTTTTCGTTGCGAAATAATTTTCGCAACTTCGGTACCCCGAATTAGTGCATTCGTGCCCGAACCATGAGTTTTGCATCTTTTTACAAATCGAAGATTTGCGAAATGCTCCGGGGCACTCCCAAACATCATTTTGGTTCTAATGGAGTAGAATGGGTGTTTTCGTTGCGAATCTATTATCGCAACTTCGGTACCCCCAGAATATTGCAATCAGGCCCGACAAACATGTTTTGCATCTTTTTACATGCTGAAAGTTTGCGAAATGCTCCGGAATACTCCCAAACATCATTTGGTTCTAATGGAGTGGAATTGGTGTTTTTGTTGCGAAGACATTATCGCAACTTCGGTACCCTGAAATATTGTATTCAGGCCCGAAACACAAATTTGGGATGTTTTTTCGTGCCGAAAGTTTGTGAAATGGTCCGGAACACTCCCAAACATCATTTTGAGTCTAATGGAGTAGAATGGGTGTTTTCGTTGCGAAATAGTTTTCGCAACTTCGGTACCCCGAATTAGTGCATTCGTGCCCGAAACACAAGTTTTGCATCTTTTTACAACTCGAAGGTTTGCGAAATGCTCCGGAGCACTCCCAAACATCATTTTGGTTCTAATGGAGTAGAATGGGTGTTTTCGTTGCGAAGCTATTATCGCAACTTCGGTACCCCGAAATATAGCATTCAGGCCCGAAAAACATGTTTGGCATCTTTTTACATGCCGAAAGTTTGCGAAATCCTCCGGCACACTCCCAAACATCATTTTGGTTCTAGTGGAGTAGAATGAGTGTTTTCATTGCGAAGCTATTATCGCTACTTCGGTACCCCGAAATATTGCATTCAGGCCCGAAAAACATGTTTTGCATTTTTTACAAGCCGAAAGTTTGCGAAATGCTCCGGAACGCACCCAAACATCAGTTTGGGTCTAATGGAGTGGAATGGGTGTTTTAATTGCGAAGCCATTATCGCAACTTCGTTAACCCGAAATATTGCATTCAAGCCCAAAAAACATGTTTTGCATCTTTTTACATGCCGAAAGTTTGCGAAATGCTCCAGAACACTCCCAAACATCATTTTGGTTCTAATGGAGTAGAATGAGTGTTTTCATTGCGAAGCTATTATCGCTACTTCGGTACCCCGAAATATTTTATTCAGGCCCGAAAAACATATTTTGCTTCTTTTTACATGCCGAAAGTTTGCGAAATCCTCCGGAACACACCCAAACATCATTTTGGGTCTAATGGAGTGGAATGGGTGTTTTCGTTGCGAAATAATTTTCGCAACTTCGTTAACCCGAAATAGTGCATTCAAGCCCGAAACACAAGTTTTGCTTCTTTTTACATGTCAAAGGTTTGCGAAATGCTTCGGAGCACTCCCAAACATCATTTTGGGTCTAATGGAGTAGAATGGGTGTTTTTGTTGCGAAATAATTTTTGCAACTTCGGTACCCCGAATTACTGCATTCGTGCCCGAACCGTAAGTTTTCCATCTTTTTACAAATCGAAGATTTGCGAAATGCTCCGGAGCACTCCCAAACATCATATTGGTTCTAATGGAGTCGAATGGGTGTTTTCGTTGCGAAGCTATTATCGCAACTTCGGTACCCCGAAATATTGCATTCAGGCCCGAAAAACATGTTTTGCATCTTTTTACATGCCGATAGTTTGTGAAATGCTCCGGAATACTCCCAAACATCATTTTGTTCTAATGGATTGGAATGGGTGTTTTCGTTGCAAATCCATTATCGCAACTTCGGTACCCTGAAATATTGTATTCAGGCCCGAAACACAAATTTGGGATCTTTTTTCGTGCCGAAAGTTTGTGAAATGGTCCGGAACACTCCCAAACATCATTTTGAGTCTAATGGAGTAGAATGGGTGTTGTCGTTGCGAAATAGTTTTCGCAACTTCGGTACCCCGAATTAGTGCATTCGTGCCCGAACCGTAAGTTTTCCATCTTTTTACAAATCGAAGATTTGCAAAATGCTACGGAGCACTCCCAAACATCATATTGTTTCTAATGGAGTCGAATGGGTGTTTTCGTTGCGATCTATTATCGCAACTTCGGTACCCCGAAATATTGCATTCAGGCCCGAAAAACATGTTTTGCATCTTTTTACATGCCGATAGTTTGTGAAATGCTCCGGAATACTCCCAAACATCATTTGGTTCTAATGGATTGGAATGGGTGTTTTCGTTGCGAAGCCATTATCGTAACTTCGGTACCCTGAAAGTATTCAGGCCCAAAACACAAATTTGGGATCTTTTTTCGTACCGAAAGTTTGTGAAATGGTCCGGAACACTCCCAAACATCATTTTGAGTCTAATGGAGTAGAATGGGTGTTTACATTGCGAAATAGTTTTCGCAACTTCGGTACCCCGAATTAGTGCATTCGTGCCCGAAACACAAGTTTTGCATCTTTTTACAAATCGAAGGTTTGCGAAATGCTCCGGAGCACTCCCAAACATCATTTTGGTTCTAATGGAGTAGAATGGGTGTTTTCGTTGCGAAGCTATTATCGCAACTTCGGTACCCCGAAATATTGCATTCAGGCCCGAAAAACATGTTTTTCATCTTTTTACATGCCGAAAGTTTGCGAAATGCTCCGGAACACTCCCAATCATCATTTTGGTTCTAATGGAGTAGAATGGGTGTTTTCGTTGCGAAGCTATTATCGCAACTTCGGTACCCCGAAATATTTGATTCAGGCCCGAAAAACATGTTTTGCATCTTTTTACATGCCGAAAGTTTGCGAAATGCTCCAGAACACACCCAATCATCATTTTGGGTCTAATAGAGTAGAATGGTTGTTTTCAATGCGAAATAATTTTCGCCACTTCGTTAACCCGAAATAGTGCATTCAAGACCGAAACACAAGTTTTGCATCTTTTAACAAGTCAAAGGTTTGCGAAATGCTTCGGAGCACTCCCAAACATCATTTTGGGTCTAATGGAGTAGAATGGGTGTTTTCGTTGCGAAATAATTTTCGCAACTTCGGTACCCCGAATTAGTGCATTCGTGCCCGAACCATAAGTTTTGCATCTTTTTACAAATCGAAGATTTGCGAAATGCTCCGGAGCACTCCCAAACACCATTTTGGTTCTAATGGAGTAGAATGGGTGTTTTCGTTGCGAAGCTATGATCGCAACTTCGGTACCCCGAAATATTACATTCAGGCCCGAAAAACATGTTTTGCATCTTTTTACATGCCGAAAGTTTGCGAAATGCTCCGGAACACACCCAAACATCATTTTGAGTCTAATGGAGTAGAATGGATGTTTTCGTTGCGAAACAGTTTTCGCAACTTCGGTATCCCAAATTAGTGCATTCGTGCCCGAACCATAAGTTTTGCATCTTTTTACAAATCGAAGATTTGCAAAATGCTTCGGAGCACTCCCAAACATCATTTTGGTTCTAATGGAGTAGAATGGGTGTTTTCGTTGCAAAGCTATTACCGCAACTACGGTACCACGAAATATTGCATTCAGGCCCGAAAAACATGTTTTGCATCTTTTTACATGCTGAATGTTTGCGAAATGCTCCGGAATACTCCCAAACATCATTTTGAGTCTAATGGAGTAGAATGGGTGTTTTCGTTGCGAAGCTATTATTGCAACTTCGGTACCCTAAAATATTGCATTCAGGCCCGAAAAACATGTTTTGCATCTTTTTACAAGGCGAAAGTTTGCTTAATGCTCCGGAACACTCCCAAATATCATTTTGGTTCTAATGGAGTAGAATGGGTGTTTTCTTTGCGAGGCTATTATGTTTTGCATCTTTTTACATGCCGAAAGTTTGCGAAATGCTCCGGAACACACCCAAACATCATTTTGAGTCAAATTGAGTAGAATGAGTGTTTTCGTTGCGAAACCATTTTCGCAACTTCGGTACCCTGAAATAGTGCATTTAGGCCCGAAACATAAGTTTTCCATCTTTTTGCAAATCGAAGGCTTGCGAAATGCTCCGGAGCACTCCCAAAGATCATTTTGGTTCTAATGGAGTAGACTAGGTGTTTTTGTTACGAAACCATTTGCACAACTTCGGTACCCTGAAATAGTGCATTCAGGCCCGTAGCATAAGTTTTGAATCTTTTTACATGTCGAAAGATTGCCAAATGCTCTGGAACACATCCAAACAACAATTTGGGTCTAATGGAGTAGAATGGGTGTTTTCGTTGAGAACCCATTATCGCAACTTTGGTACCCCGAAATATTGCATTCAGGCCCGAAACATAAATTTTGCATCTTTTTACATCCTGAAAGTTTGTGAAATGCTACGGAATACTCCCAAACATCGTTTGGTTCTAATGCAGTGGAATGGGTGTTTTCGTTGCGAAGCCATTATCACAACTTCGGTACCCTGAAATATTGTATTCAGGCCCGAAACACAAATTTTTTCATCTTTTTTCATGCCGAAAGTATGTGAAATGGTCCGGAACACTCCCAAACATCATTTTGAGTCTAATGGAGTAGAATGGGTGTTTTCGTTGCGAAGCTATTATCGCAACTTCGGTACCCCAAAATATTGCAATCAGGCCCGAAAAACATGTTTTGCATCTTTTTACATGTCGAATGTTTGCGAAATGCTCCGAAACACTCCCAAACATCATTTTGGGTCTAATGGAGTAGAATGGGTGTTTTTGTTGCGAAACCATTTTCGCAACTTCGGTACCCCGAAATGTTGCTTTCAGGCCCACAACAAAAGTTTTGCATCTTTTTGCAAAGTGAAGGCATCTGAAATGCTCCGGAGCAGTCCCAAACATCATTTTGGTTCTAATGGAGTAGAATGAGTGTTTTCATTGCGAATCTATTATCGCTATTTCGGTACCCCGAAATATTGCATTCAGGCCCGAAAAACATATTTTGAATCTTTTTACATGCCGAAAGTTTGCGAAATGCTCCGGAACACACCCAAACATCATTTTGGGTCTAATGGAGTAGAATGGGTGTTTTCATTGCGAAATAATTTTCGCAACTTCGTTAACCCGAAATAGTGCATTCAAGCCTGAAACACATGTTTTGCATCTTTTTACAAGTCAAAGCTCTGCGAAATGCTTCAGAGCACTCCCAAACATCATTTTGGGTCTAATGGAGTAGAATGGGTGTTTTCGTTGCGAAATAATTTTTGCAACTTCGGTACCCCGAATTAGTGCATTCGTGCCCGAACCATAAGTTTTGCATCTTTTTACAAATCGAAGGTTTGCGAAATGCTCCGGAGCACTCCCAATCATCATTTTGGTTCTAATGGAGTAGAATGGGTGTTTTCGTTGCGAAGCTATTATCGCAACTTCGGTACCCCGAAATATTTCATTCAGGCCCGAAAAACATGTTTTGCATCTTTTTACATGCCGAAAGTTTGCGAAATGCTCCAGAACACACCCAATCATCATTTTGGGTCTAATAGAGTAGAATGGTTGTTTTCATTGCGAAATAATTTTCGCCACTTCATTAACCCGAAATAGTGCATTCAAGACCGAAACACAAGTTTTGCATCTTTTAACAAGTCAAAGGTTTGCGAAATGCTTCGGAGCACTCCCAAACATCATTTTGGGTCTAATGGAGTAGAATGGGTGTTTTCGTTGCGAAATAGTTTTCGTAACTTCGGTACCCCGAATTAGTCCATTCGTGCCCGAAACACAAGTTTTGCATCTTTTTAAAAATCGAAGATTTGCGAAATGCTCCGGAGCTCTCCCAAACATCATTATGGTTCTAATGGAGTAGAATGGGTGTTTTCGTTGCGAAGCAATTATCGCAACTTCGGTACCCCGAAATATTGCATTCAGGCCCGAAAAACATGTTTTGCATCTTTTTACATGCCGAAAGTTTGCGAAATGCTCCGGAATACTCCCAAACATCATTTTGGGTCTAATGGAGTAGAATGGGTGTTTTCGTTGTGAAATAATTTTGGGATAATTTGAACCATGCCATTATGATTCTGCTAAATTGGAGATATGCCATCCTGACCCACATGTCAGTGACTGTGATGGCACCCACCTGTCAGTGAGATACCGATGGCATATTTCCAAACCGTGAAAATTATAATGGCATATTTCCATCTAACCCAATAATTTTCGCAACTTCGTTAACCCGAAATAGTGGATTCAAGCCCGAAACACAAGTTTTGCATCTTTTTACAATTCAAAGGTTTGCGAAATGCTTCGGAGCACTCCCAAACATCATTTTTGGTCTAATGGAGTAGAATGGGTGTTTTCGTTGCGAAATAATTTTCGCAACTTCGGTACCCCGAATTAGTGCATTCGTGCCCAAACCATAAGTTTTGCATCTTTTTACAAATCGAAGATTTGCGAAATGCTCCGGAGCACTCCCAAACATCATTTTGGTTCTAATGGAGTAGAATGGGTGTTTTCGTTGCGAAGCTTTTATCGCAACTTCGGTACCCCGAAATATTGCATTCATGCCCAAAAAACATGTTTTGCATCTTTTTACATGCCGAAAGTTTGTGAAATACTCCGGAATACTCCCAAACATCATTTGGTTCTAATGGAGTGGAATGGGTGTTTTTGTTGCGAAGCCATTATCGCAACTTCGGTACCCTGAAATATTGTATTCAGGCTCGAAACACAAATTTTGGATCTTTTTTCATGCCGAAAGTTTGCGAAATGCTCCGGAACACACCCAAACATCATTTTGGGTCTAATGGAGTAAAATAGGTGTTTCTGTTGCGAAACCATTTTCGCAACTTCGATACCCTGAAATGGTGCATTCAGGCCCAAAACACAAGTTTTGCATCTTTTTGCAAATCGAAGGCTTGCGAAATGCTCCGGAGCACTCCCAAACATCATTTTGGTTCTAATGGAGTAGAATGGGTGTTTTCGTTGCGAAGTAACTATCGCAACTTCCGTACCCCGAAATATTGCATTCAGGCCCGAAAAACATGTTTTGCATCTTTTTACAAGTCAAAGGTTTGCGAAATGCTTCGGAGCACTCCCAAACATCATTTTGGGTCTAATGGAGTAGAATGGGTGTTTTCGTTGCGAAATAATTTTCGCAACTTCGGTACCCCGAATTAGTGCATTCGTGCCCGAACCATAAGTTTTGCATCTTTTTACAAATCGAAGATTTGCGAAATGCTCCGGAGCACTCCCAAACACCATTTTGGTTCTAATGGAGTAGAATGGGTGTTTTCGTTGCGAAGCTATGATCGCAACTTCGGTACCCCGAAATATTGCATTCAGGCCCGAAAAACATGTTTTGCATCTTTTTACATGCCGAAAGTTTGCGAAATGCTCCGGAACACTCCCAAACATCATTTTGAGTCTAATGGAGTAGAATGGATGTTTTCGTTGCGAAACAGTTTTCGCAACTTCGGAATCCCAAATTAGTGCATTCGTGCCCGAACCATAAGTTTTGCATCTTTTTACAAATCGAAGATTTGCAAAATGCTTCGGAGCACTCCCAAACATCATTTTGGTTCTAATGGAGTAGAATGGGTGTTTTCGTTGCAAAGCTATTACCGCAACTACGGTACCACGAAATATTGCATTCAGGCCCGAAAAACATGTTTTGCATCTTTTTACATGCTGAATGTTTGCGAAATGCTCCGGAATACTCCCAAACATCATTTTGAGTCTAATGGAGTAGAATGGGTGTTTTCGTTGCGAAGCTATTATTGCAACTTCGGTACCCTAAAATATTGCATTCAGGCCCGAAAAACATGTTTTGCATCTTTTTACAAGGCGAAAGTTTGCTTAATGCTCCGGAACACTCCCAAATATCATTTTGGTTCTAATGGAGTAGAATGGGTGTTTTCTTTGCGAGGCTATTATGTTTTGCATCTTTTTACATGCCAAAAGTTTGCGAAATGCTCCGGAACACACCCAAACATCATTTTGGGTCAAATTGAGTAGAATGAGTGTTTTCGTTGCGAAACCATTTTCGCAACTTCGGTACCCTGAAATAGTGCATTCAGGCCCGAAACATAAGTTTTCCATCTTTTTGCAAATCGAAGGCTTGCGAAATGCTCCGGAGCACTCCCAAAGATCATTTTGGTTCTAATGGAGTAGACTAGGTGTTTTTGTTACGAAACCATTTGCACAACTTCGGTACCCTGAAATAGTGCATTCAGGCCCGTAGCATAAGTTTTGAATCTTTTTACATGTCGAAAGATTGCCAAATGCTCTGGAACACATCCAAACAACAATTTGGGTCTAATGGAGTAGAATGGGTGTTTTCGTTGAGAACCCATTATCGCAACTTTGGTACCCCGAAATATTGCATTCAGGCCCGAAACATAAATTTTGCATCTTTTTACATCCTGAAAGTTTGTGAAATGCTACGGAATACTCCCAAACATCGTTTGGTTCTAATGGAGTGGAATGGGTGTTTTCGTTGCGAAGCCATTATCACAACTTCGGTACCCTGAAATATTGTATTCAGGCCCGAAACACAAATTTTTTCATCTTTTTTCATTTCGAAAGTATGTGAAATGGTCCGGAACACTCCCAAACATCATTTTGAGTCTAATGGAGTAGAATGGGTGTTTTCGTTGCGAAGCTATTATCGCAACTTCGGTACCCCAAAATATTGCAATCAGGCCCGAAAAACATGTTTTGCATCTTTTTACATGTCGAATGTTTGCGAAATGCTCCGAAACACTCCCAAACATCATTTTGGGTCTAATGGAGTAGAATGGGTGTTTTTGTTGCGAAACCATTTTCGCAACTTCGGTACCCCGAAATGTTGCTTTCAGGCCCACAACAAAAGTTTTGCATCTTTTTGCAAAGTGAAGGCTTCTGAAATGCTCCGGAGCAGTCCCAAACATCATTTTCGTTCTAATGGAGTAGACCGGGTGTTTTCGTTACGAAACCATTTTCACAACTTCGGTACCCTGAAATAGTGCATTCAGGCTCGAAGCACAAGTTTTGCATCTTTTTACATGACGAAAGTTTGCCAAATGCTCCGGAACACACCGAAACAACAATTTGGGTCTAATGGGGAAGAATGGGCCTTTTCGTTGCGAAACCATTATCGCAACTTTGGTACCCCGAAATATTGCATTCGGGCCGAAAACACAAGTTTTGCATTTTTTTATATACTGAAAGTTTGTGAAATGCTCCGGAATACTCCCAAACATCATTTGGTTCTAATGGAGTGGAATGGGTGATTTCGTTGCGAAGCCATTATCGCAACTTCGGTACCCTGAAATATTGCATTCAGGCCCGACACACAAGTTTTGCATCTTTTTACATGCCGAAAATTTGTGAAATGCTCCGGAACACTCCCAAATATCATTTTGGGTCTAATGGAGTAGAATGGGTGTTTTCGTTGCGAAATAATTTTCGCAACTTCGGTACCCCGAATTAGTGCGTTCATGCCCGAAACACAAGTTTTGCATCTTATTAAAAATCGAAGGTTTGCGAAATGCTCCGGAGCACTCCCAAACATCGTTCTGGTTCTAATGGAGTAGAATGGGTGTTTTCGTTGCGAAGCTATTATCGCAACTTCGGTACCCCGAAATATTGCATTCAGGCCCGAAAAACATGTTTTGCATCTTTTTACATGCCGAAAGTTTGCGAAATGCTCCGGAACACTCCCAAGCATCATTTTGGGTCTAATGGAGTAGAATGGGTGTTTTTGTTGCGAAATAATTTTCGCAACTTCGCTACCCCGAAATAAGTTTGCATCTTTTTACTAGTCGAAGGTTTGAGAAATGCTTCGGAGCACTCCCAAACATCATTTTGGGTCTAATGGAGTAGAATGGGTGTTTTCGTTGCGAAACCATTTTCGCAACTTCGGTACCCTGAAATAGTGCATTCAGGCCCGAAACATAAGTTTTCCATCTTTTTGCAAATCGAAGGCTTGCGAAATGCTCCAGAGCACTCCCAAAGATCATTTTGGTTCTAATGGAGTAGACTAGGTGTTTTTGTTACGAAACCATTTTCACAACTTCGGTACCCTGAAATAGTGCATTCAGGCCCGTAGCATAAGTTTTGAATCTTTTTACATGTCGAAAGATTGCCAAATGCTCTGGAACACATCCAAACAACAATTTGGGTCTAATGGAGTAGAATGGGTTTTTTCGTTGAGAACCCATTATCGCAACTTTGGTACCCCGAAATATTGCATTCAGGCCCGAAACACAAGTTTTGCATCTTTTTACATGCTGAAAGTTTGTGAAATGCTACGGAATACTCCCAAACATCGTTTGGTTCTAATGGAGTCGAATGGGTGTTTTCGTTGCGAAGCCATTATCACAACTTCGGTACCCTGAAATATTGTATTCAGGCCCGAAACACAAATTTTTTCATCTTTTTTCATGCCGAAAGTTTGTGAAATGGTCCGGAACACTCCCAAACATCATTTTGAGTCTAATGGAGTAGAATGGGTGTTTTCGTTGCGAAGCTATAATCGCAACTTCGGTACCCCGAAATATTGCATTCTGGCCCGAAAAACATGTTTTGCATCTTTTTACATGCCGAAAGTTTGCGAAATGCTCCAGAACACTCCCAAACATCATTTTGGTTCTAATGGAGTAGAATGGGTGTTTTCGTTGCGAAGCTATTATCGCAACTTCGGTACCCCGAAATATTGCATTCAGGCCCGAAAAACAAGTTTTGCATCTTTTTACATGCCGAAAGTTTGCGAAATGCTCCGGAACACTCCCAAACATCATTTTGGTTCTAATGGAGTAGAATGGGTGTTTTCATTGCGAAGCTATTATCGCTACTTCGGTACCCCGAAATATTGCATTGAGGCCCAAAAAACTTGTTTTGCATCTTTTTACATGTCGAATGTTTACGAAACGCTCCGGAACACTCCCAAACATCATTTTGGGTCTAATGGAGCAGAATGGGTGTTTTCGTTGCGAAATAATTTTTGCAACTTCATTAACCTGAAATAGTGCATTCAAACCTGAAACACAAGTTTTGCATCTTTTTACAAGTGAAAGGTTTGCGAAATGCTTCGGACCACTCCCAAAGATCATTTTGGGTCTAATGGAGTATAATGGGTGTTTTCATTGCGAAATAATTTTCGCAACGTCAGTACCCCGAATTGGTGCATTCGTGCCCGAACCACAAGTTTTGCATCTTTTTACAAGTCGGAGGTTTGCGAAATACTCCGGTGCACTCCCAAACATCATTTTGGTTCTAATGGAGTAGAATGGGTGTTTTCGTTGCGAAGCTATTATCGCAACTTCGGTACCCTAAAATATTGCATTCAGGCCCGAAAAACATGTTTTGCATCTTTTTACAAGGCGAAAGTTTGCTTAATGCTCCGGAACACTCCCAAATATCATTTTGGTTCTAATGGAGTAGAATGGGTGTTTTCTTTGCGAGGCTATTATGTTTTGCATCTTTTTACATGCCAAAAGTTTGCGAAATGCTCCGGAACACACCCAAACATCATTTTGGGTCAAATTGAGTAGAATGAGTGTTTTCGTTGCGAAACCATTTTCGCAACTTCGGTACCCTGAAATAGTGCATTCAGGCCCGAAACATAAGTTTTCCATCTTTTTGCAAATCGAAGGCTTGCGAAATGCTCCGGAGCACTCCCAAAGATCATTTTGGTTCTAATGGAGTAGACTAGGTGTTTTGTTACGAAACCATTTTCACAACTTCGGTACCCTGAAATAGTGCATTCAGGCCCGTAGCATAAGTTTTGAATCTTTTTACATGTCGAAAGATTGCCAAATGCTCTGGAACACATCCAAACAACAATTTGGGTCTAATGGAGTAGAATGGGTGTTTTCGTTGAGAACCCATTATCGCAACTTTGGTACCCCGAAATATTGCATTCAGGCCCGAAACATAAATTTTGCATCTTTTTACATGCTGAAAGTTTGTGAAATGCTACGGAATACTCCCAAACATCGTTTGGTTCTAATGGAGTGGAATGGGTGTTTTCGTTGCGAAGCCATTATCACAACTTCGGTACCCTGAAATATTGTATTCAGGCCCGAAACACAAATTTTTTCATCTTTTTTCATGCCGAAAGTTTGTGAAATGGTCCGGAACACTCCCAAACATCATTTTGAGTCTAATGGAGTAGAATGGGTGTTTTCGTTGCGAAGCTATTATCGCAACTTCGGTACCCCGAAATATTGCATTCAGGCCCGAAAAACATGTTTTGCATCTTTTTACATGTCGAATGTTTGCGAAATGCTCCGAAACACTCCCAAACATCATTTTGGGTCTAATGGAGTAGAATGGGTGTTTTTGTTGCGAAACCATTTTCGCAACTTCGGTACCCCGAAATGTTGCATTCAGGCCCACAACAAAAGTTTTGCATCTTTTTGCAAAGTGAAGGCTTCTGAAATGCTCCGGAGCACACCCAAACATCATTTTTGTTCTAATGGAGTAGACCGGGTGTTTTTGTTACGAAACCATTTTCACAACTTCGGTACCCTGAAATAGTGCATTCAGGCTCGAAGCACAAGTTTTGCATCTTTTTACATGACGAAAGTTTGCCAAATGCTCCGGAACACACCGAAACAACAATTTGGGTCTAATGGGGAAGAATGGGTCTTTTCGTTGCGAAACCATTATCTCAACTTTGGTACCCCGAAATATTGCATTCGGGCCGAAAACACAAGTTTTGCATCTTTTTATATACTGAAAGTTTGTAAAATGCTCCGGAATACTCCCAAACATCATTTGGTTCTAATGGAGTGGAATGGGTGATTTCGTTGCGAAGCCATTATCGCAACTTCGGTACCCTGAAATATTGCATTCAGGCCCGAAACACAAGTTTTGCATCTTTTTACATGCCGAAAATTTGTGAAATGCTCCGGAACACTCCCAAATATCATTTTGGGTCTAATGGAGTAGAATGGGTGTTTTCGTTGCGAAATAATTTTCGCAACTTCGGTACCCCGAATTAGTGCGTTCATGCCCGAAACACAAGTTTTGCATCTTATTAAAAATCGAAGGTTTGCGAAATGCTCCGGAGCACTCCCAAACATCATTCTGGTTCTAATGGAGTAGAATGGGTGTTTTCGTTCCGAAGCTATTATCGCAAATTCGGTACCCCGAAATATTGCATTCAGGCCCGAAAAACATGTTTTGCATCTTTTTACATGCCGAAAGTTTGCGAAATACTCCGGAACACTCCCAAGCATAATTTTGGGTCTAATGGAGTAGAATGGGTGTTTTTGTTGCGAAATAATTTTCGCAACTTCGCTACCCCGAAATAGTGCATTCAAGCGCGAAACAAAAGTTTGCATCTTTTTACTAGTTGAAGGTTTGAGAAATGCTTCGGAGCACTCCCAAACATCATTTTGGGTTTAATGGAGTAGAATGGGTGTTTTCGTTGCGAAGCTATAATCGCAACTTCGGTACCCCGAAATATTGCATTCAGGCCCGAAAAACATGTTTTGCATCTTTTTACATGCCGAAAGTTTGCGAAATGCTCCAGAACACTCCCAAACATCATTTTGGTTCTAATGGAGTAGAATGGGTGTTTTCGTTGCGAAGCTATTATCGCAACTTCGGTACCCCGAAATATTGCATTCAGGCCCGAAAAACAAGTTTTGCATCTTTTTACATGCCGAAAGTTTGCGAAATGCTCCGGAACACTCCCAAACATCATTTTGGTTCTAATGGAGTAGAATGGGTGTTTTCATTGCGAAGCTATTATCGCTACTTCGGTACCCCGAAATATTGCATTGAGGCCCAAAAAACTTGTTTTGCATCTTTTTACATGTCGAATGTTTACGAAACGCTCCGGAACACTCCCAAACATCATTTTGGGTCTAATGGAGCAGAATGGGTGTTTTCGTTGCGAAATAATTTTTGCAACTTCATTAACCCGAAATAGTGCATTCAAACCTGAAACACAAGTTTTGCATCTTTTTACAAGTGAAAGGTTTGCGAAATGCTTCGGACCACTCCCAAAGATCATTTTGGGTCTAATGGAGTATAATGGGTGTTTTCATTGCGAAATAATTTTCGCAACGTCAGTACCCCGAATTGGTGCATTCGTGCCCGAACCACAAGTTTTGCATCTTTTTACAAGTCGGAGGTTTGCGAAATACTCCGGTGCACTCCCAAACATCATTTTAGTTCTAATGGAGTAGAATGGGTGTTTTCGTTGCGAAGCTATTATCGCAACTTCGGTACCCTAAAATATTGCATTCAGGCCCGAAAAACATGTTTTGCATCTTTTTACAAGGCGAAAGTTTGCTTAATGCTCCGGAACACTCCCAAATATCATTTTGGTTCTAATGGAGTAGAATGGGTGTTTTCTTTGCGAGGCTATTATGTTTTGCATCTTTTTACATGCCAAAAGTTTGCGAAATGCTCCGGAACACACCCAAACATCATTTTGGGTCAAATTGAGTAGAATGAGTGTTTTCGTTGCGAAACCATTTTCGCAACTTCGGTACCCTGAAATAGTGCATTCAGGCCCGAAACATAAGTTTTCCATCTTTTTGCAAATCGAAGGCTTGCGAAATGCTCCGGAGCACTCCCAAAGATCATTTTGGTTCTAATGGAGTAGACTAGGTGTTTTGTTACGAAACCATTTTCACAACTTCGGTACCCTGAAATAGTGCATTCAGGCCCGTAGCATAAGTTTTGAATCTTTTTACATGTCGAAAGATTGCCAAATGCTCTGGAACACATCCAAACAACAATTTGGGTCTAATGGAGTAGAATGGGTGTTTTCGTTGAGAACCCATTATCGCAACTTTGGTACCCCGAAATATTGCATTCAGGCCCGAAACATAAATTTTGCATCTTTTTACATGCTGAAAGTTTGTGAAATGCTACGGAATACTCCCAAACATCGTTTGGTTCTAATGGAGTGGAATGGGTGTTTTCGTTGCGAAGCCATTATCACAACTTCGGTACCCTGAAATATTGTATTCAGGCCCGAAACACAAATTTTTTCATCTTTTTTCATGCCGAAAGTTTGTGAAATGGTCCGGAACACTCCCAAACATCATTTTGAGTCTAATGGAGTAGAATGGGTGTTTTCGTTGCGAAGCTATTATCGCAACTTCGGTACCCCGAAATATTGCATTCAGGCCCGAAAAACATGTTTTGCATCTTTTTACATGTCGAATGTTTGCGAAATGCTCCGAAACACTCCCAAACATCATTTTGGGTCTAATGGAGTAGAATGGGTGTTTTTGTTGCGAAACCATTTTCGCAACTTCGGTACCCCGAAATGTTGCATTCAGGCCCACAACAAAAGTTTTGCATCTTTTTGCAAAGTGAAGGCTTCTGAAATGCTCCGGAGCACACCCAAACATCATTTTTGTTCTAATGGAGTAGACCGGGTGTTTTTGTTACGAAACCATTTTCACAACTTCGGTACCCTGAAATAGTGCATTCAGGCTCGAAGCACAAGTTTTGCATCTTTTTACATGACGAAAGTTTGCCAAATGCTCCGGAACACACCGAAACAACAATTTGGGTCTAATGGGGAAGAATGGGTCTTTTCGTTGCGAAACCATTATCTCAACTTTGGTACCCCGAAATATTGCATTCGGGCCGAAAACACAAGTTTTGCATCTTTTTATATACTGAAAGTTTGTAAAATGCTCCGGAATACTCCCAAACATCATTTGGTTCTAATGGAGTGGAATGGGTGATTTCGTTGCGAAGCCATTATCGCAACTTCGGTACCCCGAATTAGTGCGTTCATGCCCGAAACACAAGTTTTGCATCTTATTAAAAATCGAAGGTTTGCGAAATGCTCCGGAGCACTCCCAAACATCATTCTGGTTCTAATGGAGTAGAATGGGTGTTTTCGTTCCGAAGCTATTATCGCAAATTCGGTACCCCGAAATATTGCATTCAGGCCCGAAAAACATGTTTTGCATCTTTTTACATGCCGAAAGTTTGCGAAATACTCCGGAACACTCCCAAGCATAATTTTGGGTCTAATGGAGTAGAATGGGTGTTTTTGTTGCGAAATAATTTTCGCAACTTCGCTACCCCGAAATAGTGCATTCAAGCGCGAAACAAAAGTTTGCATCTTTTTACTAGTTGAAGGTTTGAGAAATGCTTCGGAGCACTCCCAAACATCATTTTGGGTTTAATGGAGTAGAATGGGTGTTTTCGTTGCGAAGCTATAATCGCAACTTCGGTACCCCGAAATATTGCATTCAGGCCCGAAAAACATGTTTTGCATCTTTTTACATGCCGAAAGTTTGCGAAATGCTCCAGAACACTCCCAAACATCATTTTGGTTCTAATGGAGTAGAATGGGTGTTTTCGTTGCGAAGCTATTATCGCAACTTCGGTACCCCGAAATATTGCATTCAGGCCCGAAAAACAAGTTTTGCATCTTTTTACATGCCGAAAGTTTGCGAAATGCTCCGGAACACTCCCAAACATCATTTTGGTTCTAATGGAGTAGAATGGGTGTTTTCATTGCGAAGCTATTATCGCTACTTCGGTACCCCGAAATATTGCATTGAGGCCCAAAAAACTTGTTTTGCATCTTTTTACATGTCGAATGTTTACGAAACGCTCCGGAACACTCCCAAACATCATTTTGGGTCTAATGGAGCAGAATGGGTGTTTTCGTTGCGAAATAATTTTTGCAACTTCATTAACCCGAAATAGTGCATTCAAACCTGAAACACAAGTTTTGCATCTTTTTACAAGTGAAAGGTTTGCGAAATGCTTCGGACCACTCCCAAAGATCATTTTGGGTCTAATGGAGTATAATGGGTGTTTTCATTGCGAAATAATTTTCGCAACGTCAGTACCCCGAATTGGTGCATTCGTGCCCGAACCACAAGTTTTGCATCTTTTTACAAGTCGGAGGTTTGCGAAATACTCCGGTGCACTCCCAAACATCATTTTGGTTCTAATGGAGTAGAATGGGTGTTTTCGTTGCGAAGCTATTATCGCAACTTCGGTACCCTAAAATATTGCATTCAGGCCCGAAAAACATGTTTTGCATCTTTTTACAAGGCGAAAGTTTGCTTAATGCTCCGGAACACTCCCAAATATCATTTTGGTTCTAATGGAGTAGAATGGGTGTTTTCTTTGCGAGGCTATTATGTTTTGCATCTTTTTACATGCCAAAAGTTTGCGAAATGCTCCGGAACACACCCAAACATCATTTTGGGTCAAATTGAGTAGAATGAGTGTTTTCGTTGCGAAACCATTTTCGCAACTTCGGTACCCTGAAATAGTGCATTCAGGCCCGAAACATAAGTTTTCCATCTTTTTGCAAATCGAAGGCTTGCGAAATGCTCCGGAGCACTCCCAAAGATCATTTTGGTTCTAATGGAGTAGACTAGGTGTTTTGTTACGAAACCATTTTCACAACTTCGGTACCCTGAAATAGTGCATTCAGGCCCGTAGCATAAGTTTTGAATCTTTTTACATGTCGAAAGATTGCCAAATGCTCTGGAACACATCCAAACAACAATTTGGGTCTAATGGAGTAGAATGGGTGTTTTCGTTGAGAACCCATTATCGCAACTTTGGTACCCCGAAATATTGCATTCAGGCCCGAAACATAAATTTTGCATCTTTTTACATGCTGAAAGTTTGTGAAATGCTACGGAATACTCCCAAACATCGTTTGGTTCTAATGGAGTGGAATGGGTGTTTTCGTTGCGAAGCCATTATCACAACTTCGGTACCCTGAAATATTGTATTCAGGCCCGAAACACAAATTTTTTCATCTTTTTTCATGCCGAAAGATTGTGAAATGGTCCGGAACACTCCCAAACATCATTTTGAGTCTAATGGAGTAGAATGGGTGTTTTCGTTGCGAAGCTATTATCGCAACTTCGGTACCCCGAAATATTGCATTCAGGCCCGAAAAACATGTTTTGCATCTTTTTACATGTCGAATGTTTGCGAAATGCTCCGAAACACTCCCAAACATCATTTTGGGTCTAATGGAGTAGAATGGGTGTTTTTGTTGCGAAACCATTTTCGCAACTTCGGTACCCCGAAATGTTGCATTCAGGCCCACAACAAAAGTTTTGCATCTTTTTGCAAAGTGAAGGCTTCTGAAATGCTCCGGAGCACTCCCAAACATCATTTTTGTTCTAGTGGAGTAGACCGGGTGTTTTTGTTACGAAACCATTTTCACAACTTCGGTACCCTGAAATAGTGCATTCAGGCTCGAAGCACAAGTTTTGCATCTTTTTACATGACGAAAGTTTGCCAAATGCTCCGGAACACACCGAAACAACAATTTGGGTCTAATGGGGAAGAATGGGTCTTTTCGTTGCGAAACCATTATCGCAACTTTGGTACCCCGAAATATTGCATTCGGGCCGAAAACACAAGTTTTGCATCTTTTTATATACTGAAAGTTTGTAAAATGCTCCGGAATACTCTCAAACATCATTTGGTTCTAATGGAGTGGAATGGGTGATTTCGTTGCGAAGCCATTATCGCAACTTCGGTACCCTGAAATATTGCATTCAGGCCCGAAACACAAGTTTTGCATCTTTTTACATGCCGAAAATTTGTGAAATGCTCCGGAACACTCCCAAATATCATTTTGGGTCTAATGGAGTAGAATGGGTGTTTTCGTTGCGAAATAATTTTCGCAACTTCGGTACCCCGAATTAGTGCGTTCATGCCCGAAACACAAGTTTTGCATCTTATTAAAAATCGAAGGTTTGCGAAATGCTCCGGAGCACTCCCAAACATCATTCTGGTTCTAATGGAGTAGAATGGGTGTTTTCGTTGCGAAGCTATTATCGCAACTTCGGTACCCCGAAATATTGCATTCAGGCCCGAAAAACATGTTTTGCATCTTTTTACATGCCGAAAGTTTGCGAAATGCTCCGGAACACTCCCAAGCATCATTTTGGGTCTAATGGAGTAGAATGGGTGTTTTTGTTGCGAAATAATTTTCGCAACTTCGCTACCCCGAAATAGTGCATTCAAGCCCGAAACAAAAGTTTGCATCTTTTTACTAGTTGAAGGTTTGAGAAATGCTTCGGAGCACTCCCAAACATCATTTTGGGTTTAATGGAGTAGAATGGGTGTTTTCGTTGCGAAACCATTTTCGCAACTTCGATACCCTGAAATAGTGCATTCAGGCCCGAAACATAAGTTTTCCATCTTTTTGCAAATCGAAGGCTTGCGAAATGCTCCAGAGCACTCCCAAAGATCATTTTGGTTCTAATGGAGTACACTAGGTGTTTTTGTTACGAAACCATTTTCACAACTTCGGTACCCTGAAATAGTGCATTCAGGCCCGTAGCATAAGTTTTGAATCTTTTTACATGTCGAAAGATTGCCAAATGCTCTGGAACACATCCAAACATCAATTTGGGTCTAATGGAGTAGAATGGGTGTTTTCGTTGAGAACCCATTATCGCAACTTTGGTACCCCGAAATATTGCATTCAGGCCCGAAACATAAATTTTGCATCTTTTTACATGCTGAAAGTTTGTGAAATGCTACGGAATACTCCCAAACATCGTTTGGTTCTAATGGAGTGGAATGGGTGTTTTCGTTGCGAAGCCATTATCACAACTTCGGTACCCTGAAATATTGTATTCAGGCCCGAAACACAAATTTTTTCATCTTTTTTCATGCCGAAAGTTTGTGAAATGGTCCGGAACACTCCCAAACATCATTTTGAGTCTAATGGAGTAGAATGGGTGTTTTCGTTGCGAAGCTATTATCGCAACTTCGGTACCCCGAAATATTGCATTCAGGCCCGAAAAACATGTTTTGCATCTTTTTACATGTCGAATGTTTGCGAAATGCTCCGAAACACTCCCAAACATCATTTTGGGTCTAATGGAGTAGAATGGGTGTTTTTGTTGCGAAACCATTTTCGCAACTTCGGTACCCCGAAATGTTGCATTCAGGCCCACAACAAAAGTTTTGCATCTTTTTGCAAAGTGAAGGCTTCTGAAATGCTCCGGAGCACTCCCAAACATCATTTTTGTTCTAGTGGAGTAGACCGGGTGTTTTTGTTACGAAACCATTTTCACAACTTCGGTACCCTGAAATAGTGCATTCAGGCTCGAAGCACAAGTTTTGCATCTTTTTACATGACGAAAGTTTGCCAAATGCTCCGGAACACACCGAAACAACAATTTGGGTCTAATGGGGAAGAATGGGTCTTTTCGTTGCGAAACCATTATCGCAACTTTGGTACCCCGAAATATTGCATTCGGGCCGAAAACACAAGTTTTGCATCTTTTTATATACTGAAAGTTTGTAAAATGCTCCGGAATACTCCCAAACATCACTTGGTTCTAATGGAGTGGAATGGGTGATTTCGTTGCGAAGCCATTATCGCAACTTCGGTACCCTGAAATATTGCATTCAGGCCCGAAACACAAGTTTTGCATCTTTTTACATGCCAAAAATTTGTGAAATGCTCCGGAACACTCCCAAATATCATTTTGGGTCTAATGGAGTAGAATGGGTGTTTTCGTTGCGAAATAATTTTCGCAACTTCGGTACCCCGAATTAGTGCGTTCATGCCCGAAACACAAGTTTTGCATCTTATTAAAAATCGAAGGTTTGCGAAATGCTCCGGAGCACTCCCAAACATCATTCTGGTTCTAATGGAGTAGAATGGGTCTTTTCGTTGCGAAGCTATTATCGCAACTTCGGTACCCCGAAATATTGCATTCAGGCCCGAAAAACATGTTTTGCATCTTTTTACATGCCGAAAGTTTGCGAAATGCTCCGGAACACTCCCAAGCATCATTTTGGGTCTAATGGAGTAGAATGGGTGTTTTTGTTGCGAAATAATTTTCGCAACTTCGCTACCCCGAAATAGTGCATTCAAGCCCGAAACAAAAGTTTGCATCTTTTTACTAGTTGAAGGTTTGAGAAATGCTTCGGAGCACTCCCAAACATCATTTTGGGTTTAATGGAGTAGAATGGGTGTTTTCGTTGCGAAACCATTTTCGCAACTTCGGTACCCTGAAATAGTGCATTCAGGCCCGAAATATAAGTTTTCCATCTTTTTGCAAATCGAAGGCTTGCGAAATGCTCCAGAGCACTCCCAAAGATCATTTTGGTTCTAATGGAGTAGACTAGGTGTTTTTGTTACGAAACCATTTTCACAACTTCGGTACCCTGAAATAGTGCATTCAGGCCCGTAGCATAAGTTTTGAATCTTTTTACATGTCGAAAGATTGCCAAATGCTCTGGAACACATCCAAACAACAATTTGGGTCTAATGGAGTAGAATGGGTGTTTTCGTTGAGAACCCATTATCGCAACTTTGGTACCCCGAAATATTGCATTCAGGCCCGAAACATAAATTTTGCATCTTTTTACATGCTGAAAGTTTGTGAAATGTTACGGAATACTCCCAAACATCGTTTGGTTCTAATGGAGTGGAATGGGTGTTTTCGTTGCCAAGCCATTATCACAACTTCGGTACCCTGAAAATATTGTATTCAGGCCCGAAACACAAATTTTTTCATCTTTTTTCATGCCGAAAGTTTGTGAAATGGTCCGGAACACTCCCTAACATCATTTTGAGTCTAATGGAGTAGAATGGGTGTTTTCGTTGCGAAGCTATTATCGCAACTTCGGTACCCCGAAATATTGCATTCAGGCCCGAAAAACATGTTTTGCATCTTTTTACATGTCGAATGTTTGCGAAATGCTCCGAAACACTCCCAAACATCATTTTGGGTCTAATGGAGTAGAATGGGTGTTTTTGTTGCGAAACCATTTTCGCAACTTCGGTACCCCGAAATGTTGCATTCAGGCCCACAACAAAAGTTTTGCATCTTTTTGCAAAGTGAAGGCTTCTGAAATGCTCCGGAGCACTCCCAAACATCATTTTTGTTCTAGTGGAGTAGACCGGGTGTTTTTGTTACGAAACCATTTTCACAACTTCGGTACCCTGAAATAGTGCATTCAGGCTCGAAGCACAAGTTTTGCATCTTTTTACATGACGAAAGTTTGCCAAATGCTCCGGAACACACCGAAACAACAATTTGGGTCTAATGGGGAAGAATGGGTCTTTTCGTTGCGAAACCATTATCGCAACTTTGGTACCCCGAAATATTGCATTCGGGCCGAAAACACAAGTTTTGCATCTTTTTATATACTGAAAGTTTGTAAAATGCTCCGGAATACTCCCAAACATCATTTGGTTCTAATGGAGTGGAATGGGTGATTTCGTTGCGAAGCCATTATCGCAACTTCGGTACCCTGAAATATTGCATTCAGGCCCGAAACACAAGTTTTGCATCTTTTTACATGCCGAAAATTTGTGAAATGCTCCGGAACACTCCCAAATATCATTTTGGGTCTAATGGAGTAGAATGGGTGTTTTCGTTGCGAAATAATTTTCGCAACTTCGGTACCCCGAATTAGTGCGTTCATGCCCGAAACACAAGTTTTGCATCTTATTAAAAATCGAAGGTTTGCGAAATGCTCCGGAGCACTCCCAAACATCATTCTGGTTCTAATGGAGTAGAATGGGTGTTTTCGTTGCGAAGCTATTATCGCAACTTCGGTACCCCGAAATATTGCATTCAGGCCCAGAAAACATGTTTTGCATCTTTTTACATGCCGAAAGTTTGCGAAATGCTCCGGAACACTCCCAAGCATCATTTTGGGTCTAATGGAGTAGAATGGGTGTTTTTGTTGCGAAATAATTTTCGCAACTTCGCTACCCCGAAATAGTGCATTCAAGCCCGAAATAAAAGTTTGCATCTTTTTACTAGTCGAAGGTTTGAGAAATGCTTCGGAGCACTCCCAAACATCATTTTGGGTTTAATGGAGTAGAATGGGTGTTTTCATTGCGAAACCATTTTCGCAACTTCGGTACCCTGAAATAGTGCATTCAGGCCCGAAACATAAGTTTTCCATCTTTTTGCAAATCGAAGGCTTGCGAAATGCTCCAGAGCACTCCCAAAGATCATTTTGGTTCTAATGGAGTAGACTAGGTGTTTTTGTTACGAAACCATTTTCACAACTTCGGTACCCTGAAATAGTGCATTCAGGCCCGTAGCATAAGTTTTGAATCTTTTTACATGTCGAAAGATTGCCAAATGCTCTGGAGCACATCCAAACAACAATTTGGGTCTAATGGAGTAGAATGGGTGTTTTCATTATGAAATAATTTTCGCAACTTCATTAACCCGAAATAGTGCATTCAAACCTGAAACACAAGTTTTGCATCTTTTTACAAGTCAAAGGTTTGCGAAACGCTTCAGACCACTCCCAAAGATCATTTTGGGTCTAATGGAGTATAATGGGTGTTTTCGTTGCGAAATAATTTTCGCAACGTCAGTACCCCGAATTAGTGCATTCGTGCCCGAACCACAAGTTTTGCATCTTTTTACAAGTCGAAGGTTTGCGAAATGCTCCGGAGCACTTCCAAACATCATTTTGGTTCTAATGGAGTAGAATGGGTGTTTTCGTTACGAAGCTATTATCGCAACTTCGGTACCCTAAAATATTGCATTCAGGCCCGAAAAACATGTTTTGCATCTTTTTACATGCCGAAAGTTTGCTTAATGCTCCGGAACACTCCCAAACATCATTTTGGTTCTAATGGAGTAGAATGGGTATTTTCGTTGCGAAGCTATTATGTTTTGCATCTTTTTACATGCCGAAAGTTTGCGAAATGCTCCGGAACACACCCAAACATCATTTTGGGTCAAATTGAGTAGAATGAGTGTTTTCGTTGCGAAACCATTTTCGCAACTTCGGTACCCTGAAATAGTGCATTCAGGCCCGAAACATAAGTTTTCCATCTTTTTGCAAATCGAAGGCTTGCGAAATGCTCCGGAGCACTCCCAAAGATCATTTTGGTTCTAATGGAGTACACTAGGTGTTTTTGTTACGAAACCATTTTCACAACTTCGGTACCCTGAAATAGTGCATTCAGGCCCGTAGCATAAGTTTTGAATCTTTTTACACGTCGAAAGATTGCGAAATGCTCTGGAACACATCCAAACAACAATTTGGGTCTAATGGAGTAGAATGGGTGTTTTCGTTGAGAACCCATTATCGCAACTTTGGTACCCCGAAATATTGCATTCAGGCCCGAAACACAAGTTTTGCATCTTTTTACATGCTGAAAGTTTGTGAAATGCTACGGAATACTCCCAAACATCGTTTGGTTCTAATGGAGTGGAATGGGTGTTTTCGTTGCGAAGCCATTATCACAACTTCGGTACCCTGAAATATTGTATTCAGGCCCGAAACACAAATTTTTTCATCTTTTTTCATGCCGAAAGTTTGTGAAATGGTCCGGAACACTCCCAAACATCATTTTGAGTCTAATGGAGTAGAATGGGTGTTTTCGTTGCGAAGCTATTATCGCAACTTCGGTACCCCGAAATATTGCATTCAGGCCCGAAAAACATGTTTTGCATCTTTTTACATGCCGAAAGTTTGCGAAATGCTCCAGAACACTCCCAAACATCATTTTGGTTCTAATGGAGTAGAATGGGTGTTTTCGTTGCGAAGCTATTATCGCAACTTCGGTACCCTGAAATATTACATTCAGGCCCGAAAAACAAGTTTTGCATCTTTTTACATGCCGAAAGTTTGCGAAATGCTCCGGAACACTCCCAAACATCATTTTGGTTCTAATGGAGTAGAATGGGTGTTTTCATTGCGAAGCTATTATCGCTACTTCGGTACCCCGAAATATTGCATCCAGGCCCAAAAAACTTGTTTTGCATCTTTTTACATGTCGAATGTTTACGAAATGCTCCGGAACACTCCCAAACATCATTTTGGGTCTAATGGAGCAGAATGGGTGTTTTCGTTGCGAAATAATTTTTGCAACTTCATTAACCCAAAATAGTGCATTCAAACCTGAAACACAAGTTTTGCATCTTTTTACAAGTGAAAGGTTTGCGAAATGCTTCGGACCACTCCCAAAGATCATTTTGGGTCTAATGGAGTATAATGGGTGTTTTCGTTGCGAAATAATTTTCGCAACGTCAGTACCCCGAATTAGTGAATTCGTGCCCGAACCACAAGTTTTGCATCTTTTTACAAGTCGAAGGTTTGAGAAATACTCCGGTGCACTCCCAAACATCATTTTGGTTCTAATGGAGTAGAATGGGTCTTTTCGTTGCGAAGCTATTATCGCAACTTCGGTACCCTAAAATATTGCATTCAGGCCCGAAAAACATGTTTTGCATCTTTTTACAAGGCGAAAGTTTGCTTAATGCTCCGGAACACTCCCAAACATCATTTTGGTTCTAATGGAGTAGAATGGGTGTTTTCTTTGCGAGGCTATTATGTTTTGCATCTTTTTACATGCCGAAAGTTTGCGAAATGCTGCGGAACACACCCAAACATCATTTTGGGTCAAATTGAGTAGAATGAGTGTTTTCGTTGCGAAACTATTTTCGCAACTTCGGTACCCCGAAATGGTGCGTTCTGGCCCGAAACACAAGTTTTGCATCTTTTTACATGCCGAAAGTTTGCGAAATGCTCCGGAACACTCCCAAACATAATTTTGGTTCTAATGGAATAGAATGAGTGTTTTCATTGCGAAGCTATTATCGCTACTTCGGTACCCCGAAATATTGCATTCAGGCCGAAAAACATGTTTTGCATCTTTTTACATGCTGAAAGTTTGCGAAATGCTCCGGAACACACCCAAACATAATTTTGGGTCTAATGGAGTAGAATGGGTGTTTTCATTGCGAAATAATTTTCGCAACTTTGTTAAACCAAAATAGTGCATTCAAGCCTGAAACAGAAGTTTTGCATCTTTTTACAAGTCAAAGGTTTGCGAAATGCTTCGGAGCACTCCCAAACATCATTTTGGGTCTAATGGAGTAGAATGGGTGTTTTCGTTGCGAAATAGTTTTCGCAACTTCGGTACCCCGAATTAGTGCATTCGTGCCCGAAACACAAGTTTTGCATCTTTTTACAAATCGAAGGTTTGCGAAATGCTCCAGAGCACTCCCAAACATCATTTTGAATGTAATGGCGTAGAATGGGTGTTTTCGTTGCGAAGCTATTTTCGCAACTTCGGTACCCCAAAATAATGCATTCAGGCCCGAAAAATATGTTTTGCATCTTTTTACATGCCGAAAGTTTGCGAAATGCTCCGGAACACTCCCAAACATCATTTTGGTTCTAATGGAGTACAATGGGTGTTTTCATTGCGAAGCTATTATCGCTACTTCGGTACCCCGAAATATTACATTCAGGCCCAAAAACCTTGTTTCCATCTTTTTACATGTCGAATGTTTGCGAAATGCTCTGGAACACTCCGAAACATCATTTTGGTTCTAACGGAGTAGAATGGGTGTTTTCATTGCGAACATATTATCGCTACGTCGGTACCCCGAAATATTGCATTCAGGCCCAAAAAACATGTTTTGCATCTTTTTACATGTCGAATGTTTGCGAAACGCTCCAGAACACTCCCAAACATCATTTTGGGTCTAATGGAGTAGATTGGGTGTTTTCGTTGCGAAATAATTTTCGCAACGTCAGTACCCCGAATTAGTGCATTCGTGCCCGAACCACAAGTTTTGCATCTTTTTACAAGTCGAAGGTTTGCGAAATGCTCCGGAGCACTTCCAAACATCATTTTGGTTCTAATGGAGTAGAATGGGTGTTTTCGTTACGAAGCTATTATCGCAACTTCGGTACCCTAAAATATTGCATTCAGGCCCGAAAAACATGTTTTGCATCTTTTTACATGGTGAAAGTTTGCTTAATGCTCCGGAACACTCCCAAACATCATTTTGGTTCTAATGGAGTAGAATGGGTATTTTCATTGCGAAGCTATTACGTTTTGCATCTTTTTACATGCCGAAAGTTTGCGAAATGCTCCGGAACACACCCAAACATCATTTTGGGTCTAATGGAGTAGAATGAGTGTTTTCGTTGCGAAACCATTTTCGCAACTTCGGTACCCCGAAATGGTGCATTCAGGCCTGAAACACATGTTTTGCATCTTTTTAAATGCCGAAAGTTTGCGAAATGCTCCGGAACACTCCCAAACATCATTTTGGTTCTAATGGAATAGAATGAGTGTTTTCATTGTGAAGCTATTATCGCTACTTCGGTACCCCGAAATATTGCATTCAGGCCCGAAAAACATGTTTTGCATCTTTTTACAAGCCCAAACTTTCCGAAATGCTCCGGAACACTCCCAGACATCATTTTGGTTCTAATGGAGTAGAATGGGTGTTTTCATTGCGAAACTATTATCGCTACTTCGGTACCCCGAAATATTGCATTCAGGCCCAAAAAACTTGTTTTGTATCTTTTTACATGTCGAATGTTTGCGAAATGCTCCGGAACACTCCCAAACATCATTTTGGTTCTAATGGAGTAGAATGGGTGTTTTCATTGCGAAGCTATTATCGCTACTTCGGTACCCCGAAATATTGCATTTAGGCCCAAAAAACTTGTTTTTCATCTTTTTACATGTCGAATGTTTGCGAAATGCTCCAGAACACTCCCAAACATCATTTTGGGTCTAATGGAGTAGAATGGGTGTTTTCGTTGCGAAATAATTTTCGCAACTTCGTTAACCTGAAATAGTGCATTCAGGCCCAAAACACAAGTTTTGCATCTTTTACATGCCGAAGGTTTGCGATATGCTCCAAAACACTCCCAAACATCATTCTGGGTTTAATGGGGTAGAATGAGTGTTTTCATTGCGAAACCATTTTCGCAACTTCGGTACCCCCCCGAAATAGTGCATTCAGGCCCGAAATACAAGTTTTGCATCTTTTTACATGCCGAAGATTTGTGATATGCTCCAAAACACTCCCTAACATCATTTTGGGACTAATGGAGTAGAATGGTTGTTTTCGTTGTGAAACCATTTTCGCAACTTCGGTACCCCGAAATTGTGCATTCAGGCCTGGAACACAAGTTTTGCATCTTTTTACATGCCGAAGGTTTGCGATATGCTCCAAAACACTCCCAAACATCATTCTGGGTCTAATGGGGGTAGAATGGGGGTTTTCGTTGCGAAACCATTTTCGCAACTTCGGTACCCCGAAATAGTGCATTCAGGCCCAAAACACAAGTTTGGCATCTTTTACATGCCGAAGGTTTGCGATATGCTCCAAAACACTCCGAAACATCATTCTGGGTTTAATGGGGTAGAACGGGTGTTTTCGTTTTGAAACCAATTTCGCAACTTCGGTACCCCGAAATAGTGCATTTAGGCCCGAAACACAAGTTTTGCATCTTTTTACATGCCGAAGATTTGTGATAAGCTCCAAAACACTCCCAAACATCATTTTGGGTCTAATGGAGTAGAATGGTTGTTTTCGTTGTGAAACCATTTTCACAACTTCGGTACCCCGAAATAGTGCATTCAGGCCCGAAACACATGTTTTGCATCTTTTTACATGCTGAAGATTTGTGATATGCTCCAAACACTCCCAAACATTATTTTGGGTCTAATGGAGTAGAATGGTTGCTTTCGTTGCGAAATCATTTTCGCAACTTTGGTACTCCGAAATAGTGCATTCAGCCGTGAAACAAAAGTTTTGCACCTTTTTACATGCCGAAGGTGTGCGATATGCTCCAAAACACTCCGAAACATCATTCTAGGTCTAATGGGGTAGAATGGGTGTTTTCGTTGCGAAACCATTTTCGCAACTTCGGTACCCCAAAATAGTGCATTCAGGCCCAAAACACATGTTTTGCATCTTTTACATGCCGAAGCTTTGCGATATGCTCCAAAACACTACCAAACATCATTCTGGGTTTAATGGGGTAGAACGGGTGTTTTCGTTGCGAAACCAATTTCGCAACTTCGGTACCCCGAAATAGTGCGTTTAGGCCCGAAACACAAGTTTTGCATCTTTTTACATGTCGAAGATTTGTGATATGCTCCAAAACACTCCCAAACATCATTCTGGGTTTAATGGGGTGGAATGGGTGTTTTCGTTGCAAAACCATTTTCGCAACTTCGGTACCCCGAAATAGTGCATTCAGGCCCAAAACACAAGTTTTTCATCTTTTACATGCCGAAGGTTTGCGATATGCTCCAAAACACTCCCAAACATCATTCTGGGTTTAATGGGGTAGAATGGGTGTTTTCATTGCGAAACCATTTTCGCAACTTCGGTACCCCGAAATAGTGCATTCTGGCCCGAAATACAAGTTTTGCATCTTTTTACATGCCGAAGATTTGTGATATGCTCCAAAACACTCCCTAACATCATTTTGGGTCTAATGGAGTAGAATGGTTGTTTTCGTTGTGAAACCATTTTCGCTACTTCGGTACCCCGAAATAGTGCATTCAGGCTCGGAACACAAGTTTTGCATCTTTTTACATGCCGAAGGTTTGCGATATGCTCCAAAACACTCCCAAACATCATTCTGGGTCTAATGGGGGTAGAATGGGGGTTTTCATTCCGAAACCATTTTCGCAACTTCGGTACCCCGAAATAGTGCATTTAGGCCCAAAACACAAGTTTGGCATCTTTTACATGCCGAAGGTTTGCGATATGCTCCAAAACACTCCCAAACATCATTCTGGGTTTAATGGGGTAGAACGGGTGTTTTCGTTTTGAAACCAATTTCGCAACTTCGGTACCCCGAAATAGTGCATTTAGGCCCGAAACACAAGTTTTGCATCTTTTTACATGCCGAAGATTTGTGATATGCTCCAAAACACTCCCAAACTTCATTTTGGGTCTAATAGAGTAGAATGGTTGATTTCGTTGTGAAACCATTTTCACAACTTCGGTACCCTGAAATAGTGCATTCGGGCCCGGAACACATGTGTTGCATCTTTTTACATGCTGAAGATTTCTGATATGCTCCAAAACACTCCCAAACATTATTTTGGGTCTAATGGAGTAAAATGGTTGTTTTCGTTGCGAAACCATTTTCGCAACTTCGGTACTCCGAAATAGTGCATTCAGCCCTGAAACAAATGTTTTGCATCTTTTTACATGCCGAAGGTTTGCGATATGCTCCAAAACACTCCCAGACATCATTCTACGTCTAATGGGGTAGAATGGGTGTTTTCGTTGCGAAACCATTTTCGCAACTTCGGTACCCCGAAATAGTGCATTCAGGCCTGAAACACAAGTTTTGCATCTTTTTACATGCCGTAGATTTGTGATATGCTCCAAAACACTCCCAAACATCATTCTGGGTTTAATGGGGTAGAATGGGTGTTTTCGTTGCGAAACCATTTTCGCAACTTTGGTACCCCGAAATAGGGCATTCAGGCCCAAAACACAAGTTTTGCATCTTTTACATGCCGAAGGTTTGCGATATGCTCCAAAACACTCCCAAACATCATTCTGGGTTTAATGGGGTAGAATAGGTGTTTTCATTGCGAAACCATTTTCGCAACTTCGGTACCCCAAAATAGTGCATTCAGGCCCGAAATACAAGTTTGCATCTTTTTACATGCCGAAGATTTGTGATATGCTCCAAAACACTACCTAACTTCATTTTGGGTCTAATGGAGTAGAATGGTTGTTTTCGTTGTGAATCCATTTTCGCAACTTCGGTACCCCGAAATAGTGCATTCAGGCCCGGAACACAAGTTTTGCATCTTCTACAAGCCGAAGGTTTGCGATATGCTCCAAAACACTCCCAAACATCATTCTAGGTCTAATGGTGTAGAATGGGTGTTTTCGTTGTGAAACCATTTTCGCAACTTCGGTACACCGAAATAGTGCATTCAGGCCCAAATCACAAGTTTTGCATCTTTTACATGCCGAAGGTTTGCGATATGCTCCAAAACACTCCCAAACATCATTCTGGGTTTAATGGGGTAGAACGGGTGTTTTCGTTGCGAAACCAATTGCGCAACTTCGGTACCCCGAAATAGTGCATTTAGGCCCGAAACACAAGTTTTGCATCTTTTTACATGCTGAATATTTGTGATGTGCTCCAAAACACTCCCATACATCATTCTAGGTTTGGGTATTTTCGTTGCGAAACCATTTTTGCAACTTCTGTACCCCGAAATAGTGCATTCAGGCCCAAAACACAAGTTTTGCATCTTTTACATGCCGAAGGCTTGCGATATGCTCCAAAACACTCCCAAACATCATTCTGGGTTTTCATGGGGTAGAATGGGTGTTTTCATTGCGAAACCATTTTCGCAACTTCGGTACCTCGAAATAGTGCATTCAGGCCCAAAACACAAGTTTTGCATCCTTTTACATGCCGAAGATTTGTGATATGCTCCAAAACACTCCCTAACATCATTTTGGGTCTAATGGGGTAGAATGGTTGTTTTCGTTGTGAAACCATTTTCGCAACTTCGGTACCCCGAAATTGTACATTCAGGCCCGGAACACAAGTTTTGCATCTTTTTACATGCCGAAGGTTTGCGATCTGCTCCAAAACACTCCCAAACATCATTCTAGGTCTAATGGGGGTAGAATGGGGGTTTTCGTTGCGAAACTATTTTCGCAACTTCGGTACCCTGAAATAGTGCATTCAGGCCCAAAACACAAGTTTGGCATCTTATACATGCCGAAGGTTTGTGATATGCTCCAAAACACACCCAAACATCATTCTGGGTTTAATGGGGTAGAACGGGTGTTTTCGTTTTGAAACCAATTTCGCAACTTCGGTACCCCGAAATAGTGCATTCAGGCCCGAAACACAAGTTTTGCATCTTTTTACATGCCGAAGATTTGTGATATGCGCCAAAACACTCCCAAACATCATTTTGGGTCTAATGGAGTAGAATGGTTGTTTTCGTTGTGAAACCATTTTCGCAACTTCGGTACCCCGAAATAGTGCATTCAGGCCCAAAACACATGTTTTGCATCTTTTTACATGATGAAGATTTGTGATATGCTCCAAAACACTCCCAAACATTATTTTGGGTCTAATGGAGTAGAATGGTTGTTTTTATTGCGAAACCATTTTCACAACTTCGGTACTCTGAAATAGTGCATTCAGCCCTGAAACAAAAGTTTTGCATCTTTTTACATGCCGAAGGTTTGCGATATGCTCCAAAACACTCCCAAACATCATTCTAGGTACCTCGAAATAGTGCATTCAGGCCCGAAACGAAAGTTTTGGATCTTTTTACATGCCGAAAGTTTGCGAAATGCTCCAGAACACTCCCAAACATCATTTTCAGTCTAATGGAGTAGAATGGGTGTTTTCGTTGCGAAATAATTTTCACAACTTCGTTACCCCGAAATAGTGCATTCAAGCCCGAAACAGAAGTTTTCATCTTTTTACAAGTCGAAGGTTTGCGAAATGCTTCGGAGCACTCCCAAACATCATTTTCAGTCTAATGGAGTAGAATGGTTGTTTTTGTTATGAAACCATTTTCACAACTTCGGTACTCCGAAATAGTGCATTCAGCCCTGAAACAAAAGTTTTGCATCTTTTTACATGCCGAAAGTTTGCGAAATGCTCCAGAACACTCCCAAACATCATTTTCAGTCTAATGGAGTAGAATGGTTGTTTTTGTTATGAAACCATTTTCACAACTTCGGTACTCCGAAATAGTGCATTCAGCCCTGAAACAAAAGTTTTGCATCTTTTTACATGCAGAAGGTTTGCGATATGCTCCAAAACACTCCCAAACATCATTCTAGGTACCCCGAAATAGTGCATTCAGGCCCAAAACTAAAGTTTTGGATCTTTTTACATGCCGAAAGTTTGCGAAATGCTCCAGAACACTCCCAAACATCATTTTCAGTCTAATGGAGTAGAAAGGGTGTTTTCGTTGCGAAATAATTTTCACAACTTCGTTACCCCGAAATAGTGCATTCAATCCGAAACAGAAGTTTTCATCTTTTTACAAGTCGAAGGTTTGCGAAATGCTTCGGAGCACTCCCAAACATCATTTTGGGTCTAATGGAGTAGAATGGGTGTTTTCGTTGCAAAACCATTTTCGCAACTTCGGTACCCCGAAATAGTGCATTCAGTCCCGAAACTAAAGTTTTGCATCTTTTTAGATGCCGCAAGTTTGCGAAACGCTCCGGAGCACTCCCAAACATCATTTTGGTTCAAATGGAGTAGAATGGGTGTTTTCGTTGCGAAACCATTTTCCCAACTTCGGTACCCCGAAATTGTGCATTCAGGCCTGAAACTAAAGTTTTGCATCTTTTTACATGCCGAAAGGTTGGGAAATGCTCTAGAACACTCCCAAACATCATTTTGAGTCTAATGGAGTAGAATGGGTGTTTTCGTTGCGAAATAATTTTCACAACTTCGTTACCCCGAAATAGAGCATTCAATCCCGAAACAGAAGTTTTCATCTTTTTACAAGTCTAAGGTTTGCGAAATGCTTCGGAGCACTCCCAAACATCATTTTGGGTCTAATGGAGTAGAATGGGTGTTTTCGTTGCGAAACAATTTTCGCAACTTCGGTACCGCGAAATAGTGCATTCAGTCCCGAAACTAAAGTTTTGCATCTTTTTACATGCCGCAAGTTTGCGAAATGCTCCAGAGCACTCCCAAACATCATTTTGGGTCAAATGGAGTAGAATGGGTGTTTTCGTTGCGAAACCATTTTCCCAACTTCGGTACCCCGAAATAGTGCAATAAGGCCTGAAACTAAAGTTTTGCATCTTTTAACGTGCCGAAGATTTGTGATATGCGCCAAAACACTCCCAAACATCATTTTGGGTCTAATGGAGTAGAATGGTTGTTTTCGTTGTGAAACCATTTTCGCAACTTCGGTACCCCGAAATAGTGCATTCAGGCCCCAAACACATGTTTTGCATCTTTTTACATGATGAAGATTTGTGAGATGCTCCAAAACACTCCTAAACATTATTTTGGGTCTAATGGAGTAGAATGCTTGTTTTTTTTACGAAACCATTTTCACAACTTCGGTACTCCGAAATAGTGCATTCAGCCCTAAAACAAAAGTTTTGCATCTTTTTACATGCCGAAGGTTTGCGGTATGCTCCAAAACACTCCCAAACATCATTCTAGGTACCCCGAAATAGTGCATTCAGGCCCGAAACTAAAGTTTTGGATCTTTTTACATGCCGAAAGTTTACAAAATGCTCCAGAACACTCCCAAACATCATTTTCAGTCTAATGGAGTAGAATGGGTGTTTTCGTTGCGAAATAATTTTCACAACTTCGTTACCCCGAAATAGTGCATTCAAGCCCGAAACAGAAGTTTTCATCTTTTTACAAGTCGAAGGTTTGCAAAATACTTCGGAGCACTCCCGAACATCATTTTGGGTCTAATGGAGTAGAATGGGTGTTTTCATTGCGAAACCATTTTCGCAACTTCGGTACCCCGAAATAGTGCATTCAGTCCCGAAACTAAAGTTTTGCATCTTTTTACATGCCGCAAGTTTGCGAAATGCTCCGGAGCACTCCCAAACATCATTTTGGTTCAAATGGTGTAGAATGGGTGTTTTCGTTGCGAAACCATTTTCCCAACTTCGGTACCCCGAAATTGTGCATTCAGGCCTGAAACTAAAGTTTTGCATCTTTTTACATGCCGAAAGGTTGGGAAATGCTCCAGAACACTCCCAAACATCATTTTGGGTCTAATGGAGTAGAATGGGTGTTTTCGTTGCGAAATAATTTTCACAACTTCGTTACCCCGAAATAGTGCATTCAAGCCCGAAACAGAAGTTTTCATCTTTTTACAAGTCTAAGGTTTGCGAAATGCTTCGGAGCACTCCCAAACATCATTTTGGGTCTAATGGAGTAGAATGGGTGTTTTCGTTGCGAAACAATTTTCGCAACTTCGGTACCGCGAAATAGTGCATTCAGTCCCGAAACTAAAGTTTTGCATCTTTTTACATGCCGCAAGTTTGCGAAATGCTCCAGAGCACTCCCAAACATCATTTTGGGTCAAATGGAGTAGAATGGGTGTTTTCGTTGCGAAACCATTTTCCCAACTTCGGTACCCCGAAATAGTGCAATAAGGCCTGAAACTAAAGTTTTGCATCTTTTAACGTGCCGAAGATTTGTGATATGCGCCAAAACACTCCCAAACATCATTTTGGGTCTAATGGAGTAGAATGGTTGTTTTCGTTGTGAAACCATTTTCGCAACTTCGGTACCCCGAAATAGTGCATTCAGGCCCCAAACACATGTTTTGCATCTTTTTACATGATGAAGATTTGTGAGATGCTCCAAAACACTCCTAAACATTATTTTGGGTCTAATGGAGTAGAATGCTTGTTTTTTTTACGAAACCATTTTCACAACTTCGGTACTCCGAAATAGTGCATTCAGCCCTAAAACAAAAGTTTTGCATCTTTTTACATGCCGAAGGTTTGCGGTATGCTCCAAAACACTCCCAAACATCATTCTAGGTACCCCGAAATAGTGCATTCAGGCCCGAAACTAAAGTTTTGGATCTTTTTACATGCCGAAAGTTTACAAAATGCTCCAGAACACTCCCAAACATCATTTTCAGTCTAATGGAGTAGAATGGGTGTTTTCGTTGCGAAATAATTTTCACAACTTCGTTACCCCGAAATAGTGCATTCAAGCCCGAAACAGAAGTTTTCATCTTTTTACAAGTCGAAGGTTTGCAAAATACTTCGGAGCACTCCCGAACATCATTTTGGGTCTAATGGAGTAGAATGGGTGTTTTCATTGCGAAACCATTTTCGCAACTTCGGTACCCCGAAATAGTGCATTCAGTCCCGAAACTAAAGTTTTGCATCTTTTTACATGCCGCAAGTTTGCGAAATGCTCCGGAGCACTCCCAAACATCATTTTGGTTCAAATGGTGTAGAATGGGTGTTTTCGTTGCGAAACCATTTTCCCAACTTCGGTACCCCGAAATTGTGCATTCAGGCCTGAAACTAAAGTTTTGCATCTTTTTACATGCCGAAAGGTTGGGAAATGCTCCAGAACACTCCCAAACATCATTTTGGGTCTAATGGAGTAGAATGGGTGTTTTCGTTGCGAAATAATTTTCACAACTTCGTTACCCCGAAATAGTGCATTCAAGCCCGAAACAGAAGTTTTCAGCTTTTTACAAGTCGAAGGTTTGCGAAATGCTTCGGAGCACTCCCAAACATCATTTTGGGTCTAATGGAGTAGAATGGGTGTTTTCGTTGCGAAACAATTTTCGCAACTTCGGTACCGCGAAATAGTGCATTCAGTCCCGAAACTAAAATTTTGCATCTTTTTACATGCCGCAAGTTTGCGAAATGCTCCAGAGCACTCCCAAACATCATTTTGGGTCAAATGGAGTAGAATGGGTGTTTTCGTTGCGAAACCATTTTCCCAACTTCGGTACCCCGAAATAGTGCAATAAGGCCTGAAACTAAAGTTTTGCATCTTTTAACGTGCCGAAGATTTGTGATATGCGCCAAAACACTCCCAAACATCATTTTGGGTCTAATGGAGTAGAATGGTTGTTTTCGTTGTGAAACCATTTTCGCAACTTCGGTACCCCGAAATAGTGCATTCAGGCCTGAAACACATGTTTTGCATCTTTTTACATGATGAAGATTTGTGATATGCTCCAAAACACTCCCAAACATTATTTTGGGTCTAATGGAGTAGAATGCTTGTTTTTTTTGCGAAACCATTTTCACAACTTCGGTACTCCGAAATAGTGCATTCAGCCCTGAAACAAAAGTTTTGCATCTTTTTACATGCCGAAGGTTTGCGGTATGCTCCAAAACACTCCCAAACATCATTCTAGGTACCCCAAAATAGTGCATTCAGGCCCGAAACTAAAGTTTTGGATCTTTTTACATGCCGAAAGTTTACAAAATGCTCCAGAACACTCCCAAACATCATTTTCAGTCTAATGGAGTAGAATGGGTGTTTTCGTTGCGAAATAATTTTCACAACTTCGTTACCCCGAAATAGTGCATTCAAGCCCGAAACAGAAGTTTTCATCTTTTTACAAGTCGAAGGTTTGCAAAATGCTTCGGAGCACTCCCGAACATCATTTTGGGTCTAATGGAGTAGAATGGGTGTTTTCATTGCGAAACCATTTTCGCAACTTCGGTACCCCGAAATAGTGCATTCAGTCCCGAAACTAAAGTTTTGCATCTTTTTACATGCCGCAAGTTTGCGAAATGCTCCGGAGCACTCCCAAACATCATTTTGGTTCAAATGGTGTAGAATGGGTGTTTTCGTTGCGAAACCATTTTCCCAACTTCGGTACCCCGAAATTGTGCATTCAGGCCTGAAACTAAAGTTTTGCATCTTTTTACATGCCGAAAGGTTGGGAAATGCTCCAGAACACTCCCAAACATCATTTTGGGTCTAATGGAGTAGAATGGGTGTTTTCGTTGCGAAATAATTTTCACAACTTCGTTACCCCGAAATAGTGCATTCAAGCCCGAAACAGAAGTTTTCATCTTTTTACAAGTCTAAGGTTTGCGAAATGCTTCGGAGCACTCCCAAACATCATTTTGGGTCTAATGGAGTAGAATGGGTGTTTTCGTTGCGAAACAATTTTCGCAACTTCGGTACCGCGAAATAGTGCATTCAGTCCCGAAACTAAAGTTTTGCATCTTTTTACATGCCGCAAGTTTGCGAAATGCTCCAGAGCACTCCCAAACATCATTTTGGGTCAAATGGAGTAGAATGGGTGTTTTCGTTGCGAAACCATTTTCCCAACTTCGGTACCCCGAAATAGTGCAATAAGGCCTGAAACTAAAGTTTTGCATCTTTTAACGTGCCGAAGATTTGTGATATGCGCCAAAACACTCCCAAACATCATTTTGGGTCTAATGGAGTAGAATGGTTGTTTTCGTTGTGAAACCATTTTCGCAACTTCGGTACCCCGAAATAGTGCATTCAGGCCCCAAACACATGTTTTGCATCTTTTTACATGATGAAGATTTGTGAGATGCTCCAAAACACTCCTAAACATTATTTTGGGTCTAATGGAGTAGAATGCTTGTTTTTTTTACGAAACCATTTTCACAACTTCGGTACTCCGAAATAGTGCATTCAGCCCTAAAACAAAAGTTTTGCATCTTTTTACATGCCGAAGGTTTGCGGTATGCTCCAAAACACTCCCAAACATCATTCTAGGTACCCCGAAATAGTGCATTCAGGCCCGAAACTAAAGTTTTGGATCTTTTTACATGCCGAAAGTTTACAAAATGCTCCAGAACACTCCCAAACATCATTTTCAGTCTAATGGAGTAGAATGGGTGTTTTCGTTGCGAAATAATTTTCACAACTTCGTTACCCCGAAATAGTGCATTCAAGCCCGAAACAGAAGTTTTCATCTTTTTACAAGTCGAAGGTTTGCAAAATACTTCGGAGCACTCCCGAACATCATTTTGGGTCTAATGGAGTAGAATGGGTGTTTTCATTGCGAAACCATTTTCGCAACTTCGGTACCCCGAAATAGTGCATTCAGTCCCGAAACTAAAGTTTTGCATCTTTTTACATGCCGCAAGTTTGCGAAATGCTCCGGAGCACTCCCAAACATCATTTTGGTTCAAATGGTGTAGAATGGGTGTTTTCGTTGCGAAACCATTTTCCCAACTTCGGTACCCCGAAATTGTGCATTCAGGCCTGAAACTAAAGTTTTGCATCTTTTTACATGCCGAAAGGTTGGGAAATGCTCCAGAACACTCCCAAACATCATTTTGGGTCTAATGGAGTAGAATGGGTGTTTTCGTTGCGAAATAATTTTCACAACTTCGTTACCCCGAAATAGTGCATTCAAGCCCGAAACAGAAGTTTTCAGCTTTTTACAAGTCGAAGGTTTGCGAAATGCTTCGGAGCACTCCCAAACATCATTTTGGGTCTAATGGAGTAGAATGGGTGTTTTCGTTGCGAAACAATTTTCGCAACTTCGGTACCGCGAAATAGTGCATTCAGTCCCGAAACTAAAATTTTGCATCTTTTTACATGCCGCAAGTTTGCGAAATGCTCCAGAGCACTCCCAAACATCATTTTGGGTCAAATGGAGTAGAATGGGTGTTTTCGTTGCGAAACCATTTTCCCAACTTCGGTACCCCGAAATAGTGCAATAAGGCCTGAAACTAAAGTTTTGCATCTTTTAACGTGCCGAAGATTTGTGATATGCGCCAAAACACTCCCAAACATCATTTTGGGTCTAATGGAGTAGAATGGTTGTTTTCGTTGTGAAACCATTTTCGCAACTTCGGTACCCCGAAATAGTGCATTCAGGCCTGAAACACATGTTTTGCATCTTTTTACATGATGAAGATTTGTGATATGCTCCAAAACACTCCCAAACATTATTTTGGGTCTAATGGAGTAGAATGCTTGTTTTTTTTGCGAAACCATTTTCACAACTTCGGTACTCCGAAATAGTGCATTCAGCCCTGAAACAAAAGTTTTGCATCTTTTTACATGCCGAAGGTTTGCGGTATGCTCCAAAACACTCCCAAACATCATTCTAGGTACCCCAAAATAGTGCATTCAGGCCCGAAACTAAAGTTTTGGATCTTTTTACATGCCGAAAGTTTACAAAATGCTCCAGAACACTCCCAAACATCATTTTCAGTCTAATGGAGTAGAATGGGTGTTTTCGTTGCGAAATAATTTTCACAACTTCGTTACCCCGAAATAGTGCATTCAAGCCCGAAACAGAAGTTTTCATCTTTTTACAAGTCGAAGGTTTGCAAAATGCTTCGGAGCACTCCCGAACATCATTTTGGGTCTAATGGAGTAGAATGGGTGTTTTCATTGCGAAACCATTTTCGCAACTTCGGTACCCCGAAATAGTGCATTCAGTCCCGAAACTAAAGTTTTGCATCTTTTTACATGCCGCAAGTTTGCGAAATGCTCTGGAGCACTCCCAAACATCATTTTGGTTCAAATGGAGTAGAATGGGTGTTTTCGTTGCGAAACCATTTTCCCAACTTCGGTACCCCGAAATTGTGCATTCAGGCCTGAAACTAAAGTTTTGCATCTTTTAACATGTCGAAAGGTTGGGAAATGCTCCAGAACACTCCCAAACATCATTTTGAGTCTAATGGAGTAGAATGGGTGTTTTCGTTGTAAAATAATTTTCACAACTTCGTTACCCCGAAATAGTGCATTCAAGCCCGAAACAGAAGTTTTCAGCTTTTTACAAGTCGAAGGTTTGCGAAATGCTTCGGAGCACTCCCAAACATCATTTTGGGTCTAATGGAGTAGAATGGGTGTTTTCGTTGCGAATCAATTTTCGCAACTTCGGTACCGCGAAATAGTGCATTCAGTCCCGAAACTAAAGTTTTGCATCTTTTTACATGCCGCAAGTTTGCGAAATGCTCCAGAGCACTCCCAAACATCATTTTGGGTCAAATGGAGTAGAATGGGTGTTTTCGTTGCGAAACCATTTTCCCAACTTCGGTACCCCGAAATAGTGCAATAAGGCCTGAAACTAAAGTTTTGCATCTTTTAACGTGCCGAAGATTTGTGATATGCGCCAAAACACTCCCAAACATCATTTTGGGTCTAATGGAGTAGAATGGTTGTTTTCGTTGTGAAACCATTTTCGCAACTTCGGTACCCCGAAATAGTGCATTCAGGCCCGAAACACATGTTTTGCATCTTTTTACATGATGAAGATTTGTGATATGCTCCAAAACACTCCCAAACATTATTTTGGGTCTAATGGAGTAGAATGCTTGTTTTTTTTGCGAAATCATTTTCACAACTTCGGTACTCCGAAATAGTGCATTCAGCCCTGAAACAAAAGTTTTGCATCTTTTTACATGCCGAAGGTTTGCGGTATGCTCCAAAACACTCCCAAACATCATTCTAGGTACCCCAAAATAGTGCATTCAGGCCCGAAACTAAAGTTTTGGATCTTTTTACATGCCGAAAGTTTACAAAATGCTCCAGAACACTCCCAAACATCATTTTCAGTCTAATGGAGTAGAATGGGTGTTTTCGTTGCGAAATAATTTTCACAACTTCGTTACCCCGAAATAGTGCATTCAAGCCCGAAACAGAAGTTTTCATCTTTTTACAAGTCGAAGGTTTGCAAAATGCTTAGGAGCACTCCCGAACATCATTTTGGGTCTAATGGAGTAGAATGGGTGTTTTCATTGCGAAACCATTTTCGCAACTTCGGTACCCCGAAATAGTGCATTTAGTCCCGAAACTAAAGTTTTGCATCTTTTTACATGCCGCAAGTTTGCGAAATGCTCCGGAGCACTCCCAAACATCATTTTGGTTCAAATGGAGTAGAATGGGTGTTTTCGTTGCGAAACCATTTTCCCAACTTCGGTACCCCGAAATTGTGCATTCAGGCCTGAAACTAAAGTTTTGCATCTTTTTACATGCCGAAAGGTTGGGAAATGCTCCAGAACACTCCCAAACATCATTTTGAGTCTAATGGAGTAGAATGGGTGTTTTCGTTGCGAAATAATTTTCACAACTTCGTTACCCCGAAATAGTGCATTCAAGCCCGAAACAGAAGTTTTCAGCTTTTTACAAGTCGAAGGTTTGCGAAATGCTTCGGAGCACTCCCAAACATCATTTTGGGTCTAATGGAGTAGAATGGGTGTTTTCGTTGCGAAACAATTTTCGCAACTTCGGTACCGCGAAATAGTGCATTCAGTCCCGAAACTAAAGTTTTGCATCTTTTTACATGCCGCAAGTTTGCGAAATGCTCCAGAGCACTCCCAAACATCATTTTGGGTCAAATGGAGTAGAATGGGTGTTTTCGTTGCGAAACCATTTTCCCAACTTCGGTACCCCGAAATAGTGCAATAAGGCCTGAAACTAAAGTTTTGCATCTTTTAACGTGCCGAAGATTTGTGATATGCGCCAAAACACTCCCAAACATCATTTTGGGTCTAATGGAGTAGAATGGTTGTTTTCGTTGTGAAACCATTTTCGCAACTTCGGTACCCCGAAATAGTGCATTCAGGCCCGAAACACATGTTTTGCATCTTTTTACATGATGAAGATTTGTGATATGCTCCAAAACACTCCCAAACATTATTTTGGGTCTAATGGAGTAGAATGCTTGTTTTTTTTGCGAAACCATTTTCACAACTTCGGTACTCCGAAATAGTGCATTCAGCCCTGAAACAAAAGTTTTGCATCTTTTTACATGCCGAAGGTTTGCGGTATGCTCCAAAACACTCCCAAACATCATTCTAGGTACCCCAAAATAGTGCATTCAGGCCCGAAACTAAAGTTTTGGATCTTTTTACATGCCGAAAGTTTACAAAATGCTCCAGAACACTCCCAAACATCATTTTCAGTCTAATGGAGTAGAATGGGTGTTTTCGTTGCGAAATAATTTTCACAACTTCGTTACCCCGAAATAGTGCATTCAAGCCCGAAACAGAAGTTTTCATCTTTTTACAAGTCGAAGGTTTGCAAAATGCTTCGGAGCACTCCCGAACATCATTTTGGGTCTAATGGAGTAGAATGGGTGTTTTCATTGCGAAACCATTTTCGCAACTTCGGTACCCCGAAATAGTGCATTCAGTCCCGAAACTAAAGTTTTGCATCTTTTTACATGCCGCAAGTTTGTGAAATGCTCCGGAGCACTCCCAAACATCATTTTGGTTCAAATGGAGTAGAATGGGTGTTTTCGTTGCAAAACCATTTTCCCAACTTCGGTACCCCGAAATTGTGCATTCAGGCCTGAAACTAAAGTTTTGCATCTTTTTACATGCCGAAAGGTTGGGAAATGCTCCAGAACACTCCCAAACATCATTTTGAGTCTAATGGAGTAGAATGGGTGTTTTCGTTGCGAAATAATTTTCACAACTTCGTTACCCCGAAATAGTGCATTCAAGCCCGAAACAGAAGTTTTCAGCTTTTTACAAGTCGAAGGTTTGCGAAATGCTTCGGAGCACTCCCAAACATCATTTTGGGTCTAATGGAGTAGAATGGGTGTTTTCGTTGCGAAACAATTTTCGCAACTTCGGTACCGCGAAATAGTGCATTCAGTCCCGAAACTAAAGTTTTGCATCTTTTTACATGCCGCAAGTTTGCGAAATGCTCCAGAGCACTCCCAAACATCATTTTGGGTCAAATGGAGTAGAATGGGTGTTTTCGTTGCGAAACCATTTTCCCAACTTCGGTACCCCGAAATAGTGCAATAAGGCCTGAAACTAAAGTTTTGCATCTTTTAACGTGCCGAAGATTTGTGATATGCGCCAAAACACTCCCAAACATCATTTTGGGTCTAATGGAGTAGAATGGTTGTTTTCGTTGTGAAACCATTTTCGCAACTTCGGTACCCCGAAATAGTGCATTCAGGCCCGAAACACATGTTTTGCATCTTTTTACATGATGAAGATTTGTGATATGCTCCAAAACACTCCCAAACATTATTTTGGGTCTAATGGAGTAGAATGCTTGTTTTTTTTGCGAAACCATTTTCACAACTTCGGTACTCCGAAATAGTGCATTCAGCCCTGAAACAAAAGTTTTGCATCTTTTTACATGCCGAAGGTTTGCGGTATGCTCCAAAACACTCCCAAACATCATTCTAGGTACCCCAAAATAGTGCATTCAGGCCCGAAACTAAAGTTTTGGATCTTTTTACATGCCGAAAGTTTACAAAATGCTCCAGAACACTCCCAAACATCATTTTCAGTCTAATGGAGTAGAATGGGTGTTTTCGTTGCGAAATAATTTTCACAACTTCGTTACCCCGAAATAGTGCATTCAAGCCCGAAACAGAAGTTTTCATCTTTTTACAAGTCGAAGGTTTGCAAAATGCTTCGGAGCACTCCCGAACATCATTTTGGGTCTAATGGAGTAGAATGGGTGTTTTCATTGCGAAACCATTTTCGCAACTTCGGTACCCCGAAATAGTGCATTCAGTCCCGAAACTAAAGTTTTGCATCTTTTTACATGCCGCAAGTTTGTGAAATGCTCCGGAGCACTCCCAAACATCATTTTGGTTCAAATGGAGTAGAATGGGTGTTTTCGTTGCAAAACCATTTTCCCAACTTCGGTACCCCGAAATTGTGCATTCAGGCCTGAAACTAAAGTTTTGCATCTTTTTACATGCCGAAAGGTTGGGAAATGCTCCAGAACACTCCCAAACATCATTTTGAGTCTAATGGAGTAGAATGGGTGTTTTCGTTGCGAAATAATTTTCACAACTTCGTTACCCCGAAATAGTGCATTCAAGCCCGAAACAGAAGTTTTCAGCTTTTTACAAGTCGAAGGTTTGCGAAATGCTTCGGAGCACTCCCAAACATCATTTTGGGTCTAATGGAGTAGAATGGGTGTTTTCGTTGCGAAACAATTTTCGCAACTTCGGTACCGCGAAATAGTGCATTCAGTCCCGAAACTAAAGTTTTGCATCTTTTTACATGCCGCAAGTTTGCGAAATGCTCCAGAGCACTCCCAAACATCATTTTGGGTCAAATGGAGTAGAATGGGTGTTTTCGTTGCGAAACCATTTTCCCAACTTCGGTACCCCGAAATAGTGCAATAAGGCCTGAAACTAAAGTTTTGCATCTTTTAACGTGCCGAAGATTTGTGATATGCGCCAAAACACTCCCAAACATCATTTTGGGTCTAATGGAGTAGAATGGTTGTTTTCGTTGTGAAACCATTTTCGCAACTTCGGTACCCCGAAATAGTGCATTCAGGCCCGAAACACATGTTTTGCATCTTTTTACATGATGAAGATTTGTGATATGCTCCAAAACACTCCCAAACATTATTTTGGGTCTAATGGAGTAGAATGCTTGTTTTTTTTGCGAAACCATTTTCACAACTTCGGTACTCCGAAATAGTGCATTCAGCCCTGAAACAAAAGTTTTGCATCTTTTTACATGCCGAAGGTTTGCGGTATGCTCCAAAACACTCCCAAACATCATTCTAGGTACCCCAAAATAGTGCATTCAGGCCCGAAACTAAAGTTTTGGATCTTTTTACATGCCGAAAGTTTACAAAATGCTCCAGAACACTCCCAAACATCATTTTCAGTCTAATGGAGTAGAATGGGTGTTTTCGTTGCGAAATAATTTTCACAACTTCGTTACCCCGAAATAGTGCATTCAAGCCCGAAACAGAAGTTTTCATCTTTTTACAAGTCGAAGGTTTGCAAAATGCTTCGGAGCACTCCCGAACATCATTTTGGGTCTAATGGAGTAGAATGGGTGTTTTCATTGCGAAACCATTTTCGCAACATCGGTACCCCGAAATAGTGCATTCAGTCCCGAAACTAAAGTTTTGCATCTTTTTACATGCCGCAAGTTTGTGAAATGCTCCGGAGCACTCCCAAACATCATTTTGGTTCAAATGGAGTAGAATGGGTGTTTTCGTTGCAAAACCATTTTCCCAACTTCGGTACCCCGAAATTGTGCATTCAAGCCTGAAACTAAAGTTTTGCATCTTTTTACATGCCGAAAGGTTGGGAAATGCTCCAGAACACTCCTAAACATCATTTTGAGTCTAATGGAGTAGAATGGGTGTTTTCGTTGCGAAATAATTTTCACAACTTCGTTACCCCGAAATAGTGCATTCAAGCCCGAAACAGAAGTTTTCATCTTTTTACAAGTCGAAGGTTTGCGAAATGCTTCGTAGCACTCCCAAACATCATTTTGGGTCTAATGGAGTAGAATGGGTGTTTTCGTTGCGAAACAATTTTCGCAACTTCGGTACCGCGAAATAGTGCATTCAGTCCCGAAACTAAAGTTTTGCATCTTTTTACATGCCGCAAGTTTGCGAAATGCTCCAGAGCACTCCCAAACATCATTTTGGGTCAAATGGAGTAGAATGGGTGTTTTCGTTGCGAAACCATTTTCCCAACTTCGGTACCCCGAAATAGTGCAATAAGGCCTGAAACTAAAGTTTTGCATCTTTTAACGTGCCGAAGATTTGTGATATGCGCCAAAACACTCCCAAACATCATTTTGGGTCTAATGGAGTAGAATGGTTGTTTTCGTTGTGAAACCATTTTCGCAACTTCGGTACCCCGAAATAGTGCATTCAGGCCCGAAACACATGTTTTGCATCTTTTTACATGATGAAGATTTGTGATATGCTCCAAAACACTCCCAAACATTATTTTGGGTCTAATGGAGTAGAATGCTTGTTTTTTTTGCGAAACCATTTTCACAACTTCGGTACTCCGAAATAGTGCATTCAGCCATGAAACAAAAGTTTTGCATCTTTTTACATGCCGAAGGTTTGCGGTATGCTCCAAAACACTCCCAAACATCATTCTAGGTACCCCAAAATAGTGCATTCAGGCCCGAAACTAAAGTTTTGGATCTTTTTACATGCCGAAAGTTTACAAAATGCTCCAGAACACTCCCAAACATCATTTTCAGTCTAATGGAGTAGAATGGGTGTTTTCGTTGCGAAATAATTTTCACAACTTCGTTACCCCGAAATAGTGCATTCAAGCCCGAAACAGAAGTTTTCATCTTTTTACAAGTCGAAGGTTTGCAAAATGCTTCGGAGCACTCCCGAACATCATTTTGGGTCTAATGGAGTAGAATGGGTGTTTTCATTGCGAAACCATTTTCGCAACTTCGGTACCCCGAAATAGTGCATTCAGTCCCGAAACTAAAGTTTTGCATCTTTTTACATGCCGCAAGTTTGCGAAATGCTCCGGAGCACTCCCAAACATCATTTTGGTTCAAATGGAGTAGAATGGGTGTTTTCGTTGCGAAACCATTTTCCCAACTTCGGTACCCCGAAATTGTGCATTCAGGCCTGAAACTAAAGTTTTGCATCTTTTTACATGCCGAAAGGTTGGGAAATGCTCCAGAACACTCCCAAACATCATTTTGAGTCTAATGGAGTAGAATGGGTGTTTTCGTTGCGAAATAATTTTCACAACTTCGTTACCCCGAAATAGTGCATTCAAGCCCGAAACAGAAGTTTTCAGCTTTTTACAAGTCGAAGGTTTGCGAAATGCTTCGGAGCACTCCCAAACATCATTTTGGGTCTAATGGAGTAGAATGGGTGTTTTCGTTGCGAAACAATTTTCGCAACTTCGGTACCGCGAAATAGTGCATTCAGTCCCGAAACTAAAGTTTTGCATCTTTTTACATGCCGCAAGTTTGCGAAATGCTCCAGAGCACTCCCAAACATCATTTTGGGTCAAATGGAGTAGAATGGGTGTTTTCGTTGCGAAACCATTTTCCCAACTTCGGTACCCCGAAATAGTGCAATAAGGCCTGAAACTAAAGTTTTGCATCTTTTAACGTGCCGAAGATTTGTGATATGCGCCAAAATACTCCCAAACATCATTTTGGGTCTAATGGAGTAGAATGGTTGTTTTCGTTGTGAAACCATTTTCGCAACTTCGGTACCCCGAAATAGTGCATTCAGGCCCGAAACACATGTTTTGCATCTTTTTACATGATGAAGATTTGTGATATGCTCCAAAACACTCCCAAACATTATTTTGGGTCTAATGGAGTAGAATGCTTGTTTTTTTTGCGAAACCATTTTCACAACTTCGGTACTCCGAAATAGTGCATTCAGCCCTGAAACAAAAGTTTTGCATCTTTTTACATGCCGAAGGTTTGCGGTATGCTCCAAAACACTCCCAAACATCATTCTAGGTACCCCAAAATAGTGCATTCAGGCCCGAAACTAAAGTTTTGGATCTTTTTACATGCCGAAAGTTTACAAAATGCTCCAGAACACTCCCAAACATCATTTTCAGTCTAATGGAGTAGAATGGGTGTTTTCGTTGCGAAATAATTTTCACAACTTCGTTACCCCGAAATAGTGCATTCAAGCCCGAAACAGAAGTTTTCATCTTTTTACAAGTCGAAGGTTTGCAAAATGCTTCGGAGCACTCCCGAACATCATTTTGGGTCTAATGGAGTAGAATGGGTGTTTTCATTGCGAAACCATTTTCGCAACTTCGGTACCCCGAAATAGTGCATTCAGTCCCGAAACTAAAGTTTTGCATCTTTTTACATGCCGCAAGTTTGTGAAATGCTCCGGAGCACTCCCAAACATCATTTTGGTTCAAATGGAGTAGAATGGGTGTTTTCGTTGCAAAACCATTTTCCCAACTTCGGTACCCCGAAATTGTGCATTCAAGCCTAAAACTAAAGTTTTGCATCTTTTTACATGCCGAAAGGTTGGGAAATGCTCCAGAACACTCCCAAACATCATTTTGAGTCTAATGGAGTAGAATGGGTGTTTTCGTTGCGAAATAATTTTCACAACTTCGTTACCCCGAAATAGTGCATTCAAGCCCGAAACAGAAGTTTTCATCTTTTTACAAGTCGAAGGTTTGCGAAATGCTTCGTAGCACTCCCAAACATCATTTTGGGTCTAATGGAGTAGAATGGGTGTTTTCGTTGCGAAACAATTTTCGCAACTTCGGTACCGCGAAATAGTGCATTCAGTCCCGAAACTAAAGTTTTGCATCTTTTTACATGCCGCAAGTTTGCGAAATGCTCCAGAGCACTCCCAAACATCATTTTGGGTCAAATGGAGTAGAATGGGTGTTTTCGTTGCGAAACCATTTTCCCAACTTCGGTACCCCGAAATAGTGCAATAAGGCCTGAAACTAAAGTTTTGCATCTTTTAACGTGCCGAAGATTTGTGATATGCGCCAAAATACTCCCAAACATCATTTTGGGTCTAATGGAGTAGAATGGTTGTTTTCGTTGTGAAACCATTTTCGCAACTTCGGTACCCCGAAATAGTGCATTCAGGCCCGAAACACATGTTTTGCATCTTTTTACATGATGAAGATTTGTGATATGCTCCAAAACACTCCCAAACATTATTTTGGGTCTAATGGAGTAGAATGCTTGTTTTTTTTGCGAAACCATTTTCACAACTTCGGTACTCCGAAATAGTGCATTCAGCCCTGAAACAAAAGTTTTGCATCTTTTTACATGCCGAAGGTTTGCGGTATGCTCCAAAACACTCCCAAACATCATTCTAGGTACCCCAAAATAGTGCATTCAGGCCCGAAACTAAAGTTTTGGATCTTTTTACATGCCGAAAGTTTACAAAATGCTCCAGAACACTCCCAAACATCATTTTCAGTCTAATGGAGTAGAATGGGTGTTTTCGTTGCGAAATAATTTTCACAACTTCGTTACCCCGAAATAGTGCATTCAAGCCCGAAACAGAAGTTTTCATCTTTTTACAAGTCGAAGGTTTGCAAAATGCTTCGGAGCACTCCCGAACATCATTTTGGGTCTAATGGAGTAGAATGGGTGTTTTCATTGCGAAACCATTTTCGCAACTTCGGTACCCCGAAATAGTGCATTCAGTCCCGAAACTAAAGTTTTGCATCTTTTTACATGCCGCAAGTTTGTGAAATGCTCCGGAGCACTCCCAAACATCATTTTGGTTCAAATGGAGTAGAATGGGTGTTTTCGTTGCAAAACCATTTTCCCAACTTCGGTACCCCGAAATTGTGCATTCAAGCCTAAAACTAAAGTTTTGCATCTTTTTACATGCCGAAAGGTTGGGAAATGCTCCAGAACACTCCCAAACATCATTTTGAGTCTAATGGAGTAGAATGGGTGTTTTCGTTGCGAAATAATTTTCACAACTTCGTTACCCCGAAATAGTGCATTCAAGCCCGAAACAGAAGTTTTCATCTTTTTACAAGTCGAAGGTTTGCGAAATGCTTCGTAGCACTCCCAAACATCATTTTGGGTCTAATGGAGTAGAATGGGTGTTTTCGTTGCGAAACAATTTTCGCAACTTCGGTACCGCGAAATAGTGCATTCAGTCCCGAAACTAAAGTTTTGCATCTTTTTACATGCCGCAAGTTTGTGAAATGCTCCAGAGCACTCCCAAACATCATTTTGGGTCAAATGGAGTAGAATGGGTGTTTTCGTTGCGAAACCATTTTCCCAACTTCGGTACCCCGAAATAGTGCAATAAGGCCTGAAACTAAAGTTTTGCATCTTTTAACGTGCCGAAGATTTGTGATATGCGCCAAAACACTCCCAAACATCATTTTGGGTCTAATGGAGTAGATTGGTTGTTTTCGTTGTGAAACCATTTTCGCAACTTCGGTACCCCGAAATAGTGCATTCAGGCCCGAAACACATGTTTTGCATCTTTTTACACGATGAAGATTTGTGATATGCTCCAAAACACTCCCAAACATTATTTTGGGTCTAATGGAGTAGAATGCTTGTTTTTTTTGCGAAACCATTTTCACAACTTCGGTACTCCGAAATAGTGCATTCAGTGATGAAACAAAAGTTTTGCATCTTTTTACATGCCGAAGGTTTGCGGTATGCTCCAAAACACTCCCAAACATCATTCTAGGTACCCCAAAATAGTGCATTCAGGCCCGAAACTAAAGTTTTGGATCTTTTTACATGCCGAAAGTTTACAAAATGCTCCAGAACACTCCCAAACATCATTTTCAGTCTAATGGAGTAGAATGGGTGTTTTCGTTGCGAAATAATTTTCACAACTTCGTTACCCCGAAATAGTGCATTCAAGCCCGAAACAGAAGTTTTCATCTTTTTACAAGTCGAAGGTTTGCAAAATGCTTCGGAGCACTCCCGAACATCATTTTGGGTCTAATGGAGTAGAATGGGTGTTTTCATTGCGAAACCATTTTCGCAACTTCGGTACCCCGAAATAGTGCATTCAGTCCCGAAACTAAAGTTTTGCATCTTTTTACATGCCGCAAGTTTGCGAAATGCTCCGGAGCACTCCCAAACATCATTTTGGTTCAAATGGAGTAGAATGGGTGTTTTCGTTGCGAAACCATTTTCCCAACTTCGGTACCCCGAAATTGTGCATTCAGGCCTGAAACTAAAGTTTTGCATCTTTTTACATGCCGAAAGGTTGGGAAATGCTCCAGAACACTCCCAAACATCATTTTGAGTCTAATGGAGTAGAATGGGTGTTTTCGTTGCGAAATAATTTTCACAACTTCGTTACCCCGAAATAGTGCATTCAAGCCCGAAACAGAAGTTTTCAGCTTTTTACAAGTCGAAGGTTTGCGAAATGCTTCGGAGCACTCCCAAACATCATTTTGGATCTAATGGAGTAGAATGGGTGTTTTCGTTGCGAAACAATTTTCGCAACTTCGGTACCGCGAAATAGTGCATTCAGTCCCGAAACTAAAGTTTTGCATCTTTTTACATGCCGCAAGTTTGCGAAATGCTCCAGAGCACTCCCAAACATCATTTTGGGTCAAATGGAGTAGAATGGGTGTTTTCGTTGCGAAACCATTTTCCCAACTTCGGTACCCCGAAATAGTGCTATAAGGCCTGAAACTAAAGTTTTGCATCTTTTAACGTGCCGAAGATTTGTGATATGCGCCAAAACACTCCCAAACATCATTTTGGGTCTAATGGAGTAGAATGGTTGTTTTCGTTGTGAAACCATTTTCGCAACTTCGGTACCCCGAAATAGTGCATTCAGGCCCGAAACACATGTTTTGCATCTTTTTACATGATGAAGATTTGTGATATGCTCCAAAACACTCCCAAACATTATTTTGGGTCTAATGGAGTAGAATGCTTGTTTTTTTTGCGAAACCATTTTCACAACTTCGGTACTCCGAAATAGTGCATTCAGCGATGAAACAAAAGTTTTGCATCTTTTTACATGCCGAAGGTTTGCGGTATGCTCCAAAACACTCCCAAACATCATTCTAGGTACCCCAAAATAGTGCATTCAGGCCCGAAACTAAAGTTTTGGATCTTTTTACATGCCGAAAGTTTACAAAATGCTCCAGAACACTCCCAAACATCATTTTCAGTCTAATGGAGTAGAATGGGTGTTTTCGTTGCGAAATAATTTTCACAACTTCGTTACCCCGAAATAGTGCATTCAAGCCCGAAACAGAAGTTTTCATCTTTTTACAAGTCGAAGGTTTGCAAAATGCTTCGGAGCACTCCCGAACATCATTTTGGGTCTAATGGAGTAGAATGGGTGTTTTCATTGCGAAACCATTTTCGCAACTTCGGTACCCCGAAATAGTGCATTCAGTCCCGAAACTAAAGTTTTGCATCTTTTTACATGCCGCAAGTTTGCGAAATGCTCCGGAGCACTCCCAAACATCATTTTGGTTCAAATGGAGTAGAATGGGTGTTTTCGTTGCGAAACCATTTTCCCAACTTCGGTACCCCGAAATTGTGCATTCAGGCTTGAAACTAAAGTTTTGCATCTTTTTACATGCCGAAAGGTTGGGAAATGCTCCAGAACAATCCCAAACATCATTTTGAGTCTAATGGAGTAGAATGGGTGTTTTCGTTGCGAAATAATTTTCACAACTTCGTTACCCCGAAATAGTGCATTCAAGCCCGAAACAGAAGTTTTCAGCTTTTTACAAGTCGAAGGTTTGCGAAATGCTTCGGAGCACTCCCAAACATCATTTTGGATCTAATGGAGTAGAATGGGTGTTTTCGTTGCGAAACAATTTTCGCAACTTCGGTACCGCGAAATAGTGCATTCAGTCCCGAAACTAAAGTTTTGCATCTTTTTACATGCCGCAAGTTTGCGAAATGCTCCAGAGCACTCCCAAACATCATTTTGGGTCAAATGGAGTAGAATGGGTGTTTTCGTTGCGAAACCATTTTCCCAACTTCGGTACCCCGAAATAGTGCAATAAGGCCTGAAACTAAAGTTTTGCATCTTTTAACGTGCCGAAGATTTGTGATATGCGCCAAAACACTCCCAAACATCATTTTGGGTCTAATGGAGTAGAATGGTTGTTTTCGTTGTGAAACCATTTTCGCAACTTCGGTACCCCGAAATAGTGCATTCAGGCCCGAAACACATGTTTTGCATCTTTTTACATGATGAAGATTTGTGATATGCTCCAAAACACTCCCAAACATTATTTTGGGTCTAATGGAGTAGAATGCTTGTTTTTTTTGCGAAACCATTTTCACAACTTCGGTACTCCGAAATAGTGCATTCAGCCCTGAAACAAAAGTTTTGCATCTTTTTACATGCCGAAGGTTTGCGGTATGCTCCAAAACACTCCCAAACATCATTCTAGGTACCCCAAAATAGTGCATTCAGGCCCGAAACTAAAGTTTTGGATCTTTTTACATGCCGAAAGTTTACAAAATGCTCCAGAACACTCCCAAACATCATTTTCAGTCTAATGGAGTAGAATGGGTGTTTTCGTTGCGAAATAATTTTCACAACTTCGTTACCCCGAAATAGTGCAATCAAGCCCGAAACAGAAGTTTTCATCTTTTTACAAGTCGAAGGTTTGTAAAATGCTTCGGAGCACTCCCGAACATCATTTTGGGTCTAATGGAGTAGAATGGGTGTTTTCATTGCGAAACCATTTTCGCAACTTCGGTACCCCGAAATAGTGCATTCAGTCCCGAAACTAAAGTTTTGCATCTTTTTACATGCCGCAAGTTTGTGAAATGCTCCGGAGCACTCCCAAACATCATTTTGGTTCAAATGGAGTAGAATGGGTGTTTTCGTTGCAAAACCATTTTCCCAACTTCGGTACCCCGAAATTGTGCATTCAGGCCTGAAACTAAAGTTTTGCATCTTTTTACATGCCGAAAGGTTGGGAAATGCTCCAGAACACTCCCAAACATCATTTTGAGTCTAATGGAGTAGAATGGGTGTTTTCGTTGCGAAATAATTTTCACAACTTCGTTACCCCGAAATAGTGCATTCAAGCCCGAAACAGAAGTTTTCATCTTTTTACAAGTCGAAGGTTTGCGAAATGCTTCGGAGCACTCCCAAACATCATTTTGGGTCTAATGGAGTAGAATGGGTGTTTTCGTTGCGAAACCATTTTCGCAACTTCGGTACCGCGAAATAGTGCATTCAGTCCCGAAACTAAAGTTTTGCATCTTTTTACATGCCGCAAGTTTGCGAAATGCTCCAGAGCACTCCCAAACATCATTTTGGGTCAAATGGAGTAGAATGGGTGTTTTCGTTGCGAAACCATTTTCCCAACTTCGGTACCCCGAAATTGTGCAATAAGGCCTGAAACTAAAGTTTTGCATCTTTGAACATGCCGAAGATTTGTGATATGCGCCAAAACACTCCCAAACATCATTTTGGGTCTAATGGAGTAGAATGGTTGTTTTCGTTGTGAAACCATTTTCGCAACTTCGGTACCCCGAAATAGTGCATTCAGGCCCGAAACACATGTTTTGCATCTTTTTACATGATGAAGATTTGTGATATGCTCCAAAACACTCCCAAACATTATTTTGGGTCTAATGGAGTAGAATGCTTGTTTTTTTTGCGAAACCATTTTCACAACTTCGGTACTCCGAAATAGTGCATTCAGCCCTGAAACAAAAGTTTTGCATCTTTTTACATGCCGAAGGTTTGCGGTATGCTCCAAAACACTCCCAAACATCATTCTAGGTACCCCGAAATAGTGCATTCAGGCCCGAAACTAAAGTTTTGGATCTTTTTACATGCCGAAAGTTTACAAAATGCTCCAGAACACTCCCAAACATCATTTTCAGTCTAATGGAGTAGAATGGGTGTTTTCGTTGCGAAATAATTTTCACAACTTCGTTACCCCGAAATAGTGCATTCAAGCCCGAAACAGAAGTTTTCATCTTTTTACAAGTCGAAGGTTTGCAAAATGCTTCGGAGCACTCCCGAACATCATTTTGGGTCTAATGGAGTAGAATGGGTGTTTTCATTGCGAAACCATTTTCGCAACTTCGGTACCCCGAAATAGTGCATTCAGTCCCGAAACTAAAGTTTTGCATCTTTTTATATGCCGCAAGTTTGCGAAATGCTCCGGAGCACTCCCAAACATCATTTTGGTTCAAATGGAGTAGAATGGGTGTTTTCGTTGCAAAACCATTTTCCCAACTTCGGTACCCCGAAATTTTGCATTCAGGCCTGAAACTAAAGTTTTGCATCTTTTTACATGCCGAAAGGTTGGGAAATGCTCCAGAACACTCCCAAACATCATTTTGAGTCTAATGGAGTAGAATGGGTGTTTTCGTTGCGAAATAATTTTCACAACTTCGTTACCTCGAAATAGTGCATTCAAGCCCGAAACAGAAGTTTTCATCTTTTTACAAGTCGAAGATTTTCGAAATGCTTCGGAGCACTCCCAAACATCATTTTGGGTCTAATGGAGTAGAATGGGTGTTTTCGTTGCGAAACCATTTTCGCAACTTCGGTACCCCGAAATAGTGCATTCAGTCCCGAAACTAAAGTTTTGCATCTTTTTACATGCCGCAAGTTTGCAAAATGCTCCGGAGCACTCCTAAACTTCATTTTGGGTCAAATGGAGTAGAATGGGTGCTTTCGTTGCGAAACCATTTTCCCAACTTCGTTACCCCGAAATTGTGCATTCAGGCCTGAAACTAAAGTTTTGCATCTTTTTACATGCCGAAAGGTTGCGAAATGCTCTAGAACACTCCCAAACATCATTTTGAGTCTAATGGAGTAGAATGGGTGTTTTCGTTGCGAAATAATTTTCACAACTTCGTTACCCCGAAATAGTGCATTCAAGCCCGAAACAGAAGTTTTCATCTTTTTACAAGTCGAAGGTTTGTGAAATGCTTCGGAGCACTCCCAAACATCATTTTGGTTCTAATGGAGTAGAATGGGTGTTTTCGTTGCGAAACAATTTTCGCAACTTCGGGACCCCGAAATAGTGCATTCAGTCCCGAAACAAAAGTTTTGCATCTTTTTACATGCCGCAAGTTTGCGAAATGCTCCGGAGCACTCCCAAACATCATTTTGGGTCAAATGGAGTACAATGGGTGTTTTCGTTGCAAAACTATTTTCCCAACTTCGGTACCCCGAAATAGTGCATTCAGGCCTGAAACTAAAGTTTTGCATCTTTTTACATGCCGAAGATTTGTGATATGCGCCAAAACACTAACAAACATCATTTTGGGTCTAATGGAGTAGAATGGTTGTTTTCGTTGTGAAACCATTTTCGCAACTTCGGTACCCCGAAATAGTGCATTCAGTCCCGAAACACATGTTTTGCATCTTTTTACATTATGAAGATTTGTGATATGCTCCAAAACACTCCCAAACATTATTTTGGGTCTAATGGAGTAGAATGGTTGTTTTTTTTGCGAAACCATTTTCACAACTTCGGTACTCCGAAATAGTGCATTCAGCCCTGAAACAAAAGTTTTGCATCTTTTTACATGCCGAAGGTTTGCGATATGCTCCAAAACACTCCCAAACATCATTCTAGGTACCCCGAAATAGTGCATTCAGGCCCGAAACTAAAGTTTTGGATCTTTTTACATGCCGAAAGTTTGCAAAATGCTCCAGAACACTCCCAAACATCATTTTCAGTCTAATGGAGTAGAATGGGTGTTTTCGTTGCGAAATAATTTTCACAACTTCGTTACCCCGAAATAGTGCATTCAAGCCCGAAACAGAAGTTTTCATCTTTTTACAAGTCGAAGGTTTGCAAAATGGTTCGGAGCACTCCCGAACATCATTTTGGGTCTAATGGAGTAGAATGGGTGTTTTCGTTGCGAAACCATTTACGCAACTTCGGTACCCCGAAATAGTGCATTCAGTCCCGAAACTAAAGTTTTGCATCTTTTTACATGCCGCAAGTTTGCGAAATGCTCCGGAGCACTCCCAAACATCATTTTGGGTCAAATGGAGTACAATGGGTGTTTTCGTTGCAAAACCATTTTCCCAACTTCGGTACCCCGAAATAGTGCATTCAGGCCTGAAACTAAAGTTTTGCATCTTTTTACATGCCGAAGATTTGTGATATGCGCCAAAACACTCCCAAAGATCATTTTGGGTCTAATGGAGTAGAATGGTTGTTTTCGTTGTGAAACCATTTTCGCAACTTCGGTACCCCGAAATAGTGCATTCAGTCCCGAAACACATGTTTTGCATCTTTTTACATTATGAAGATTTGTGATATGCTCCAAAACACTCCCAAACATTATTTTGGGTCTAATGGAGTAGAATGGTTGTTTTTGTTATGAAACCATTTTCACAACTTCGGTACTCCGAAATAGTGCATTCAGCCCTGAAACAAAAGTTTTGCATCTTTTGACATGCCGAAAGTTTGCGAAATGCTCCAGAACACTCCCAAACATCATTTTCAGTCTAATGGAGTAGAATGGTTGTTTTTGTTATGAAACCATTTTCACAACTTCGGTACTCCGAAATAGTGCATTCAGCCCTGAAACAAAAGTTTTGCATCTTTTTACATGCCGAAGGTTTGCGATATGCTCCAAAACACTCCCAAACATCATTCTAGGTACCCCGAAATAGTGCATTCAGGCCCGAAACTAATGTTTTGGATCTTTTTACATGCCGAAAGTTTGCGAAATGCTCCAGAACACTCCCAAACATCATTTTCAGTCTAATGGAGTAGAATGGGTGTTTTCGTTGCGAAATAATTTTCACAACTTCGTTACCCCGAAATAGTGCATTCAATCCCGAAACAGAAGTTTTCATCTTTTTACAAGTCGAAGGTTTGCGAAATGCTTCGGAGCACTCCCAAACATCATTTTGGGTCCAATGGAGTAGAATGGGTGTTTTCGTTGCGAAACAATTTTCGCAACTTCGGTACCCCGAAATAGTGCATTCAGTCCCGAAACTAAAGTTTTGCATCTTTTTACATGCCGCAAGTTTGCGAAATGCTCCAGAGCACTCCCAAACATCATTTTGGGTCAAATCGAGTAGAATGGGTGTTTTCGTTGCGAAACCATTTTCCCAACTTCGGTACCCCGAAATAGTGCATTAAGGCCTGAAACTAAAGTTTTGCATCTTTTAACGTGCCGAAGATTTGTGATATGCGCCAAAACACTCCCAAACATCATTTTGGGTCTAATGGAGTAGAATGGTTGTTTTCGTTGTGAAACCATTTTCGCAACTTCGGTACCCCGAAATAGTGCATTCAGGCCCGAAACACATGTTTTGCATCTTTTTACATGATGAAGATTTGTGATATGCTCCAAAACACTCCCAAACATTATTTTGGGTCTAATGGAGTAGAATGGTTGTTTTTTTTGCGAAACCATTTTCACAACTTCGGTACTCCGAAATAGTGCATTCAGCCCTGAAACAAAAGTTTTGCATCTTTTTACATGCCGAAGGTTTGCGATATGCTCCAAAACACTCCCAAACATCATTCTAGGTACCCCGAAATAGTGCATTCAGGCCCGAAACTAAAGTTTTGGATCTTTTTACATGCCGAAAGTTTGCAAAATGCTCCAGAACACTCCCAAACATCATTTTCAGTCTAATGGAGTAGAATGGGTGTTTTCGTTGCGAAATAATTTTCACAACTTCGTTACCCCGAAATAGTGCATTCAAGCCCGAAACAGAAGTTTTCATCTTTTTACAAGTCGAAGGTTTGCAAAATGCTTCGGAGCACTCCCGAACATCATTTTGGGTCTAATGGAGTAGAATGGGTGTTTTCATTGCGAAACCATTTACGCAACTTCGGTACCCCGAAATAGTGCATTCAGTCCCGAAACTAAAGTTTTGCATCTTTTTATATGCCGCAAGTTTGCGAAATCGTCCGGAGCACTCCCAAACATCATTTTGGTTCAAATGGAGTAGAATGGGTGTTTTCGTTGCAAAACCATTTTCCCAACTTCGGTACCCCGAAATTTTGCATTCAGGCCTGAAACTAAAGTTTTGCATCTTTTTACATGCCGAAAGGTTGGGAAATGCTCCAGAACACTCCCAAACATCATTTTGAGTCTAATGGAGTAGAATGGGTGTTTTCGTTGCGAAATAATTTTCACAACTTCGTTACCTCGAAATAGTGCATTCAAGCCCGAAACAGAAGTTTTCATCTTTTTACAAGTCGAAGATTTTCGAAATGCTTCGGAGCACTCCCAAACATCATTTTGGGTCTAATGGAGTAGAATGGGTGTTTTCGTTGCGAAACCATTTTCGCAACTTCGGTACCCCGAAATAGTGCATTCAGTCCCGAAACTAAAGTTTTGCATCTTTTTACATGCCGCAAGTTTGCGAAATGCTCCGGAGCACTCCTAAACATCATTTTGGGTCAAATGGAGTAGAATGGGTGCTTTCGTTGCGAAACCATTTTCCCAACTTCGGTACCCCGAAATTGTGCATTCAGGCCTGAAACTAAAGTTTTGCATCTTTTTACATGCCGAAAGGTTGCGAAATGCTCCAGAACACTCCCAAACATCATTTTGAGTCTAATGGAGTAGAATGGGTGTTTTCGTTGCGAAATAATTTTCACAACTTCGTTACCCCGAAATAGTGCATTCAAGCCCGAAACAGAAGTTTTCATCTTTTTACAAGTCGAAGGTTTGTGAAATGCTTCGGAGCACTCCCAAACATCATTTTGGGTCTAATGGAGTAGAATGGGTGTTTTCGTTGCGAAACAATTTTCGCAACTTCGGGACCCCGAAATAGTGCATTCAGTCCCGAAACAAAAGTTTTGCATCTTTTTACATGCCGCAAGTTTGCGAAATGCTCCGGAGCACTCCCAAACATCATTTTGGGTCAAATGGAGTACAATGGGTGTTTTCGTTGCAAAACCATTTTCCCAACTTCGGTACCCCGAAATAGTGCATTCAGGCCTGAAACTAAAGTTTTGCATCTTTTTACATGCCGAAGATTTGTGATATGCGCCAAAACACTAACAAACATCATTTTGGGTCTAATGGAGTAGAATGGTTGTTTTCGTTGTGAAACCATTTTCGCAACTTCGGTACCCCGAAATAGTGCATTCAGTCCCGAAACACATGTTTTGCATCTTTTTACATTATGAAGATTTGTGATATGCTCCAAAACACTCCCAAACATTATTTTGGGTCTAATGGAGTAGAATGGTTGTTTTTGTTATGAAACCATTTTCACAACTTCGGTACTCCGAAATAGTGCATTCAGCCCTGAAACAAAATTTTTGCATCTTTTGACATGCCGAAAGTTTGCGAAATGCTCCAGAACACTCCCAAACATCATTTTCAGTCTAATGGAGTAGAATGGTTGTTTTTGTTATGAAACCATTTTCACAACTTCGGTACTCCGAAATAGTGCATTCAGCCCTGAAACAAAAGTTTTGCATCTTTTTACATGCCGAAGGTTTGCGATATGCTCCAAAACACTCCCAAACATCATTCTAGGTACCCCGAAATAGTGCATTCAGGCCCGAAACTAAAGTTTTGGATCTTTTTACATGCCGAAAGTTTGCAAAATGCTCCAGAACACTCCCAAACATCATTTTCAGTCTAATGGAGTAGAATGGGTGTTTTCGTTGCGAAATAATTTTCACAACTTCGTTACCCCGAAATAGTGCATTCAAGCCCGAAACAGAAGTTTTCATCTTTTTACAAGTCGAAGGTTTGCAAAATGGTTCGGAGCACTCCCGAACATCATTTTGGGTCTAATGGAGTAGAATGGGTGTTTTCGTTGCGAAACCATTTACGCAACTTCGGTACCCCGAAATAGTGCATTCAGTCCCGAAACTAAAGTTTTGCATCTTTTTACATGCCGCAAGTTTGCGAAATGCTCCGGAGCACTCCCAAACATCATTTTGGGTCAAATGGAGTACAATGGGTGTTTTCGTTGCAAAACCATTTTCCCAACTTCGGTACCCCGAAATAGTGCATTCAGGCCTGAAACTAAAGTTTTGCATCTTTTTACATGCCGAAGATTTGTGATATGCGCCAAAACACTCCCAAACATCATTTAGGGTCTAATGGAGTAGAATGGTTGTTTTCGTTGTGAAACCATTTTCACAACTTCGGTACCCCGAAATAGTGCATTCAGTCCCGAAACACATGTTTTGCATCTTTTTACATTATGAAGATTTGTGATATGCTCCAAAACACTCCCAAACATTATTTTGGGTCTAATGGAGTAGAATGGTTGTTTTTGTTATGAAACCATTTTCACAACTTCGGTACTCCGAAATAGTGCATTCAGCCCTGAAACAAAAGTTTTGCATCTTTTGACATGCCGAAAGTTTGCGAAATGCTCCAGAACACTCCCAAACATCATTTTCAGTCTAATGGAGTAGAATGGTTGTTTTTGTTATGAAACCATTTTCACAACTTCGGTACTCCGAAATAGTGCATTCAGCCCTGAAACAAAAGTTTTGCATCTTTTTACATGCCGAAGGTTTGCGATATGCTCCAAAACACTCCCAAACATCATTCTAGGTACCCCGAAATAGTGCATTCAGGCCCGAAACTAATGTTTTGGATCTTTTTACATGCCGAAAGTTTGCGAAATGCTCCAGAACACTCCCAAACATCATTTTCAGTCTAATGGAGTAGAATGGGTGTTTTCGTTGCGAAATAATTTTCACAACTTCGTTACCCCGAAATAGTGCATTCAATCCCGAAACAGAAGTTTTCATCTCTTTACAAGTCGAAGGTTTGCGAAATGCTTCGGAGCACTCCCAAACATCATTTTGGGTCCAATGGAGTAGAATGGGTGTTTTCGTTGCGAAACAATTTTCACAACTTCGGTACCCCGAAATAGTGCATTCAGTCCCGAAACTAAAGTTTTGCATCTTTTTACATGCCGCAAGTTTGCGAAATGCTCCAGAGCACTCCCAAACATCATTTTGGGTCAAATCGAGTAGAATGGGTGTTTTCGTTGCGAAACCATTTTCCCAACTTCGGTACCCCGAAACAGTGCATTAAGGCCTGAAACTAAAGTTTTGCATCTTTTAACGTGCCGAAGATTTGTGATATGCGCCAAAACACTCCCAAACATCATTTTGGGTCTAATGGAGTAGAATGGTTGTTTTCGTTGTGAAACCATTTTCGCAACTTCAGTACCCCGAAATAGTGCATTCAGGCCCGAAACACATGTTTTGCATCTTTTTACATGATGAAGATTTGTGATATGCTCCAAAACACTCCCAAACATTATTTTGGGTCTAATGGAGTAGAATGGTTGTTTTTTTTGCGAAACCATTTTCACAACTTCGGTACTCCGAAATAGTGCATTCAGCCCTGAAACAAAAGTTTTGCATCTTTTTACATGCCGAAGGTTTGCGATATGCTCCAAAACACTCCCAAACATCATTCTAGGTACCCCGAAATAGTGCATTCAGGCCCGAAACTAAAGTTTTGGATCTTTTTACATGCCGAAAGTTTGCAAAATGCTCCAGAACACTCCCAAACATCATTTTCAGTCTAATGGAGTAGAATGGGTGTTTTCGTTGCGAAATAATTTTCACAACTTCGTTACCCCGAAATAGTGCATTCAAGCCCGAAACAGAAGTTTTCATCTTTTTACAAGTCGAAGGTTTGCAAAATGCTTCGGAGCACTCCCGAACATCATTTTGGGTCTAATGGAGTAGAATGGGTGTTTTCGTTGCGAAACCATTTACGCAACTTCGGTACCCCGAAATAGTGCATTCAGTCCCGAAACTAAAGTTTTGCATCTTTTTACATGCCGCAAGTTTGCGAAATGCTCCGGAGCACTCCCAAACATCATTTTGGGTCAAATGGAGTACAATGGGTGTTTTCGTTGCAAAACCATTTTCCCAACTTCGGTACCCCGAAATAGTGCATTCAGGCCTGAAACTAAAGTTTTGCATCTTTTTACGTGCCGAAAGGTTGGGAAATGCTCCAGAACACTCCCAAACATCATTTTGAGTCTAATGGAGTAGAATGGGTGTTTTCGTTGCGAAATAATTTTCACAACTTCGTTACCCCGAAATAGTGCATTCAAGCCCGAAACAGAAGTTTTCATCTTTTTACAAATCGAAGGTTTGCGAAATGCTGCGGAGCACTCCCAAACATCATTTTGGGTCTAATGGAGTAGAATGGGTGTTTTCGTTGCGAAACAATTTTCGCAACTTCGGTACCCCGAAATAGTGCATTCAGTCCCGATACTAAAGTTTTGCATTTTTTACATGCCGCAAGTTTGCGAAATGCTCCGGAGCACTCCCAAACATCATTTTGGGTCAAATAGAGTAGAATGGGTGTTTTCGTTGCGAAATCATTTTCCCAACTTCGGTACCCCGAAATAGTGCATTCAGGCCTGAAACTAAAGTTTTGCATCTTTTTACATGCCGAAGATTTGTGATATGCGGCAAAACATTCCCAAACATCATTTTGGGTCCAATGGAGTAGAAATGTTGTTTTTGTTGTGAAACCATTTTCGCAACTTCGGTACCACGAAATAGTGCATTCAGGCCCGAAACACATGTTTTGCATCTTGTTACATGATGAAGATTTGTGATATGCTCCAAAACACTCCCAAACATTATTTTGGGTCTAATGGAGTAGAATGGTTGTTTTTGTTATGAAACCATTTTCACAACTTCGGTACTCCAAAATAGTGCATTCAGCCCTAAAACAAAAGTTTTGCATCTTTTTACATGCCGAAGGTTTGCGGTATGCTCCAAAACACTCCCAAACATCATTCTAGGTACCCCAAAATAGTGCATTCAGGCCCGAAACTAAAGTTTTGGATCTTTTTACATTCCGAAAGTTTGCGAAATGCTCCAGAACACTCCCAAACATCATTTTCAGTCTAATGGAGTAGAATGGGTGTTTTCGTTGCGAAATAATTTTCACAACTTCGTTACCCCGAAATAGTGCATTCAAGCCCGAAACAGAAGTTTTCATCTTTTTACAAGTCGAAGGTTTGCGAAATGCTTCGGAGCACTCCCAAACATCATTTTGGGTCCAATGGAGTAGAATGGGTGTTTTCGTTGCGAAACCATTTTCGCAACTTCGGTACCCCGAAATAGTGCATTCAGTCCCGAAACTAAAGTTTTGCATCTTTTTACATGCCGCAAGTTTGCGAAATGCTCCGGAGCACTCCCAAACATCATTTTGGTTCAAATGGAGTAGAATGGGTGTTTTCGTTGCGAAACCATTTTCCCAACTTCGGTACCCCGAAATTATGCAATCAAGCCTGAAACTAAAGTTTTGCATCTTTTTACATGCCGAAAGGTTGGGAAATGCTCCAGAACACTCCCAAACATCATTTTGAGTCTAATGGAGTAGAATGGGTGTTTTCGTTGCGAAATAATTTTCACAACTTCGTTACCCCGAAATAGTGCATTCAAGCCCGAAACAGAAGTTTTCATCTTTTTACAAGTCGAAGCTTTGCGAAATGGTTCGGAGCACTCCCAAACATCATTTTGGGTCTAATGGAGTAGAATGGGTGTTTTTGTTGCGAAACCATTTTCGCAACTTCGGTACCCCGAAATAGTGCATTCAGTCCCGAAACTAAAGGTTTGCATCTTTTTACATGCCGCAAGTTTGCGAAATGCTCCGGAGCACTCCCAAACATCATTTTGGGTCAAATGGAGTAGAATGGGTGTTTTTGTTGCGAAACCATTTTCCCAACTTCGGTACCCCGAAATAGTGCATTCAGGCCTGAAACTAAAGTTTTGCATCTTTTTACATGCCGAAAGGTTGCGAAATGCTCCAGAACACTCCCAAACATCATTTTCAGTCTAATGGAGTAGAATGGTTGTTTTTGTTATGAAACCATTTTCACAACTTCGGTACTCCGAAATAGTGCATTCAGCCCTGAAACAAAAGTTTTGCATCTTTTTACATGCCGAAGGTTTGCGATATGCTCCAAAACACTCCCAAACATCATTCTAGGTACCCCGAAATAGTGCATTCAGGCCCGAAACTAAAGTTTTGCATCTTTTGACATGCCGAAAGTTTGCGAAATGCTCCAGAACACTCCCAAACATCATTTTCAGTCTAATGGAGTAGAATGGTTGTATTTGTTATGAAACCATTTTCACAACTTCGGTACTCCGAAATAGTGCATTCAGCCCTGAAACAAAAGTTTTGCATCTTTTTACATGCCGAAGGTTTGCGATATGCTCCAAAACACTCCCAAACATCATTCTAGGTACCCCGAAATAGTGCATTCAGGCCCGAAACTAAAGTTTTGGATCTTTTTACATGCCGAAAGTTTGCGAAATGCTCCAGAACACTCCCAAACATCATTTTCAGTCTAATGGAGTAGAATGGGTGTTTTCGTTGCGAAATAATTTTCACAACTTCGTTACCCCGAAATAGTGCATTCAATCCCGAAATAGAAGTTTTCATCTTTTTACAAGTCGAAGGTTTGCAAAATGCTTCGGAGCACTCCCAAACATCATTTTGGGTCCAATGGAGTAGAATGGGTGTTTTCGTTGCGAAACCATTTTCGCAACTTCGGTACCCCGAAATTGTGCATTCAGTCCCGAAACTAAAGTTTTGCATCTTTTTACATGCCGCAAGTTTGCGAAATGCTCCGGAGCACTCCAAACATCATTTTGGTTCAAATGGAGTAGAATGGGTGTTTTCGTTGCGAAACCATTTTCCCAACTTCGGTACCCCGAAATTGTGCATTCAGGCCTGAAACTAAAGTTTTGCATCTTTTTACATGCCGAAAGTTTGGGAAATGCTCCAGAACACTCCCAAACATCATTTTGAGTCTAATGGAGTAGAATGGGTGTTTTCGTTGCTAAATAATTTTCACAACTTCGTTACCCCGAAATAGTGCATTCAAGCCCGAAACAGAAGTTTTCATCTTTTTACAAGTCGAAGGTTTGCGAAATGCTTCGGAGCACTCCCAAACATCATTTTGGGTCTAATGGAGTAGAATGGGTGTTTTCGTTGCGAAACCATTTTCGCAACTTCGGTACCCCGAAATAGTGCATTCAGTCCCGAAACTAAAGGTTTGCATCTTTTTACATGCCGCAAGTTTGCGAAATGCTCCGGAGCACTCCCAAACATCATTTTGGGTCAAATGGAGTAGAATGGGTGTTTTCGTTGCGAAACCATTTTCCCAACTTCGGTACCCCGAAATAGTGCATTCAGGCCTGAAACTAAAGTTTTGCATCTTTTTATGTGCCGAAAGGTTGCGAAATGCTCCAGAACACTCCCAAACATCATTTTGAGTCTAATGGAGTAGAATGGGTGTTTTCGTTGCGAAATAATTTTCACAACTTCGTTACCCCGAAATAGTGCATTCAAGCCCGAAACAGAAGTTTTCATCTTTTTACAAGTCGAAGGTTTGCGAAATACTGCGGAGCACTCCCAAACATCATTTTGGGTCTAATGGAGTAGAATGGGTATTTTCGTTGCGAAACAATTTTCGCAACTTCGGTACCCCGAAATAGTGCATTCAATCCCGAAACTAAAGTTTTGCATTTTTTACATGCCGCAAGTTTGCGAAATGCTCCGGAGCACTCCCAAACATCATTTTGGGTCAAATAGAGTAGAATGGGTGTTTTCGTTGCGAAATCATTTTCCCAACTTCGGTACCCCGAAATAGTGCATTCAGGCCTGAAACTAAAGTTTTGCATCTTTTTACATGCCGAAGATTTGTGATATGCGGCAAAACATTCCCAAACATCATTTTGGGTCCAATGGAGTAGAAATGTTGTTTTCGTTGTGAAACCATTTTCGCAACTTCGGTACCACGAAATAGTGCATTCAGGCCCGAAACACATGTTTTGCATCTTGTTACATGATGAAGATTTGTGATATGCTCCAAAACACTCCCAAACATTATTTTGGGTCTAATGGAGTAGAATGGTTGTTTTTGTTATGAAACCATTTTCACAACTTCGGTACTCCGAAATAGTGCATTCAGCCCTAAAACAAAAGTTTTGCATCTTTTTACATGCCGAAGGTTTGCGATATGCTACAAAACACTCCCAAACATCATTCTAGGTACCCCGAAATAGTGCATTCAGGCCCGAAACTAAAGTTTTGGATCTTTTTACATTCCGAAAGTTTGCGAAATGCTCCAGAACACTCCCAAACATCATTTTCAGTCTAATGGAGTAGAATGGGTGTTTTCGTTGCGAAATAATTTTCACAACTTCGTTACCCCGAAATAGTGCATTCAAGCCCGAAACAGAAGTTTTCATCTTTTTACAAGTCGAAGGTTTGCAAAATGCTTCGGAGCACTCCCGAACATCATTTTGGGTCTAATGGAGTAGAATGGGTGTTTTCGTTGCGAAACCATTTTCGCAACTTCGGTACCCCGAAATAGTGCATTCAGTCCCGAAACTAAAGTTTTGCATCTTTTTACATGCCGCAAGTTTGCGAAATGCTCCGGAGCACTCCCAAACATCATTTTGGTTCAAATGTAGTAGAATGGGTGTTTTCGTTGCGAAACCATTTTCCCAACTTCGGTACCCCGAAATTATGCAATCAAGCCTGAAACTAAAGTTTTGCATCTTTTTACATGCCGAAAGGTTGGGAAATGCTCCAGAACACTCCCAAACATCATTTTGAGTCTAATGGAGTAGAATGGGTGTTTTCGTTGCGAAATAATTTTCACAACTTCGTTACCCCGAAATAGTGCATTCAAGCCCGAAACAGAAGTTTTCATCTTTTTACAAGTCGAAGCTGTGCGAAATGGTTCGGAGCACTCCCAAACATCATTTTGGGTCTAATGGAGTAGAATGGGTGTTTTTGTTGCGAAACCATTTTCGCAACTTCGGTACCCCGAAATAGTGCATTCAGTCCCGAAACTAAAGGTTTGCATCTTTTTACATGCCGCAAGTTTGCGAAATGCTCCGGAGCACTCCCAAACATCATTTTGGGTCAAATGGAGTAGAATGGGTGTTTTCGTTGCGAAACCATTTTCCCAACTTCGGTACCCCGAAATAGTGCATTCAGGCCTGAAACTAAAGTTTTGCATCTTTTTACATGCCGAAAGGTTGCGAAATGCTCCAGAGCACTCCCAAACATCATTTTCAGTCTAATGGAGTAGAATGGTTGTTTTTCTTATGAAACCATTTTCACAACTTCGGTACTCCGAAATAGTGCATTCAGCCCTGAAACAAAAGTTTTGAATCTTTTTACATGCCGAAGGTTTGCGATATGCTCCAAAACACTCCCAAACATCATTCTAGGTACCCCGAAATAGTGCATTCAAGCCCGAAACTAAAGTTTTGCATCTTTTGACATGCCGAAAGTTTGCGAAATGCTCCAGAACACTCCCAAACATCATTTTCAGTCTAATGGAGTAGAATGGTTGTTTTTGTTATGAAACCATTTTCACAACTTCGGTACTCCGAAATAGTGCATTCAGCCCTGAAACAAAAGTTTTGCATCTTTTTACATGCCGAAGGTTTGCGATATGCTCCAAAACACTCCCAAACATCATTCTAGGTACCCCGAAATAGTGCATTCAGGCCCGAAACTAAAGTTTTGGATCTTTTTACATGCCGAAAGTTTGCGAAATGCTCCAGAACACTCCCAAACATCATTTTCAGTCTAATGGAGTAGAATGGGTGTTTTCGTTGCGAAATAATTTTCACAACTTCGTTACCCCGAAATAGTGCATTCAATCCCGAAACAGAAGTTTTCATCTTTTTACAAGTCGAAGGTTTGCGAAATGCTTCGGAGCACTCCCAAACATCATTTTGGGTCCAATGGAGTAGAATGGGTGTTTTCGTTGCGAAACCATTTTCGCAACTTCGGTACCCCGAAATTGTGCATTCAGTCCCGAAACTAAAGTTTTGCATCTTTTTACATGCCGCAAGTTTGCGAAATGCTCCGGAGCACTCCAAACATCATTTTGGTTCAAATGGAGTAGAATGGGTGTTTTCGTTGCGAAACCATTTTCCCAACTTCGGTACCCCGAAATTGTGCATTCAGGCCTGAAACTAAAGTTTTGCATCTTTTTACATGCCGAAAGGTTGGGAAATGCTCCAGAACACTCCCAAACATCATTTTGAGTCTAATGGAGTAGAATGGGTGTTTTCGTTGCGAAATAATTTTCACAACTTCGTTACCCCGAAATAGTGCATTCAAGCCCGAAACAGAAGTTTTCATCTTTTTACAAGTCGAAGGTTTGCGAAATGCTTCGGAGCACTCCCAAACATCATTTTGGGTCTAATGGAGTAGAATGGGTGTTTTCGTTGCGAAACCATTTTCGCAACTTCGGTACCGCGAAATAGTGCATTCAGTCCCGAAACTAAAGGTTTGCATCTTTTTACATGCCGCAAGTTTGCGAAATGCTCCGGAGCACTCCCAAACATCATTTTGGGTCAAATGGAGTAGAATGGGTGTTTTCGTTGCGAAACTATTTTCCCAACTTCGGTACCCCGAAATAGTGCATTCAGGCCTGAAACTAAAGTTTTGCATCTTTTTATGTGCCGAAAGGTTGCGAAATGCTCCAGAACACTCCCAAACATCATTTTGAGTCTAATGGAGTAGAATGGGTGTTTTCGTTGCGAAATAATTTTCACAACTTCGTTACCCCGAAATAGTGCATTCAAGCCCGAAACAGAAGTTTTCATCTTTTTACAAGTCGAAGGTTTGCGAAATACTGCGGAGCACTCCCAAACATCATTTTGGGTCTAATGGAGTAGAATGGGTATTTTCGTTGCGAAACAATTTTCGCAACTTCGGTACCCCGAAATAGTGCATTCAGTCCCGAAACTAAAGTTTTGCATTTTTTACATGCCGCAAGTTTGCGAAATGCTCCGGAGCACTCCCAAACATCATTTTGGGTCAAATAGAGTAGAATGGGTGTTTTCGTTGCGAAATCATTTTCCCAACTTCGGTACCCCGAAATAGTGCATTCAGGCCTGAAACTAAAGTTTTGCATCTTTTTACATGCCGAAGATTTGTGATATGCGGCAAAACATTCCCAAACATCATTTTGGGTCCAATGGAGTAGAAATGTTGTTTTCGTTGTGAAACCATTTTCGCAACTTCGGTACCACGAAATAGTGCATTCAGGCCCGAAACACATGTTTTGCATCTTGTTACATGATGAAGATTTGTGATATGCTCCAAAACACTCCCAAACATTATTTTGGGTCTAATGGAGTAGAATGGTTGTTTTTGTTATGAAACCATTTTCACAACTTCGGTACTCCGAAATAGTGCATTCAGCCCTAAAACAAAAGTTTTGCATCTTTTTACATGCCGAAGGTTTGCGATATGCTACAAAACACTCCCAAACATCATTCTAGGTACCCCGAAATAGTGCATTCAGGCCCGAAACTAAAGTTTTGGATCTTTTTACATTCCGAAAGTTTGCGAAATGCTCCAGAACACTCCCAAACATCATTTTCAGTCTAATGGAGTAGAATGGGTGTTTTCGTTGCGAAATAATTTTCACAACTTCGTTACCCCGAAATAGTGCATTCAAGCCCGAAACAGAAGTTTTCATCTTTTTACAAGTCGAAGGTTTGCGAAATGCTTCGGAGCACTCCCAAACATCATTTTGGGTCCAATGGAGTAGAATGGGTGTTTTCGTTGCGAAACCATTTTCGCAACTTCGGTACCCCGAAATAGTGTATTCAGTCCCGAAACTAAAGTTTTGCATCTTTTTACATGCCGCAAGTTTGCGAAATGCTCCGGAGCACTCCCAAACATCATTTTGGTTCAAATGGAGTAGAATGGGTGTTTTCGTTGCGAAACCATTTTCCCAACTTCGGTACCCCGAAATTATGCAATCAAGCCTGAAACTAAAGTTTTGCATCTTTTTACATGCCGAAAGGTTGGGAAATGCTCCAGAACACTCCCAAACATCATTTTGAGTCTAATGGAGTAGAATGGGTGTTTTCGTTGCGAAATAATTTTCACAACTTCGTTACCCCGAAATAGTGCATTCAAGCCCGAAACAGAAGTTTTCATCTTTTTACAAGTCGAAGCTTTGCGAAATGGTTCGGAGCACTCCCAAACATCATTTTGGGTCTAATGGAGTAGAATGGGTGTTTTTGTTGCGAAACCATTTTCGCAACTTCGGTACCCCGAAATAGTGCATTCAGTCCCGAAACTAAAGGTTTGCATCTTTTTACATGCCGCAAGTTTGCGAAATGCTCCGGAGCACTCCCAAACATCATTTTGGGTCAAATGGAGTAGAATGGGTGTTTTCGTTGCGAAACCATTTTCCCAACTTCGGTACCCCGAAATAGTGCATTCAGGCCTGAAACTAAAGTTTTGCATCTTTTTACATGCCGAAAGGTTGCGAAATGCTCCAGAGCACTCCCAAACATCATTTTCATTCTAATGGAGTAGAATGGTTGTTTTTGTTATGAAACCATTTTCACAACTTCGGTACTCCGAAATAGTGCATTCAGCCCTGAAACAAAAGTTTTGCATCTTTTTACATGCCGAAGGTTTGCGATATGCTCCAAAACACTCCCAAACATCATTCTAGGTACCCCGAAATAGTGCATTCAGGCCCGAAACTAAAGTTTTGGATCTTTTTACATGCCGAAAGTTTGCGAAATGCTCCAGAACACTCCCAAACATCATTTTCAGTCTAATGGAGTAGAATGGGTGTTTTCGTTGCGAAATAATTTTCACAACTTCGTTACCCCGAAATAGTGCATTCAATCCCGAAACAGAAGTTTTCATCTTTTTACAAGTCGAAGGTTTGCGAAATGCTTCGGAGCACTCCCAAACATCATTTTGGGTCCAATGGAGTAGAATGGGTGTTTTCGTTGCGAAACCATTTTCGCAACTTCGGTACCCCGAAATTGTGCATTCAGTCCCGAAACTAAAGTTTTGCATCTTTTTACATGCCGCAAGTTTGCGAAATGCTCCGGAGCACTCCAAACATCATTTTGGTTCAAATGGAGTAGAATGGGTGTTTTCGTTGCGAAACCATTTTCCCAACTTCGGTACCCCGAAATTGTGCATTCAGGCCTGAAACTAAAGTTTTGCATCTTTTTACATGCCGAAAGGTTGGGAAATGCTCCAGAACACTCCCAAACATCATTTTGAGTCTAATGGAGTAGAATGGGTGTTTTCGTTGCGAAATAATTTTCACAACTTCGTTACCCCGAAATAGTGCATTCAAGCCCGAAACAGAAGTTTTCATCTTTTTACAAGTCGAAGGTTTGCGAAATGCTTCGGAGCACTCCCAAACATCATTTTGGGTCTAATGGAGTAGAATGGGTGTTTTCGTTGCGAAACCATTTTCGCAACTTCGGTACCCCGAAATAGTGCATTCAGTCCCGAAACTAAAGGTTTGCATCTTTTTACATGCCGCAAGTTTGCGAAATGCTCCGGAGCACTCCCAAACATCATTTTGGGTCAAATGGAGTAGAATGGGTGTTTTCGTTGCGAAACCATTTTCCCAACTTCGGTACCCCGAAATAGTGCATTCAGGCCTGAAACTAAAGTTTTGCATCTTTTTATGTGCCGAAAGGTTGCGAAATGCTCCAGAACACTCCCAAACATCATTTTGAGTCTAATGGAGTAGAATGGGTGTTTTCGTTGCGAAATAATTTTCACAACTTCGTTACCCCGAAATAGTGCATTCAAGCCCGAAACAGAAGTTTTCATCTTTTTACAAGTCGAAGGTTTGCGAAATACTGCGGAGCACTCCCAAACATCATTTTGGGTCTAATGGAGTAGAATGGGTATTTTCGTTGCGAAACAATTTTCGCAACTTCGGTACCCCGAAATAGTGCATTCAGTCCCGAAACTAAAGTTTTGCATTTTTTACATGCCGCAAGTTTGCGAAATGCTCCGGAGCACTCCCAAACATCATTTTGGGTCAAATAGAGTAGAATGGGTGTTTTCGTTGCGAAATCATTTTCCCAACTTCGGTACCCCGAAATAGTGCATTCAGGCCTGAAACTAAAGTTTTGCATCTTTTTACATGCCGAAGATTTGTGATATGCGGCAAAACATTCCCAAACATCATTTTGGGTCCAATGGAGTAGAAATGTTGTTTTCGTTGTGAAACCATTTTCGCAACTTCGGTACCACGAAATAGTGCATTCAGGCCCGAAACACATGTTTTGCATCTTGTTACATGATGAAGATTTGTGATATGCTCCAAAACACTCCCAAACATTATTTTGGGTCTAATGGAGTAGAATGGTTGTTTTTGTTATGAAACCATTTTCACAACTTCGGTACTCTGAAATAGTGCATTCAGCCCTAAAACAAAAGTTTTGCATCTTTTTGCATGCCGAAGGTTTGCGATATGCTACAAAACACTCCCAAACATCATTCTAGGTACCTCGAAATAGTGCATTCAGGCCCGAAACTAAAGTTTTGGATCTTTTTACATTCCGAAAGTTTGCGAAATGCTCCAGAACACTCCCAAACATCATTTTCAGTCTAATGGAGTAGAATGGGTGTTTTCGTTGCGAAATAATTTTCACAACTTCGTTACCCCGAAATAGTGCATTCAAGCCCGAAACAGAAGTTTTCATCTTTTTACAAGTCGAACGTTTGCGAAATGCTTCGGAGCACTCCCAAACATCATTTTGGGTCCAATGGAGTAGAATGGGTGTTTTCGTTGCGAAACCATTTTCGCAACTTCGGTACCCCGAAATAGTGCATTCAGTCCCGAAACTAAAGTTTTGCATCTTTTTACGTGCCGCAAGTTTGCGAAATGCTCCGGAGCACTCCCAAACATCATTTTGGTTCAAATGGAGTAGAATGGGTGTTTTCGTTGCGAAACCATTTTCCCAACTTCGGTACCCCGAAATTATGCAATCAAGCCTGAAACTAAAGTTTTGCATCTTTTTACATGCCGAAAGGTTGGGAAATGCTCCAGAACACTCCCAAACGTCATTTTGAGTCTAATGGAGTAGAATGGGTGTTTTCGTTGCGAAATAATTTTCACAACTTCGTTACCCCGAAATAGTGCATTCAAGCCCGAAACAGAAGTTTTCATCTTTTTACAAGTCGAAGCTTTGCGAAATGGTTCGGAGCACTCCAAACATCATTTTGGGTCTAATGGAGTAGAATGGGTGTTTTTGTTGCGAAACCATTTTCGCAACTTCGGTACCCCGAAATAGTGCATTCAGTCCCGAAACTAAAGGTTTGCATCTTTTTACATGCCGCAAGTTTGCGAAATGCTCCGGAGCACTCCCAAACATCATTTTGGGTCAAATGGAGTAGAATGGGTGTTTTCGTTGCGAAACCATTTTCCCAACTTCGGTACCCCGAAATAGTGCATTCAGGCCTGAAACTAAAGTTTTGCATCTTTTTACATGCCGAAAGGTTGCGAAATGCTCCAGAGCACTCCCAAACATCATTTTCAGTCTAATGGAGTAGAATGGTTGTTTTTGTTATGAAACCATTTTCACAACTTCGGTACTCCGAAATAGTGCATTCAGCCCTAAAACAAAAGTTTTGCATCTTTTTACATGCCGAAGGTTTGCGATATGCTCCAAAACACTCCCAAACATCATTCTAGGTACCCCGAAATAGTGCATTCAGGCCCGAAACTAAAGTTTTGCATCTTTTGACATGCCGAAAGTTTGCGAAATGCTCCAGAACACTCCCAAACATCATTTTCTGTCTAATGGAGTAGAATGGTTGTTTTTGTTATGAAACCATTTTCACAACTTCGGTACTCCGAAATAGTGCATTCAGCCCTGAAACAAAAGTTTTGCATCTTTTTACATGCCGAAGGTTTGCGATATGCTCCAAAACACTCCCAAACATCATTCTAGGTACCCCGAAATAGTGCATTCAGGCCCGAAACTAAAGTTTTGCATCTTTTGACATGCCGAAAGTTTGCGAAATGCTCCAGAACACTCCCAAACATCATTTTCTGTCTAATGGAGTAGAATGGTTGTTTTTGTTATGAAACCATTTTCACAACTTCGGTACTCCGAAATAGTGCATTCAGCCCTGAAACAAAAGTTTTGCATCTTTTTACATGCCGAAGGTTTGCGATATGCTCCAAAACACTCCCAAACATCATTCTAGGTACCCCGAAATAGTGCATTCAGGCCCGAAACTAAAGTTTTGGATCTTTTTAGATGCCGAAAGTTTGCGAAATGCTCCAGAACACTCCCAAACATCATTTTCAGTCTAATGGAGTAGAATGGGTGTTTTCGTTGCGAAATAATTTTCACAACTTCGTTACCCCGAAATAGTGCATTCAATCCCGAAACAGAAGTTTTCATCTTTTTACAAGTCGAAGGTTTGCGAAATGCTTCGGAGCACTCCCAAACATCATTTTGGGTCCAATGGAGTAGAATGGGTGTTTTCGTTGCGAAACCATTTTCGCAACTTCGGTACCCCGAAATTGTGCATTCAGTCCCGAAACTAAAGTTTTGCATCTTTTTACATGCCGCAAGTTTGCGAAATACTGCGGAGCACTCCAAACATCATTTTGGTTCAAATGGAGTAGAATGGGTGTTTTCGTTGCGAAACCATTTTCCCAACTTCGGTACCCCGAAATTGTGCATTCAGGCCTGAAACTAAAGTTTTGCATCTTTTTACATGCCGAAAGGTTGGGAAATGCTCCAGAACACTCCCAAACATCATTTTGAGTCTAATGGAGTAGAATGGGTGTTTTCGTTGCGAAATAATTTTCACAACTTCGTTACCCCGAAATAGTGCATTCAAGCCCGAAACAGAAGTTTTCATCTTTTTACAAGTCGAAGCTTTGCGAAATGGTTCGGAGCACTCCCAAACATCATTTTGGGTCTAATGGAGTAGAATGGGTGTTTTTGTTGCGAAACCATTTTCGCAACTTCGGTACCCCGAAATAGTGCATTCAGTCCCGAAACTAAAGGTTTGCATCTTTTTACATGCCGCAAGTTTGCGAAATGCTCCGGAGCACTCCCAAACATCATTTTGGGTCAAATGGAGTAGAATGGGTGTTTTCGTTGCGAAACCATTTTCCCAACTTCGGTACCCCGAAATAGTGCATTCAGGCCTGAAACTAAAGTTTTGCATCTTTTTACATGCCGAAAGGTTGCGAAATGCTCCAGAGCGCTCCCAAACATCATTTTCAGTCTAATGGAGTAGAATGGTTGTTTTTGTTATGAAACCATTTTCACAACTTCGGTACTCCGAAATAGTGCATTCAGCCCTGAAACAAAAGTTTTGCATCTTTTTACATGCCGAAGGTTTGCGATATGCTCCAAAACACTCCCAAACATCATTCTAGGTACCCCGAAATAGTGCATTCAGGCCCGAAACTAAAGTTTTGGATCTTTTTACATGCCGAAAGTTTGCGAAATGCTCCAGAACACTCCCAAACATCATTTTCAGTCTAATGGAGTAGAATGGGTGTTTTCGTTGCGAAATAATTTTCACAACTTCGTTACCCCGAAATAGTGCATTCAATCCCGAAACAGAAGTTTTCATCTTTTTACAAGTCGAAGGTTTGCGAAATGCTTCGGAGCACTCCCAAACATCATTTTGGGTCCAATGGAGTAGAATGGGTGTTTTCGTTGCGAAACCATTTTCGCAACTTCGGTACCCCGAAATTGTGCATTCAGTCCCGAAACTAAAGTTTTGCATCTTTTTACATGCCGCAAGTTTGCGAAATACTGCGGAGCACTCCAAACATCATTTTGGTTCAAATGGAGTAGAATGGGTGTTTTCGTTGCGAAACCATTTTCTCAACTTCGGTACCCCGAAATTGTGCATTCAGGCCTGAAACTAAAGTTTTGCATCTTTTTACATGCCGAAAGGTTGGGAAATGCTCCAGAACACTCCCAAACATCATTTTGAGTCTAATGGAGTAGAATGGGTGTTTTCGTTGCGAAATAATTTTCACAACTTCGTTACCCCGAAATAGTGCATTCAAGCCCGAAACAGAAGTTTTCATCTTTTTACAAGTCGAAGGTTTGCGAAATGCTTCGGAGCACTCCCAAACATCATTTTGGGTCTAATGGAGTAGAATGGGTGTTTTCGTTGCGAAACAATTTTCGCATCTTCGGTACCGCGAAATAGTGCATTCAGTCCCGAAACTAAAGTTTTGCATCTTTTTACATGCCGCAAGTTTGCGAAATGCTCCAGAGCACTCCCAAACATCATTTTGGGTCAAATGGAGTAGAATGGGTGTTTTCGTTGCGAAACCATTTTCCCAACTTCGGTACCCCGAAATAGTGCATTAAGGCCTGAAACTAAAGTTTTGCATCTTTTAACGTGCCGAAGATTTGTGATATGCGCCAAAACACTCCCAAACATCATTTTGGGTCTAATGGAGTAGAATGGTTGTTTTCGTTGTGAAACCATTTTCGCAACTTCGGTACCCCGAAATAGTGCATTCAGGCCCGAAACACATGTTTTGCATCTTTTTACATGATGAAGATTTGTGATATGCTCCAAAACACTCCCAAACATTATTTTGGGTCTAATGGAGTAGAATGGTTGTTTTTTTTGCGAAACCATTTTCACAACTTCGGTACTCCGAAATAGTGCATTCAGCCCTGAAACAAAAGTTTTGCATCTTTTTACATGCTGAAGGTTTGCGATATGCTCCAAAACACTCCCAAACATCATTCTAGGTACCCCGAAATAGTGCATTCAGGCCCGAAACTAAAGTTTTGGATCTTTTTACATGCCGAAAGTTTGCAAAATGCTCCAGAACACTCCCAAACATCATTTTCAATCTAATGGAGTAGAATGGGTGTTTTCGTTGCGAAATAATTTTCACAACTTCGTTACCCCGAAATAGTGCATTCAAGCCCGAAACAGAAGTTTTGATCTTTTTACAAGTCGAAGGTTTGCAAAATGCTTCGGAGCACTCCCGAACATCATTTTGGGTCTAATGGAGTAGAATGGGTGTTTTCGTTGCGAAACCATTTACGCAACTTCGGTACCCCGAAATAGTGCATTGAGTCCCGAAACTAAAGTTTTGCATCTTTTTACATGCCGCAAGTTTCCGAAATGCTCCAGAGCACTCCCAAACATCATTTTGGGTCAAATCGAGTAGAATGGGTGTTTTCGTTGCGAAACCATTTTCCCAACTTCGGTACCCCGAAATAGTGCATTAAGGCCTGAAACTAAAGTTTTGCATCTTTTAACGTGCCGAAGATTTGTGATATCCGCCAAAACACTCCCAAACATCATTTTGGATCTAATGGAGTAGAATGGTTGTTTTTTTTGCGAAACCATTTTCGCAACTTCGGTACCCCGAAATAGTGCATTCAGTCCCGAAACTAAAGTTTTGCATCTTTTTACATGCCGCAAGTTTGCGAAATACTGCGGAGCACTCCAAACATCATTTTGGTTCAAATGGAGTAGAATGGGTGTTTTCGTTGCGAAACCATTTTCCCAACTTCGGTACCCCGAAATTGTGCATTCAGGCCTGAAACTAAAGTTTTGCATCTTTTTACATGCCGCAAGTTTGCGAAATACTGCGGAGCACTCCAAACATCATTTTGGTTCAAATGGAGTAGAATGGGTGTTTTCGTTGCGAAACCATTTTCCCAACTTCGGTACCCCGAAATTGTGCATTCAGGCCTGAAACTAAAGTTTTGCATCTTTTTACATGCCGAAAGGTTGGGAAATGCTCCAGAACACTCCCAAACATCATTTTGGGTCCAATGGAGTAGAATGGGTGTTTTCGTTGCGAAACCATTTTCGCAACTTCGGTACCCCGAAATTGTGCATTCAGTCCCGAAACTAAAGTTTTGCATCTTTTTACATGCCGCAAGTTTGCGAAATACTGCGGAGCACTCCAAACATCATTTTGGTTCAAATGGAGTAGAATGGGTGTTTTCGTTGCGAAACCATTTTCCCAACTTCGGTACCCCGAAATTGTGCATTCAGGCCTGAAACTAAAGTTTTGCATCTTTTTACATGCCGAAAGGTTGGGAAATGCTCCAGAACACTCCCAAACATCATTTTGAGTCTAATGGAGTAGAATGGGTGTTTTCGTTGCGAAATAATTTTCACAACTTCGTTACCCCGAAATAGTGCATTCAAGCCCGAAACAGAAGTTTTCATCTTTTTACAAGTCGAAGCTTTGCGAAATGGTTCGGAGCACTCCCAAACATCATTTTGGGTCTAATGGAGTAGAATGGGTGTTTTTGTTGCGAAACCATTTTCGCAACTTCGGTACCCCGAAATAGTGCATTCAGTCCCGAAACTAAAGGTTTGCATCTTTTTACATGCCGCAAGTTTGCGAAATGCTCCGGAGCACTCCCAAACATCATTTTGGGTCAAATGGAGTAGAATGGGTGTTTTCGTTGCGAAACCATTTTCCCAACTTCGGTACCCCGAAATAGTGCATTCAGGCCTGAAACTAAAGTTTTGCATCTTTTTACATGCCGAAAGGTTGCGAAATGCTCCAGAGCACTCCCAAACATCATTTTCAGTCTAATGGAGTAGAATGGTTGTTTTTGTTATGAAACCATTTTCACAACTTCGGTACTCCGAAATAGTGCATTCAGCCCTGAAACAAAAGTTTTGCATCTTTTTACATGCCGAAGGTTTGCGATATGCTCCAAAACACTCCCAAACATCATTCTAGGTACCCCGAAATAGTGCATTCAGGCCCGAAACTAAAGTTTTGGATCTTTTTACATGCCGAAAGTTTGCGAAATGCTCCAGAACACTCCCAAACATCATTTTCAGTCTAATGGAGTAGAATGGGTGTTTTCGTTGCGAAATAATTTTCACAACTTCGTTACCCCGAAATAGTGCATTCAATCCCGAAACAGAAGTTTTCATCTTTTTACAAGTCGAAGGTTTGCGAAATGCTTCGGAGCACTCCCAAACATCATTTTGGGTCCAATGGAGTAGAATGGGTGTTTTCGTTGCGAAACCATTTTCGCAACTTCGGTACCCCGAAATTGTGCATTCAGTCCCGAAACTAAAGTTTTGCATCTTTTTACATGCCGCAAGTTTGCGAAATACTGCGGAGCACTCCAAACATCATTTTGGTTCAAATGGAGTAGAATGGGTGTTTTCGTTGCGAAACCATTTTCCCAACTTCGGTACCCCGAAATTGTGCATTCAGGCCTGAAACTAAAGTTTTGCATCTTTTTACATGCCGAAAGGTTGGGAAATGCTCCAGAACACTCCCAAACATCATTTTGAGTCTAATGGAGTAGAATGGGTGTTTTCGTTGCGAAATAATTTTCACAACTTCGTTACCCCGAAATAGTGCATTCAAGCCCGAAACAGAAGTTTTCATCTTTTTACAAGTCGAAGGTTTGCGAAATGCTTCGGAGCACTCCCAAACATCATTTTGGGTCTAATGGAGTAGAATGGGTGTTTTCGTTGCGAAACAATTTTCGCATCTTCGGTACCGCGAAATAGTGCATTCAGTCCCGAAACTAAAGTTTTGCATCTTTTTACATGCCGCAAGTTTGCGAAATGCTCCAGAGCACTCCCAAACATCATTTTGGGTCAAATGGAGTAGAATGGGTGTTTTGGTTGCGAAACCATTTTCCCAACTTCGGTACCCCGAAATAGTGCATTAAGGCCTGAAACTAAAGTTTTGCATCTTTTAACGTGCCGAAGATTTGTGATATGCGCCAAAACACTCCCAAACATCATTTTGGGTCTAATGGAGTAGAATGGTTGTTTTCGTTGTGAAACCATTTTCGCAACTTCGGTACCCCGAAATAGTGCATTCAGGCCCGAAACACATGTTTTGCATCTTTTTACATGATGAAGATTTGTGATATGCTCCAAAACACTCCCAAACATTATTTTGGGTCTAATGGAGTAGAATGGTTGTTTTTTTTGCGAAACCATTTTCACAACTTCGGTACTCCGAAATAGTGCATTCAGCCCTGAAACAAAAGTTTTGCATCTTTTTACATGCTGAAGGTTTGCGATATGCTCCAAAACACTCCCAAACATCATTCTAGGTACCCCGAAATAGTGCATTCAGGCCCGAAACTAAAGTTTTGGATCTTTTTACATGCCGAAAGTTTGCAAAATGCTCCAGAACACTCCCAAACATCATTTTCAATCTAATGGAGTAGAATGGGTGTTTTCGTTGCGAAATAATTTTCACAACTTCGTTACCCCGAAATAGTGCATTCAAGCCCGAAACAGAAGTTTTGATCTTTTTACAAGTCGAAGGTTTGCAAAATGCTTCGGAGCACTCCCGAACATCATTTTGGGTCTAATGGAGTAGAATGGGTGTTTTCGTTGCGAAACCATTTACGCAACTTCGGTACCCCGAAATAGTGCATTGAGTCCCGAAACTAAAGTTTTGCATCTTTTTACATGCCGCAAGTTTCCGAAATGCTCCAGAGCACTCCCAAACATCATTTTGGGTCAAATCGAGTAGAATGGGTGTTTTCGTTGCGAAACCATTTTCCCAACTTCGGTACCCCGAAATAGTGCATTAAGGCCTGAAACTAAAGTTTTGCATCTTTTAACGTGCCGAAGATTTGTGATATCCGCCAAAACACTCCCAAACATCATTTTGGATCTAATGGAGTAGAATGGTTGTTTTTTTTGCGAAACCATTTTCGCAACTTCGGTACCCCGAAATAGTGCATTCAGTCCCGAAACTAAAGTTTTGCATCTTTTTACATGCCGCAAGTTTGCGAAATACTGCGGAGCACTCCAAACATCATTTTGGTTCAAATGGAGTAGAATGGGTGTTTTCGTTGCGAAACCATTTTCCCAACTTCGGTACCCCGAAATTGTGCATTCAGGCCTGAAACTAAAGTTTTGCATCTTTTTACATGCCGAAAGGTTGGGAAATGCTCCAGAACACTCCCAAACATCATTTTGAGTCTAATGTAGTAGAATGGGTGTTTTCGTTGCGAAATAATTTTCACAACTTCGTTACCCCGAAATAGTGCATTCAAGCCCGAAACAGAAGTTTTCATCTTTTTACAAGTCGAAGCTTTGCGAAATGGTTCGGAGCACTCCCAAACATCATTTTGGGTCTAATGGAGTAGAATGGGTGTTTTTGTTGCGAAACCATTTTCGCAACTTCGGTACCCCGAAATAGTGCATTCAGTCCCGAAACTAAAGGTTTGCATCTTTTTACATGCCGCAAGTTTGCGAAATGCTCCGGAGCACTCCCAAACATCATTTTGGGTCAAATGGAGTAGAATGGGTGTTTTCGTTGCGAAACCATTTTCCCAACTTCGGTACCCCGAAATAGTGCATTCAGGCCTGAAACTAAAGTTTTGCATCTTTTTACATGCCGAAAGGTTGCGAAATGCTCCAGAGCACTCCCAAACATCATTTTCAGTCTAATGGAGTAGAATGGTTGTTTTTGTTATGAAACCATTTTCACAACTTCGGTACTCCGAAATAGTGCATTCAGCCCTGAAACAAAAGTTTTGCATCTTTTTACATGCCGAAGGTTTGCGATATGCTCCAAAACACTCCCAAACATCATTCTAGGTACCCCGAAATAGTGCATTCAGGCCCGAAACTAAAGTTTTGGATCTTTTTACATGCCGAAAGTTTGCGAAATGCTCCAGAACACTCCCAAACATCATTTTCAGTCTAATGGAGTAGAATGGGTGTTTTCGTTGCGAAATAATTTTCACAACTTCGTTACCCCGAAATAGTGCATTCAATCCCGAAACAGAAGTTTTCATCTTTTTACAAGTCGAAGGTTTGCGAAATGCTTCGGAGCACTCCCAAACATCATTTTGGGTCCAATGGAGTAGAATGGGTGTTTTCGTTGCGAAACCATTTTCGCAACTTCGGTACCCCGAAATTGTGCATTCAGTCCCGAAACTAAAGTTTTGCATCTTTTTACATGCCGCAAGTTTGCGAAATACTGCGGAGCACTCCAAACATCATTTTGGTTCAAATGGAGTAGAATGGGTGTTTTCGTTGCGAAACCATTTTCCCAACTTCGGTACCCCGAAATTGTGCATTCAGGCCTGAAACTAAAGTTTTGCATCTTTTTACATGCCGAAAGGTTGGGAAATGCTCCAGAACACTCCCAAACATCATTTTGAGTCTAATGGAGTAGAATGGGTGTTTTCGTTGCGAAATAATTTTCACAACTTCGTTACCCCGAAATAGTGCATTCAAGCCCGAAACAGAAGTTTTCATCTTTTTACAAGTCGAAGGTTTGCGAAATGCTTCGGAGCACTCCCAAACATCATTTTGGGTCTAATGGAGTAGAATGGGTGTTTTCGTTGCGAAACAATTTTCGCAACTTCGGTACCGCGAAATAGTGCATTCAGTCCCGAAACTAAAGTTTTGCATCTTTTTACATGCCGCAAGTTTGCGAAATGCTCCAGAGCACTCCCAAACATCATTTTGGGTCAAATCGAGTAGAATGGGTGTTTTGGTTGCGAAACCATTTTCCCAACTTCGGTACCCCGAAATAGTGCATTAAGGCCTGAAACTAAAGTTTTGCATCTTTTAACGTGCCGAAGATTTGTGATATGCGCCAAAACACTCCCAAACATCATTTTGGTTCTAATGGAGTAGAATGGTTGTTTTCGTTGTGAAACCATTTTCGCAACTTCGGTACCCCGAAATAGTGCATTCAGGCCCGAAACACATGTTTTGCATCTTTTTACATGATGAAGATTTGTGATATGCTCCAAAACACTCCCAAACATTATTTTGAGTCTAATGGAGTAGAATGGTTGTTTTTTTTGCGAAACCATTTTCACAACTTCGGTACTCCGAAATAGTGCATTCAGCCCTGAAACAAAAGTTTTGCATCTTTTTACATGCTGAAGGTTTGCGATATGCTCCAAAACACTCCCAAACATCATTCTAGGTACCCCGAAATAGTGCATTCAGGCCCGAAACTAAAGTTTTGGATCTTTTTACATGCCGAAAGTTTGCAAAATGCTCCAGAACACTCCCAAACATCATTTTCAGTCTAATGGAGTAGAATGGGTGTTTTCGTTGCGAAATAATTTTCACAACTTCGTTACCCCGAAATAGTGCATTCAAGCCCGAAACAGAAGTTTTGATCTTTTTACAAGTCGAAGGTTTGCAAAATGCTTCGGAGCACTCCCGAACATCATTTTGGGTCTAATGGAGTAGAATGGGTGTTTTCGTTGCGAAACCATTTACGCAACTTCGGTACCCCGAAATAGTGCATTGAGTCCCGAAACTAAAGTTTTGCATCTTTTTACATGCCGCAAGTTTCCGAAATGCTCCAGAGCACTCCCAAACATCATTTTGGGTCAAATCGAGTAGAATGGGTGTTTTCGTTGCGAAACCATTTTCCCAACTTCGGTACCCCGAAATAGTGCATTAAGGCCTGAAACTAAAGTTTTGCATCTTTTAACGTGCCGAAGATTTGTGATATCCGCCAAAACACTCCCAAACATCATTTTGGATCTAATGGAGTAGAATGGTTGTTTTCGTTGTGAAACCATTTTCGCAACTTCGGTACCCCGAAATAGTGCATTCAGGCCCGAAACTAAAGTTTTGGATCTTTTTACATGCCGAAAGTTTGCGAAATGCTCCAGAACACTCCCAAACATCATTTTCAGTCTAATGGAGTAGAATGGGTGTTTTCGTTGCGAAATAATTTTCACAACTTCGTTACCCCGAAATAGTGCATTCAATCCCGAAACAGAAGTTTTCATCTTTTTACAAGTCGAAGGTTTGCGAAATGCTTCGGAGCACTCCCAAACATCATTTTGGGTCCAATGGAGTAGAATGGGTGTTTTCGTTGCGAAACCATTTTCGCAACTTCGGTACCCCGAAATTGTGCCTTCAGTCCCGAAACTAAAGTTTTGCATCTTTTTACATGCCGCAAGTTTGCGAAATGCTCCGGAGCACTCCAAACATCATTTTGGTTCAAATGGAGTAGAATGGGTGTTTTCGTTGCGAAACCATTTTCCCAACTTCGGTACCCCGAAATTGTGCATTCAGGCCTGAAACTAAAGTTTTGCATCTTTTTACATGCCGAAAGGTTGGGAAATGCTCCAGAACACTCCCAAACATCATTTTGAGTCTAATGGAGTAGAATGGGTGTTTTCGTTGCGAAATAATTTTCACAACTTCGTTACCCCGAAATTGTGCATTCAAGCCCGAAACAGAAGTTTTCATCTTTTTACAAGTCGAAGGTTTGCGAAATGCTTCGGAGCACTCCCAAACATCATTTTGGGTCTAATGGAGTAGAATGGGTGTTTTCGTTGCGAAACAATTTTCGCAACTTCGGTACCGCGAAATAGTGCATTCAGTCCCGAAACTAAAGTTTTGCATCTTTTTACATGCCGCAAGTTTGCGAAATGCTCCGGAGCACTCCCAAACATCATTTTGGTTCAAATGGAGTAGAATGTGTGTTTTCGTTGCAAAACCATTTTCCCAACTTCGCTACCCCGAAATTTTGCATTCAGGCCTGAAACTAAAGTTTTGCATCTTTTTACATGCCGAAAGGTTGGGAAATGCTCCAGAACACTCCCAAACATCATTTTGAGTCTAATGGAGTAGAATGGGTGTTTTCGTTGCGAAACCATTTTCGCAACTTCGGTACCCCGAAATTGTGCATTCAGTCCCGAAACTAAAGTTTTGCATCTTTTTACATGCCGCAAGTTTGCGAAATGCTCCGGAGCACTCCCAAACATCATTTTGGTTCAAATGGAGCAGAATGGGTGTTTTCGTTGCAAAACCATTTTCCCAACTTCGGTACCCCGAAATTTTGCATTCAGGTCTGAATAAAGTTTTGCATCTTTTTACATGCCGAAAGGTTGGGAAATGCTCCAGAACACTCCCAAACATCATTTTGAGTCTAATGGAGTAGAATGGGTGTTTTTGTTGCGAAATAATTTTCACAACTTCGTTACCTCGAAATAGTGCATTCAAGCCCGAAACAGAAGTTTTCATCTTTTTACAAGTCGAAGGTTTTCGAAATGCTTCGGAGCACTCCCAAACATCATTTTGGGTCTAATGGAGTAGAATGGGTGTTTTCGTTGCGAAACAATTTTCGCAACTTCGGTACCGCGAAATAGTGCATTCAGTCCCGAAACTAAAGTTTTGCATCTTTTTACATGCCGCAAGTTTGCGAAATGCTCCAGAGCACTCCCAAACATCATTTTGGGTCAAATCGAGTAGAATGGGTGTTTTGGTTGCGAAACCATTTTCCCAACTTCGGTACCCCGAAATAGTGCATTAAGGCCTGAAACTAAAGTTTTGCATCTTTTAACGTGCCGAAGATTTGTGATATGCGCCAAAACACTCCCAAACATCATTTTGGTTCTAATGGAGTAGAATGGTTGTTTTCGTTGTGAAACCATTTTCGCAACTTCGGTACCCCGAAATAGTGCATTCAGGCCCGAAACACATGTTTTGCATCTTTTTACATGATGAAGATTTGTGATATGCTCCAAAACACTCCCAAACATTATTTTGAGTCTAATGGAGTAGAATGGTTGTTTTTTTTGCGAAACCATTTTCACAACTTCGGTACTCCGAAATAGTGCATTCAGCCCTGAAACAAAAGTTTTGCATCTTTTTACATGCTGAAGGTTTGCGATATGCTCCAAAACACTCCCAAACATCATTCTAGGTACCCCGAAATAGTGCATTCAGGCCCGAAACTAAAGTTTTGGATCTTTTTACATGCCGAAAGTTTGCAAAATGCTCCAGAACACTCCCAAACATCATTTTCAGTCTAATGGAGTAGAATGGGTGTTTTCGTTGCGAAATAATTTTCACAACTTCGTTACCCCGAAATAGTGCATTCAAGCCCGAAACAGAAGTTTTGATCTTTTTACAAGTCGAAGGTTTGCAAAATGCTTCGGAGCACTCCCGAACATCATTTTGGGTCTAATGGAGTAGAATGGGTGTTTTCGTTGCGAAACCATTTACGCAACTTCGGTACCCCGAAATAGTGCATTGAGTCCCGAAACTAAAGTTTTGCATCTTTTTACATGCCGCAAGTTTCCGAAATGCTCCAGAGCACTCCCAAACATCATTTTGGGTCAAATCGAGTAGAATGGGTGTTTTCGTTGCGAAACCATTTTCCCAACTTCGGTACCCCGAAATAGTGCATTAAGGCCTGAAACTAAAGTTTTGCATCTTTTAACGTGCCGAAGATTTGTGATATCCGCCAAAACACTCCCAAACATCATTTTGGATCTAATGGAGTAGAATGGTTGTTTTCGTTGTGAAACCATTTTCGCAACTTCGGTACCCCGAAATAGTGCATTCAGGCCCGAAACTAAAGTTTTGGATCTTTTTACATGCCGAAAGTTTGCGAAATGCTCCAGAACACTCCCAAACATCATTTTCAGTCTAATGGAGTAGAATGGGTGTTTTCGTTGCGAAATAATTTTCACAACTTCGTTACCCCGAAATAGTGCATTCAATCCCGAAACAGAAGTTTTCATCTTTTTACAAGTCGAAGGTTTGCGAAATGCTTCGGAGCACTCCCAAACATCATTTTGGGTCCAATGGAGTAGAATGGGTGTTTTCGTTGCGAAACCATTTTCGCAACTTCGGTACCCCGAAATTGTGCCTTCAGTCCCGAAACTAAAGTTTTGCATCTTTTTACATGCCGCAAGTTTGCGAAATGCTCCGGAGCACTCCAAACATCATTTTGGTTCAAATGGAGTAGAATGGGTGTTTTCGTTGCGAAACCATTTTCCCAACTTCGGTACCCCGAAATTGTGCATTCAGGCCTGAAACTAAAGTTTTGCATCTTTTTACATGCCGAAAGGTTCGGAAATGCTCCAGAACACTCCCAAACATCATTTTGAGTCTAATGGAGTAGAATGGGTGTTTTCGTTGCGAAATAATTTTCACAACTTCGTTACCCCGAAATTGTGCATTCAAGCCCGAAACAGAAGTTTTCATCTTTTTACAAGTCGAAGGTTTGCGAAATGCTTCGGAGCACTCCCAAACATCATTTTGGGTCTAATGGAGTAGAATGGGTGTTTTCGTTGCGAAACAATTTTCGCAACTTCGGTACCGCGAAATAGTGCATTCAGTCCCGAAACTAAAGTTTTGCATCTTTTTACATGCCGCAAGTTTGCGAAATGCTCCGGAGCACTCCCAAACATCATTTTGGTTCAAATGGAGTAGAATGTGTGTTTTCGTTGCAAAACCATTTTCCCAACTTCGCTACCCCGAAATTTTGCATTCAGGCCTGAAACTAAAGTTTTGCATCTTTTTACATGCCGAAAGGTTGGGAAATGCTCCAGAACACTCCCAAACATCATTTTGAGTCTAATGGAGTAGAATGGGTGTTTTCGTTGCGAAACCATTTTCGCAACTTCGGTACCCCGAAATTGTGCATTCAGTCCCGAAACTAAAGTTTTGCATCTTTTTACATGCCGCAAGTTTGCGAAATGCTCCGGAGCACTCCCAAACATCATTTTGGTTCAAATGGAGCAGAATGGGTGTTTTCGTTGCAAAACCATTTTCCCAACTTCGGTACCCCGAAATTTTGCATTCAGGTCTGAATAAAGTTTTGCATCTTTTTACATGCCGAAAGGTTGGGAAATGCTCCAGAACACTCCCAAACATCATTTTGAGTCTAATGGAGTAGAATGGGTGTTTTTGTTGCGAAATAATTTTCACAACTTCGTTACCTCGAAATAGTGCATTCAAGCCCGAAACAGAAGTTTTCATCTTTTTACAAGTCGAAGGTTTTCGAAATGCTTCGGAGCACTCCCAAACATCATTTTGGGTCTAATGGAGTAGAATGGGTGTTTTCGTTGCGAAACCATTTTCGCAACTTCGGTACCCCGAAATAGTGCATTCAGTCCCGAAACTAAAGTTTTGCATCTTTTTACATGCCGCAAGTTTGCGAAATGCTCCGGAGCACTCCTAAACATCATTGTGCGTCTAATGGAGTAGAATGGGTGTTTTCGTTGCGAAACCATTTTCCCAACTTCGGTACCCCGAAATTGTGCATTCAGGCCTGAAACTAAAGTTTTGCATCTTTTTACATGCCGAAAGGTTGGGAAATGCTCCAGAACACTCCCAAACATCATTTTGAGTCTAATGGAGTAGAATGGGTGTTTTCGTTGCGAAATAATTTTCACAACTTCGTTACCCCGAAATAGTGCATTCAAGCCCGAAACAGAAGTTTTCATCTTTTTACAAGTCGAAGGTTTGCGAAATGTTTCGGAGCACTCCCAAACATCATTTGGGTCTAATGGAGTAGAATGGGTGTTTTCGTTGCGAAACAATTTTCGCAACTTCGGTACCGCGAAATAGTGCATTCAGTCTCGAAACTAAAGTTTTGCATCTTTTTACATGCCGCAAGTTTGCGAAATGCTCCAGAGCACTCCCAAACATCATTTTGGGTCAAATCGAGTAGAATGGGTGTTTTGGTTGCGAAACTATTTTCCCAACTTCGGTACCCCGAAATAGTGCATTAAGGCCTGAAACTAAAGTTTTGCATCTTTTAACGTGCCGAAGATTTGTGATATGCGCCAAAACACTCCCAAACATCATTTCGGGTCTAATGGAGTAGAATGGTTGTTTTCGTTGTGAAACCATTTTCTGAACTTCGATACCCCGAAATAGTGCATTCAGGCCCGAAACACATGTTTTGCATCTTTTTACATGATGAAGATTTGTGATATGCTCCAAAACACTCCCAAACATTATTTTGGGTCTAATGGAGTAGAATGGTTGTTTTTTTTGTGAAACCATTTTAACAACTTCGGTACTCCGAAATAGTGCATTCAGCCCTGAAACAAAAGTTTTGCATCTTTTTACATGCCGAAGGTTTGCGATATGCTCCAAAACACTCCCAAACATCATTCTAGGTACCCCGAAATAGTGCATTCAGGCCCGAAACTAAAGTTTTGGATCTTTTTACATGCCGAAAGTTTGCAAAATGCTCCAGAACACTCCCAAACATCATTTTCAGTCTAATGGAGTAGAATGGGTGTTTTCGTTGCGAAATAATTTTCACAACTTCGTTACCCCGAAATAGTGCATTCAAGCTCGAAACAGAAGTTTTCATCTTTTTACAAGTCGAAGGTTTGCAAAATGCTTCGGAGCACTCCCGAACATCATTTTGGGTCTAATGGAGTAGAATGGGTGTTTTCGTTGCGAAACCATTTACGCAACTTCGGTACCCCGAAATAGTGCATTCAGTCCCGAAACTAAAGTTTTGCATCTTTTTACATGCCGCAAGTTTCCGAAATGCTCCAGAGCACTCCCAAACATCATTTTGGGTCAAATCGAGTAGAATGGGTGTTTTCGTTGCGAAACCATTTTCCCAACTTCGGTACCCCGAAATAGTGCATTAAGGCCTGAAACTAAAGTTTTGCATCTTTTAACGTGCCGAAGATTTGTGATATCCGCCAAAACACTCCCAAACATCATTTTGGATCTAATGGAGTAGAATGGTTGTTTTCATTGTGAAACCATTTTCGCAACTTCGGTACCCCGAAATAGTGCATTCAGGCCCGAAACACATGTTTTGCATCTTTTTACATGATGAAGATTTGTGATATGCTCCAAAACACTCCCAAACATTATTTTGGGTCTAATGGAGTAGAATGGTTGTTTTTTTTGCGAAACCATTTTCACAACTTCGGTACTCCGAAATAGTGCATTCAGCCCTGAAACAAAAGTTTTGCTTCTTTTTTCATTCCGAAGGTTTGCGATATGCTCCATAACACTCCCAAACATCATTCTAGGTACCCCGAAATAGTGCATTCAGGCCCGAAACTAAAGTTTTGCATCTTTTGACATGCCGAAAGTTTGCGAAATGCTCCAGAACACTCCCAAACATCATTTTCAGTCTAATGGAGTAGAATGGTTGTTTTAGTTGTGAAACCATTTTCACAACTTCGGTACTCCGAAATAGTGCATTCAGCCTTGAAACAAAAGTTTTGCATCTTTTTACATGCCGAAGGTTTGCGATATGCTCCAAAACACTCCCAAACATCATTCTAGGTACCCCGAAATAGTGCATTCAGGCCCGAAACTAAAGTTTTGGATCTTTTTACATGCCGAAAGTTTGCGAAATGCTCCAGAACACTCCCAAACATCATTTTCAGTCTAATGGAGTAGAATGGGTGTTTTCGTTGCGAAATAATTTTCACAACTTCGTTACCCCGAAATAGTGCATTCAATCCCGAAACAGAAGTTTTCATCTTTTTACAAGTCGAAGGTTTGCGAAATGCTTCGGAGCACTCCCAAACATCATTTTGGGTCCAATGGAGTAGAATGGGTGTTTTCGTTGCGAAACCATTTTCGCAACTTCGGTACCCCGAAATTGTGCCTTCAGTCCCGAAACTAAAGTTTTGCATCTTTTTACATGCCGCAAGTTTGCGAAATGCTCCGGAGCACTCCAAACATCATTTTGGTTCAAATGGAGTAGAATGGGTGTTTTCGTTGCGAAACCATTTTCCCAACTTCGGTACCCCGAAATTGTGCATTCAGGCCTGAAACTAAAGTTTTGCATCTTTTTACATGCCGAAAGGTTGGGAAATGCTCCAGAACACTCCCAAACATCATTTTGAGTCTAATGGAGTAGAATGGGTGTTTTCGTTGCGAAATAATTTTCACAACTTCGTTACCCCGAAATAGTGCATTCAAGCCCGAAACAGAAGTTTTCATCTTTTTACAAGTCGAAGGTTTGCGCAATGCTTCGGAGCACTCCCAAACATCATTTTGGGTCTAATGGAGTAGAATGGGTGTTTTCGTTGCGAAACAATTTTCGCAACTTCGGTACCGCGAAATAGTGCATTCAGTCCCGAAACTAAAGTTTTGCATCTTTTTACATGCCGCAAGTTTGCGAAATGCTCCGGAGCACTCCCAAACATCATTTTGGTTCAAATGGAGTAGAATGTGTGTTTTCGTTGCAAAACCATTTTCCCAACTTCGCTACCCCGAAATTTTGCATTCAGGCCTGAAACTAAAGTTTTGCATCTTTTTACATGCCGAAAGGTTGGGAAATGCTCCAGAACACTCCCAAACATCATTTTGAGTCTAATGGAGTAGAATGGGTGTTTTCGTTGCGAAACCATTTTCGCAACTTCGGTACCCCGAAATTGTGCATTCAGTCCCGAAACTAAAGTTTTGCATCTTTTTACATGCCGCAAGTTTGCGAAATGCTCCGGAGCACTCCCAAACATCATTTTGGTTCAAATGGAGCAGAATGGGTGTTTTCGTTGCAAAACCATTTTCCCAACTTCGGTACCCCGAAATTTTGCATTCAGGCCTGAAACTAAAGTTTTGCATCTTTTTACATGCCGAAAGGTTGGGAAATGCTCCAGAACACTCCCAAACATCATTTTGAGTCTAATGGAGTAGAATGGGTGTTTTTGTTGCGAAATAATTTTCACAACTTCGTTACCTCGAAATAGTGCATTCAAGCCCGAAACAGAAGTTTTCATCTTTTTACAAGTCGAAGGTTTTCGAAATGCTTCGGAGCACTCCCAAACATCATTTTGGGTCTAATGGAGTAGAATGGGTGTTTTCGTTGCGAAACCATTTTCGCAACTTCGGTACCCCGAAATAGTGCATTCAGTCCCGAAACTAAAGTTTTGCATCTTTTTACATGCCGCAAGTTTGCGAAATGCTCCGGAGCACTCCTAAACATCATTTTGCGTCAAATGGAGTAGAATGGGTGTTTTCGTTGCGAAACCATTTTCCCAACTTCGGTACCCCGAAATTGTGCATTCAGGCCAGAAACTAAAGTTTTGCATCTTTTTACATGCCGAAAGGTTGGGAAATGCTCCAGAACACTCCCAAACATCATTTTGAGTCTAATGGAGTAGAATGGGTGTTTTCGTTGCGAAATAATTTTCACAACTTCGTTACCCCGAAATAGTGCATTCAAGCCCGAAACAGAAGTTTTCATCTTTTTACAAGTCGAAGGTTTGCGAAATGTTTCGGAGCACTCCCAAACATCATTTTGGGTCTAATGGAGTAGAATGGGTGTTTTCGTTGCGAAACAATTTTCGCAACTTCGGTACCGCGAAATAGTGCATTCAGTCTCGAAACTAAAGTTTTGCATCTTTTTACATGCCGCAAGTTTGCGAAATGCTCCAGAGCACTCCCAAACATCATTTTGGGTCAAATCGAGTAGAATGGGTGTTTTGGTTGCGAAACTATTTTCCCAACTTCGGTACCCCGAAATAGTGCATTAAGGCCTGAAACTAAAGTTTTGCATCTTTTAACGTGCCGAAGATTTGTGATATGCGCCAAAACACTCCCAAACATCATTTTGGGTCTAATGGAGTAGAATGGTTGTTTTCGTTGTGAAACCATTTTCTCAACTTCGATACCCCGAAATAGTGCATTCAGGCCCGAAACACATGTTTTGCATCTTTTTACATGATGAAGATTTGTGATATGCTCCAAAACACAACCAAACATTATTTTGGGTCTAATGGAGTAGAATGGTTGTTTTTTTTGTGAAACCATTTTCACAACTTCGGTACTCCGAAATAGTGCATTCAGCCCTGAAACAAAAGTTTTGCATCTTTTTACATGCCGAAGGTTTGCGATATGCTCCAAAACACTCCCAAACATCATTCTAGGTACCCCGAAATAGTGCATTCAGGCCCGAAACTAAAGTTTTGGATCTTTTTACATGCCGAAAGTTTGCAAAATGCTCCAGAACACTCCCAAACATCATTTTCAGTCTAATGGAGTAGAATGGGTGTTTTCGTTGCGAAATAATTTTCACAACTTCGTTACCCCGAAATAGTGCATTCAAGCTCGAAACAGAAGTTTTCATCTTTTTACAAGTCGAAGGTTTGCAAAATGCTTCGGAGCACTCCCGAACATCATTTTGGGTCTAATGGAGTAGAATGGGTGTTTTCGTTGCGAAACCATTTACGCAACTTCGGTACCCCGAAATAGTGCATTCAGTCCCGAAACTAAAGTTTTGCATCTTTTTACATGCCGCATGTTTGCGAAATGCTCCGGAGCACTCCCAAACATCATTTTGGTTCAAATGGAGTAGAATGTGTGTTTTCGTTGCAAAACCATTTTCCCAACTTCGGTACCCCGAAATTTTGCATTCAGGCCTGAAACTAAAGTTTTGCATCTTTTTACATGCCGAAAGGTTGGGAAATGCTCCAGAACACTCCCAAACATCATTTTGAGTCTAATAGAGTAGAATGGGTGTTTTCGTTGCGAAACCATTTTCGCAACTTCGGTACCCCGAAATTGTGCATTCAGTCCCGAAACTAAAGTTTTGCATCTTTTTACATGCCGCAAGTTTGCGAAATGCTCCGGAGCACTCCCAAACATCATTTTGGTTCAAATGGAGGAGAATGGGTGTTTTCGTTGCAAAACCATTTTCCCAACTTCGGTACCCCGAAATTTTGCATTCAGGCCTGAAACTAAAGTTTTGCATCTTTTTACATGCCGAAAGGTTGGGAAATGCTCCAGAACACTCCCAAACATCATTTTGAGTCTAATGGAGTAGAATGGGTGTTTTCGTTGCGAAATAATTTTCACAACTTCGTTACCTCGAAATAGTGCATTCAAGCCCGAAACAGAAGTTTTCATCTTTTTACAAGTCGAAGGTTTTCGAAATGCTTCGGAGCACTCCCAAACATCATTTTGGGTCTAATGGAGTAGAATGGGTGTTTTCGTTGCGAAACCATTTTCGCAACTTCGGTACCCCGAAATAGTGCATTCAGTCCCGAAACAAAAGTTTTGCATCTTTTTACATGCCGCGAGTTTGCGAAATGCTCCGGAGCACTCCTAAACATCATTTTGGGTCAAATGGAGTAGAATGGGTGTTTTCGTTGCGAAACCATTTTCCCAACTTCGGTACCCCGAAATTGTGCATTCAGGCCTGAAACTAAAGTTTTGCATCTTTTTACATGCCGAAAGGTTGCAAAATACTCCAGAACACTCCCAAACATCATTTTGTGTCTAATGGAGTAGAATGGGTGTTTTCGTTGCGAAATAATTTTCACAACTTCGTTACCCCGAAATAGTGCATTCAAGCCCGAAACAGAAGTTTTCATCTTTTTACAAGTCGAAGGTTTGCGAAATGCTTCGGAGCACTCCCAAACATCATTTTGGGTCTAATGGAGTAGAATGGGTGTTTTCGTTGCGAAACAATTTTCGCAACTTCGGTACCCCGAAATAGTGCATTCAGTCCCGAAACAAAAGTTTTGCATCTTTTTACATGCCGCAAGTTTGCGAAATGCTCCAGAGCACTCCCAAACATCATTTTGGGTCAAATGGAGTCCAATGGGTGTTTTCGTTGCGAAACCAATTTCCCAACTTCGGTACCCCGAAATAGTGCATTCAGACCTGAAACTAAAGTTTGCATCTTTTTACATGCCGAAGATTTGTGATATGCGCCCAAACACTCCCAAACATCATTTTGGGTCTAATGGAGTAGAATGGTTGTTTTCGTTGTGAAACCATTTTCGCAACTTCGGTACCCCGAAATAGTGCATTCAGGCTCGAAACACATGTTTTGCATCTTTTTACATGCCGAAAGGTTGCGAAATGCTCCAGAACACTCCCAAACATCATTTTCAGTCTAATGGAGTAGAATGGGTGTTTTCATTCCGAAATAATTTTCACAACTTCGTTACCCCGAAATAGTGCATTCAAGCCCGAAACAGAAGTTTTCATCTTTTTACAAGTCGAAGGTTTGCGAAATGCTTCGGAGCACTCCCAAACATCATTTTGGGTCTAATGGAGTTGAATGGGTGTTTTCGTTGCGAAACCATTTTCGCAACTACGGTACCCCGAAATAGTGCATTCAGTCCCGAAACTAAAGTTTTGCATCTTTTTACAAGCCGCAAGTTTGCGAAATGCTCCGGAGCACTCCCAAACATCATTTTGGTTCAAATGGAGTAGAATTGGTGTTTTTGTTGCGAAACCATTTTCCCAACTTCGGTACCCCGAAATTGTGCATTCAGGCCTGAAACTAAAGTTTTGCATCTTTTTACATGCCGAAAGGTTGGGAAATGCTCCAGAACACTCCCAAACATCATTTTGAGTCTAACGGAGTAGAATGGGTGTTTTCGTTGCGAAATAATTTTCACAACTTCGTTACCCCGAAATAGTGCATTCAAGCCCGAAATAGAAGTTTTCATCTTTTTACAAGTCGAAGGTTTGCGAAATGCTTCGGAGCACTCCCAAACATCATTTTGGGTCTAATGGAGTTGAATGGGTGTTTTCGTTGCGAAACCATTTTTGCAACTTCGGTACCCCGAAATAGTGCATTCAGTCCCGAAACTAATGTTTTGCATCTTTTTACATGCCGCAAGTTTGCGAAATGCTCCGGAGCACTCCCAAACATTATTTTGGTTCAAATGGAGTAGAATGGGTGTTTTTGTTGCAAAACCATTTTCCCAACTTCGGTACCCCGAAATTGTGCATTCAGGCCTGAAACTAAAGTTTTGCATCTTTTTACATGCCGAAAGGTTGGGAAATGCTCCAGAACACTCTCAAACATCATTTTGAGTCTAATGGAGTTGAATGGGTGTTTTCGTTGCGAAATAATTTTCACAACTTCGTTAACCCGAAATAGTGCATTCAAGCCCGAAACAGAAGTTTTCATCTTTTTACAAGTCGAAGGTTTGCGAAATGGTTCGGAGCACTCCCAAACATCATTTTGGGTCTAATGGAGTAGAATGGGTGTTTTTGTTGCGAAACCATTTTCGCAACTTCGGTACCCCGAAATAGTGCATTCAGTCCCAAAACTAAAGGTTTGCATCTTTTTACATCCCGCAAGTTTGCGAAATGCTCCGGAGCACTCCCAAACATCATTTTGGGTCAAATGGAGTAGAATGGGAGTTTTCGTTGCGAAACCATTTTCCCAACTTCGGTACCCCGAAATAGTGCATTCAGGCCTGAAACTAAAGTTTTGCATCTTTTTACATGCCGAAGATTTGTGATATGCGCCAAAACACTCCCAAACATCATTTTGGGTCTAATGGAGTAGAATGGTTGTTTTCGTTGTGAAACCTATTTCGCAACTTCGGTACCCCGAAATAGTGCACTCAGGCCCGAAACACATGTTTTGCATCTTTTTGCATGATGAAGATTTGTGATAAGCTCCAAAACACTCCCAAACATTATTTTGGGTCTAATGGAGTAGAATGGTTGTTTTTGTTGCGAAACCATTTTCACAACTTCGGTACTCTGAAATAGTGCATTCAGCCCTGAAACAAAAGTTTTGCATCTTTTTACATGCCGAAGGTTTGCGATATGCTCCAAAACACTCCCAAACATCATTCTAGGTACCCCAAAATAGTGCATTCAGGCCCAAAACTAAAGTTTTGGATCTTTTTACATGCCGAAAGTTTGCGAAATGCTCCAGAACACTCCCAAACATCATTTTCAGTCTAATGGAGTAGAATGGGTGTTTTCGTTGTGAAATAATTTTCACAACTTCGTTACCCTGAAATAGTGCATTCAATCCCGAAACATAAGTTTTCATCTTTTTACAAGTCGAAGGTTTGCGAAATGCTTCGGAGCACTCCCAAACATCATTTTGGGTCCAATGGAGTAGAATGGGTGTTTTCGTTGCGAAACCATTTTCGCAACTTCGGTACCCCGAAATAGTGCATTCAGTCCCGAAACTAAAGTTTTGCATCTTTTTACATGCCGCAAGTTTGTGAAATGCTCCGGAGCACTCCCAAACATCATTTTGGTTCAAATGGAGTAGAATGGGTGTTTTCGTTGCGAAACCATTTTCCCAACTTCGGTACCCCGAAATAGTGCATTCAGGCCTGAAACTAAAGTTTTGCATCTTTTTACGTGCCGAAAGGTTGGGAAATGCTCCAGAACACTCCCAAACATCATTTTGAGTCTAATGGAGTAGAATGGGTGTTTTCGTTGCGAAATAATTTTCACAACTTCGTTACCCCGAAATAGTGCATTCAAGCCCGAAACAGAAGTTTTCATCTTTTTACAAGTCGAAGGTTTGCGAAATGCTTCGGAGCACTCCCAAACATCATTTTGGGTCTAATGGAGTAGAATGGGTGTTTTGTTGCGAAACCATTTTCGCAACTTCGGTACCCCGAAATAGTGCATTCAGTCCCGAAACTAAAGGTTTGCATCTTTTTACATGCCGCAAGTTTGCGAAATGCTCCGGAGCACTCCCAAACATCATTTTGGGTCAAATGGAGTAGAATGGGTGTTTTCGTTGCGAAACCATTTTCCCAACTTCGGTACCCCGAAATAGTGCATTCAGGCCTGAAACTAAAGTTTTGCATCTTTTTACGTGCCGAAAGGTTGCGAAATGCTCCAGAACACTCCCAAACATCATTTTGAGTCTAATGGAGTAGAATGGGTGTTTTCGTTGCGAAATAATTTTCACAACTTCGTTACCCCGAAATAGTGCATTCAAGCCCGAAACAGAAGTTTTCATCTTTTTACAAGTCGAAGGTTTGCGAAATGCTGCGGAGCACTCCCAAACATCATTTTGGGTCTAATGGAGTAGAATGGGTGTTTTCGTTGCGAAACAATTTTCGCAACTTCGGTACCCCGAAATAGTGCATTCAGTCCCGAAACTAAAGTTTTGCATTTTTTACATGCCGCAAGTTTGCGAAATGCTCCGGAGCACTCCCAAACATCATTTTGGGTCAAATAGAGTAGAATGGGTGTTTTCGTTGCGAAATCATTTTCCCAACTTCGGTACCCCGAAATAGTGCATTCAGGCCTGAAACTAAAGTTTTGCATCTTTTTACATGCCGAAGATTTGTGATATGCGGCAAAACATTCCCAAACATCATTTTGGGTCCAATGGAGTAGAAATGTTGTTTTCGTTGTGAAACCATTTTCGCAACTTCGGTACCACGAAATAGTGCATCTTGTAACATGATGAAGATTTGTGATATGCTCCAAAACACTCCCAAACATTATTTTGGGTCTAATGGAGTAGAATGGTTGTTTTTGTTATGAAACCATTTTCACAACTTCGGTACTCCGAAATAGTGCATTCAGCCCTAAAACAAAAGTTTTGCATCTTTTTACATGCCGAAGGTTTGCGATATGCTACAAAACACTCCCAAACATCATTCTAGGTACCCCGAAATAGTGCATTCAGGCCCGAAACTAAAGTTTTCGATCTTTTTACATTCCGAAAGTTTGCGAAATGCTCCAGAACACTCCCAAACATCATTTTCAGTCTAATGGAGTAGAATCGGTGTTTTCGTTGCGAAATAATTTTCACAACTTCGTTACCCCGAAATAGTGCATTCAAGCCCGAAACAGAAGTTTTCATCTTTTTACAAGTCGAAGGTTTGCGAAATGCTTCGGAGCACTCCCAAACATCATTTTGGGTCCAATGGAGTAGAATGGGTGTTTTCGTTGCGAAACCATTTTCGCAACTTCGGTACCCCGAAATAGTGCATTCAGTCCCGAAACTAAAGTTTTGCATCTTTTTACATGCCGCAAGTTTGCGAAATGCTCCGGAGCACTCCCAAACATCATTTTGGTTCAAATGGAGTAGAATGGGTGTTTTCGTTGCGAAACCATTTTCCCAACTTCGGTACCCCGAAATTATGCAATCAAGCCTGAAACTAAAGTTTTGCATCTTTTTACATGCCGAAAGGTTGGGAAATGCTCCAGAACACTCCCAAACATCATTTTGAGTCTAATGGAGTAGAATGGGTGTTTTCGTTGCGAAATAATTTTCACAACTTCGTTACCCCGAAATAGTGCATTCAAGCCCGAAACAGAAGTTTTCATCTTTTTACAAGTCGAAGCTTTGCGAAATGGTTCGGAGCACTCCCAAACATCATTTTGGGTCTAATGGAGTAGAATGGGTGTTTTTGTTGCGAAACCATTTTCGCAACTTCGGTACCCCGAAATAGTGCATTCAGTCCCAAAACTAAAGGTTTGCATCTTTTTACATGCCGCAAGTTTGCGAAATGCTCCGGAGCACTCCCAAACATCATTTTGGGTCAAATGGAGTAGAATGGGTGTTTTCGTTGCGAAACCATTTTCCCAACTTCGGTACCCCGAAATAGTGCATTCAGGCCTGAAACTAAAGTTTTGCATCTTTTTACATGCCGAAAGGTTGCGAAATGCTCCAGAACACTCCCAAACATCATTTTCAGTCTAATGGAGTAGAATCGGTGTTTTCGTTGCGAAATAATTTTCACAACTTCGTTACCCCGAAATAGTGCATTCAAGCCCGAAACAGAAGTTTTCATCTTTTTACAAGTCGAAGGTTTGTGAAATGCTTCGGAGCACTCCCAAACATCATTTTGGGTCTAATGGAGTAGAATGGGTGTTTTCGTTGCGAAACCATTTTCGCAACTTCGAAACCCCGAAATAGTGCATTCAGTCCCGAAACTAAAGGTTTGCATCTTTTTACATGCCGCAAGTTTGCGAAATGCTCCGGAGCACTCCCAAACATCATTTTGGGTCTAATGGTGTAGAATGGGTGTTTTTGTTGCGAAACCATTTTCGCAACTTCGGTACCCCGAAATAGTGCATTCAGTCCCAAAACTAAAGTTTTGCATCTTTTTACATGCCGCAAGTTTGCGAAATGCTCCGGCGCACTCCCAAAAATCATTTTGGGTCAAATGGAGTAGAATGGGTGTTTTCGTTGCGAAACCATTTTCCCAACTTCGGTACCCCGAAATAGTGCATTCAGGCCTGAAACTAAAGTTTTGCATCTTTTTACATGCCGAAAGGTTGGGAAATGCTCCAGAACACTCCCAAACATCATTTTGAGTCTAATGGAGTAGAATGGGTGTTTTCGTTGCGAAATAATTTTCACAACTTCGTTACCCCGAAATAGTGCATTCAAGCCCGAAACAGAAGTTTTCATCTTTTTACAAGTCGAAGGTTTGCGAAATGCTTCGGAGCACTCCCAAACATCATTTTGGGTCCAATGGAGTAGAATGGGTGTTTTCGTTGCGAAACCATTTTCGCAACTTCGGTACCCCGAAATAGTGCATTCAGTCCCGAAACTAAAGTTTTGCATCTTTTTACATGCCGCAAGTTTGCGAAATGCTCCGGAGCACTCCCAAACATCATTTTGGGTCTAATGGTGTAGAATGGGTGTTTTTGTTGCGAAACCATTTTCGCAACTTCGGTACCCCGAAATAGTGCATTCAGTCCCAAAACTAAAGTTTTGCATCTTTTTACATGCCGCAAGTTTGCGAAATGCTCCGGAGCACTCCCAAACATCATTTTGGGTCAAATGGAGTAGAATGGGTGTTTTCGTTGCGAAACCATTTTCCCAACTTCGGTACCCTGAAATAGTGCATTCAGGCCTGAAACTAAAGTTTTGCATCTTTTTACATGCCGAAGATTTGTGATATGCGCCAAAACACACCCAAACATCATTTTGGGTCTAATGGAGTAGAATGGTTGTTTTCGTTGTGAAACCATTTTCGCAACTTCGGTACCCCGAAATAGTGCATTCAGTCCCGAAACTAAAGGTTTGCATCTTTTTACATGCCGCAAGTTTGCGAAATGCTCCGGAGCACTCCCAAACATCATTTTGGGTCTAATAGTGTAGAATGGGTGTTTTCGTTGCGAAACCATTTTCGCAACTTCGGTACCCCGAAATAGTGCATTCAGTCCCAAAACTAAAGTTTTGCATCTTTTTACATGCCGCAAGTTTGCGAAATGCTCCGGAGCACTCCCAAACATCATTTTGGGTCAAATGGAGTAGAATGGGTGTTTTCGTTGCGAAACCATTTTCGCAACTTCGGTACCCCGAAATAGTGCATTCAGTCTCGAAACTAAAGGTTTGCATCTTTTTACATGCCGCAAGTTTGCGAAATGTTCCGGAGCACTCCCAAACATCATTTTGGGTCAAATGGAGTAGAATGGGTGTTTTCGTTGCGAAACCATTTTCCCAACTTCGGTACCCTGAAATAGTGCATTCAGGCCTGAAACTAAAGTTTTGCATCTTTTTACGTGCCGAAAGGTTGCGAAATGCTCCAGAACACTCCCAAACATCATTTTGAGTCTAATGGAGTAGAATGGGTGTTTTCATTGCGAAATAATTTTCACAACTTCGTTACCCCGAAATAGTGCATTCAAGCCCGAAACAGAAGTTTTCATCTTTTTACAAGTCGAAGGTTTGCGAAATGCTGCGGAGCACTCCCAAACATCATTTTGGGTCTAATGGAGTACAATGGGTGTTTTCGTTGCGAAACAATTTTCGCAACTTCGGT
>JAQONI010000033.1:0-191234 GCA_036936925.1 Cenchrus fungigraminus | reverse complement strand
TACTCCATTAGACTCAAAATGATGTTTCGGAGTGATGCATTTCGCTAACCTTCGGCATGTAAATAACTTGTGTTTCGGGCCTGAATGCACTGTTACGGGGTACCGAAGTTGCAAAACTGGTTTTGCAACAAAAGCATCCGTTCTACTCCATTAGACCCAAAATGATGTTTGGGAATGTTTTGGAGCATTTCGCTAACCTTCGGCATATAAATAACTTGTCTTTCGGGCCTGAATTCACTGTTACGGTGTACCGAAGTTGCAAAAATAGTTTTGCAACAAAAACATATGTTCTACTCCATTAGACTCAAAATGATGTTTTGGAGTGTTGCATTTCGCTAACCTTCGGCATGTAAATAACTTGTGTTTCGGGCCTGAATGCACTGTTACGGGGTACTGAAGTTGCTAAAATAGTTTTGCAACTAAAGCATCTGTTCTACTCCATTAGACTCAAAATGATGTTTGGGAGTGTTTTGGAGCATTTCGCTAACCTTCGGCATATAAATAACTTGAGTTTCGGGCCTGAAAGCACTGTTACGGGGTACGGAAGTTGCAAAAATGGTTTTGCAACAAAAGCATATGTTCTACTAAATTAGACTCAAAATGATGTTTCGGAGTGTTGCATTTCGCTAACCTTCGGCATGTAAATAACTTGTGTTTCGGGCCTGAATGCACTGTTACGGGGAACCGAAGTTGCAAAAATGGAAGTGCAACAAAAGCATATGTTCTACTCCATTAGACTCTAAATGATGTTTCGGAGTCTTTTGGAGCATTTCGCAAACCTTCGACATGTAAATAACTTGTGTTTCGGGCCTAATGCACTGTTACGGGGTATCGAAGTTGCAAAAATGATTTTGCAACAAAAGCATATGTTCTACTCCATTAGACTCAAAATGATGTTTCGGAGTGATGCATTTCGCTAACCTTCGGCATGTAAATAACTTGTGTTTCGGGCCTGAATGCACTGTTACGGGGTACCGAAGTTGCAAAACTAGTTTTGCAACAAAAGCATCCGTTCTACTCCATTAGACCCAAAATGATGTTTGGGAATGTTTTGGAGCATTTCGCTAACATTCGGCATATAAATAACTTGTCTTTCGGGCCTGAATTCACTGTTACGGTGTACCGAAGTTGCAAAAATAGTTTTGCAACAAAAACATATGTTCTACTCCATTAGACTCAAAATGATGTTTTGGAGTGTTGCATTTCGCTAACCTTCGGCATGTAAATAACTTGTGTTTCGGGCCTGAATGCACTGTTACGGGGTACCGAAGTTGCAAAAATGGTTTTGCAACTAAAGCATCCGTTCCACTCCATTAGACTCAAAATGATGTTTGGGAGTGTTTTGGAGGATTTCGCAAACCTTCGGCTTGTAAATAACTTGTGTTTCGGGCCTGAATGCACTGTTACGGGGTTGCGAAGTTGCAAAAATGATTTTGCAACAAAAGCATCTGTTCTACTCCATTAGACTCAAAATGATGTTTGGGAGTGTTTTGGAGCATTTCGCAAACCTTTGGCCTGTAAATAACTTGTGTTTCAGGCCTGAATGCACAGTTACAGGGTACCGAAGTTGCAAAAATGGTTTCGCAACAAAAGCATCTGTTCTACTCCATTAGACCCAAAATGATGTTTGGTAGTGTTTTGGAGCATTTCGCTTACCTTCGGCATATAAATAACTTGTGTTTCGGGCCTGAATGCACTGTTACGGGGTACCGAACTTGCAAAACTGGTTTTGCAACAAAAGCATCCGTTCTACTCCATTAGACTCAAAATGATGTTTGGGAGTGTTTTGGAGGATTTCGCAAACCTTCGCCATGTAAATAACTTATGTTTCGGGCCTGAATGCACTGTTACGGGGTACCGAAGTTGCAAAAATGGTTTTGCCACAAAAGCATCCGTTCTACTCCATTAGACTCAAAATGATGTTTGGGAGTGTTTTGGAGCATTTCGCAAACCTTCGGCATGTAAATAACTTGTGTTTCAGGGCTGAATGCACAGTTACAGGGTACCGAAGTTCCAAAATGGTTTCGCAACAAAAGCATCTGTTCTACTCCATTAGACCCAAAATGATGTTTCGGAGTGTTTTGGAGCATTTCGCTAACCTTCGGCATATAAATATCTTTTGCTTCGGGCCTGAATGCACTGATACGGGGTACAAAAGTTGCAAAAATGGTTTTGCAACAAAAGCATCCGTTGTACTCCATTAGACTCAAAATGATGTTTCAGAGTGTTGCATTTCGCTATCCTTCGGCATGTAAATAACTTGTGTTTCGGGCCTGAATGCACTGATACGGGGTACCGAAGTTGCAAAAATGGTTTTGCAACAAAAGCATATGTTCTACTACATTAGACTCAAAATGATGTTTCGGAGTGTTGCATTTCGCTAACCTTCGGCATGTAAATAACTTGTGTTTCGGGCCTAAATGCACTGTTACGGGGTACCGAAGTTGCAAAAATGGTTTTGCAACAAAAGCATCCGTTCTACTCCATTAGACACAAAATGTTGTTTGGGAGTGTTTTGGAGCATTTCGCAAACCTTCGGCATCTAAATAACTTGTGTTTCAGGGCTGCACAGTTACAGGGTACCGAAGTTGCAAAAATGATTTCGCAACAAAAGCATCTGTTCTACTCTATTAGACCCAAAATGATGTTTGCGAGTGTTTTGGAGCATTTCGCTAACCTTCGGCATATAAATAACTTGTTTTTCGGGCCTGAATGCACTGATACGGGGTACCGAAGTTGCAAAAATGGTTTTGCAATAAAAGCATATGTTCTACTACATTAGACTCAAAATGATGTTTCGGAGTGTTGCATTTCGCTAACCTTCAGCATGTAAATAAGTTGTGTTTCGGGCCTGAATGCACTATTACGGGGTACCAAAGTTGCAAATTTGGTTTTGCAACAAAAGGATATGTTCTACTCCATTAGACTCAAAATCATGTTTCGGAGTGTTGCATTTCGCTTACCTTCAGCATGTAAATAAGTTGTGTTTCGGGCCTGAATGCACTATTACGGGGTACCGAAGTTGCAAAAATGGATTTGCAACTAAAGCATCCGTTCTACTCTATTAGACAAAAAATGATGTTTGGGTGTCTTTTGGAGCATTTCGCTAACCTTCGGCATGTAAATAACTTATGTTTCGGGCCTGAAAGCACTATTAAGGGGTACCGAAGTTGCAAAAATGGATTTGCAACTAAAGCATCCGTTCTACTCTATTAGACTCAAAATGATGTTTGGGTGCCTTTTGGAGCATTTCGCTAATCTTCGGCATGTAAATAACTTGTGTTTCGGGCCTGAATGCAATGTTATGGGGTACCGAAGTTGCAAAAATGGTTTTGCAACAAAAGCATCCGTTCTACTCCATTGGACTCAAAATTATGTTTGGGAGTGTTTTGGAGGATTTCGCAAACCTTCGGCTTGTAAATAACTTATGTTTCGGGCCTGAATGCACTGTTACGGGGTACCGAAGTTGCTAAAATGGTTTTGCAACAAAAGCATCCGTTCTACTCCATTAGACTCAAAATGATGTTTGGGAGTGTTTTGGAGGATTTCGCAAACATTCGGCATGTAAATAACTTGTGTTTCGGGCCTGAATGCACTGTTACGGGGTTGCGAAGTTGCAAAAATGATTTTGCAACAAAAGCATCTGTTCTACTTCATTAGACTCAAAATGATGTTTGGGAGTGTTTTGGAGCATTTCGCAAACCTTTGGCATGTAAATAACTTGTGTTTCAGGCCTGAATGCACAGTTACAGGGTACCGAAGTTGCAAAAATGGTTTCGCAACAAAAGCATCTGTTCTACTCCATTAGACCCAAAATGATGTTTGGTAGTGTTTTGGAGCATTTCGCTTACCTTCGGCATATAAATAACTTGTGTTTCGGGCCTGAATGCACTGTTACGGGGTACCGAACTTGCAAAACTGGTTTTGCAACAAAAGCATCCGTTCTACTCCATTAGACTCAAAATGATGTTTGGGAGTGTTTTGGAGGATTTCGCAAACCTTCGCCATGTAAATAACTTATGTTTCGGGCCTGAATGCACTGTTACGGGGTACCGAAGTTGCAAAAATGGTTTTGCAACAAAAGCATCCGTTCTACTCCATTAGACTCAAATTGATGTTTGGGAGTGTTTTGGAGCATTTCGCAAACCTTCGGCATGTAAATAACTTGTGTTTCAGGGCTGAATGCACAGTTACAGGGTACCGAAGTTCCAAAATGGTTTCGCAACAAAAGCATCTGTTCTACTCCATTAGACCCAAAATGATGTTTCGGAGTGTTTTGGAGCATTTCGCTAACCTTCGGCATATAAATATCTTTTGTTTCGGGCTGAATGCACTGATACGGGGTACAAAAGTTGCAAAAATGGTTTTGCAACAAAAGCATCCGTTGTACTCCATTAGACTCAAAATGATGTTTCGGAGTGTTGCATTTCGCTATCCTTCGGCATGTAAATAACTTGTGTTTCGGGCCTGAATGCACTGATACGGGGTACCGAAGTTGCAAAAATGGTTTTGCAACAAAAGCATATGTTCTACTACATTAGACTCAAAATGATGTTTCGGAGTGTTGCATTTCGCTAACCTTCGGCATGTAAATAACTTGTGTTTCGGGCCTAAATGCACTGTTACGGGGTACCGAAGTTGCAAAAATGGTTTTGCAACAAAAGCATCCGTTCTACTCCATTAGACACAAAATGTTGTTTGGGAGTGTTTTGGAGCATTTCGCAAACCTTCGGCATCTAAATAACTTGTGTTTCAGGGCTGCACAGTTACAGGGTACCGAAGTTGCAAAAATGGTTTCGCAACAAAAGCATCTGTTCTACTCTATTAGACCCAAAATGATGTTTGCGAGTGTTTTGGAGCATTTCGCTAACCTTCGGCATATAAATAACTTGTTTTTCGGGCCTGAATGCACTGATACGGGGTACCGAAGTTGCAAAAATGGTTTTGCAATAAAAGCATATGTTCTACTACATTAGACTCAAAATGATGTTTCGGAGTGTTGCATTTCGCTAACCTTCAGCATGTAAATAAGTTGTGTTTCGGGCCTGAATGCACTATTACGGGGTACCAAAGTTGCAAATTTGGTTTTGCAACAAAAGCATATGTTCTACTCCATTAGACTCAAAATCATGTTTCGGAGTGTTGCATTTCGCTTACCTTCAGCATGTAAATAAGTTGTGTTTCGGGCCTGAATGCACTATTACGGGGTACCGAAGTTGCAAAAATGGATTTGCAACTAAAGCATCCGTTCTACTCTATTAGACAAAAAATGATGTTTGGGTGTCTTTTGGAGCATTTCGCTAACCTTTGGCATGTAAATAACTTGTGTTTCCGGCATGAATGCACTGTTACGGGGTACCAAAGTTGCAAAAATGGTTTTGCAACAAAAGCATATGTTCTACTCCATTAGACTCAAAACGATGTTTCAGAGTATTGCATTTCGCTAACCTTCGGCATGTCAATAACTTGTGTGTCGGGCCTGAAGGCACAGTTACGGGGTACCGAAGTTGCAAAAATGGTTTCGCAACAAAAGCATCTGATCTACTCCAATAGACCCAATATGATGTTTGGGAGTGTTTTGCAGCATTTCGCTTACCTTCGGCATATCACTAACTTGTGTTTCGGGCCTGAATGCACTGTTACGGGGTACCGATGTTGCAAAAATGGTTTTGCAACAAAAGCATCCGTTCTACTCCATTAGACTCAAAATGATGTTTGGAAGTGTTTTGGAGCATTTCGCAAACCTTCGGCATATAAATAACTTGTGTTTCAGGGCTGAATGCACAGTTACAGGGTACCGATGTTGCAAAAATGGTTTCGCAACAAAAGCATCTGTTCTACTCCATTAGACCCAAAATGATGTTTGGGTGTGTTTTGGAGCATTTCGCTAACCTTCGGCATATAAATAACTTGTGTTTCGGGCCTGAATGCACTGATACGGGGTACCGAAGTTGCAAAAATGGTTTTGCAACAAAAGCATATGTTCTACTACATTAGACTCAAAATGATGTTTCGGAGTGTTGCATTTCGCTAACCTTCGGCATGTAAATAACTTGTGTCTCGGGCCTGAATGCACTGTTATGGGGTACCGAAGTTGCAAAAATAGTTTTGCACAAAAGCATCCGTTCTACTCCATTAGACTCAAAATGATGTTTGAGAGTGTTTTGGAGCATTTCGCAAACCTTTGGCATGTAAATAACTTGTGTTTCAGGGCTGAATGCACTGTTATAGGGTACCGAAGTTGCAAAAATGGTTTTGCAACAAAAGCATATGTTCTACTAAATTAGACTCAAAATGATGTTTCGGAGTGTTGCATTTCGCTAACCTTCGGCATGTAAATAACTTGTGTTTCGGGCCTGAATGCACTGCTACGGGGTACCGAAGTTGCAAAAATGGTTTTGCAACTAAATCATCCGTTCTACTCCATTTGACTCAAAATGATGTTTGGGAGTCTTTTGGAGCATTTCGCAAACCTTCGGCACTTAAATAACTTGTGTTTCGGGCCTAAATGCGCTGTTACGGGGTACCGAAGTTGCAAAAATGGTTTTGCAACAAAAGCATATGTTCTACTCCATTAGACTCAAAATGATGTTTCAGAGTGTTGCATTTCGCTAACCTTCGGCATGTAAATAACTTGTGTTTCGCGCCTGAATGCACTGTTACGGGGTACCGAAGTTGCAAATTTGGTTTTGCAAAAAAAGCATCCGTTCTACTCCATTAGACCCAAAATGATGTTTGGGAATGTTTTGGAGCATTTCTCTAACCTTCGGCATATAAATAACTTGTGTTTCGGCCCTGAATGCACTGTTACGGGGTACCGAAGTTGCAAAAATGGTTTTGCAACAAAAGCATATGTTTTACTCCATTAGACTCAAAATGATGTTTCGGAGTGTTGCATTTCGCTTCCCTTCGGCATGTAAATAACTTGTGTTTCGGGCCTGATTGCACTATTACGGGGTACCGAAGTTGCAAAAATAGATTTGCAACTAAAGCATCCGTTCTACTCTATTAGACTCAAAATGATGTTTAGGTGTCTTTTGGAGCATTTCGCTAACCTTCGGCATGTAAATAACTTGTATTTCGGGCCTGAATGCACTGTTACGGGGTACCGAAGTTGCAAATTTGGTTTTGCAACAAAAGCATCCGTTCTACTCCATTAGCCCAAAATGATGTTTGCGAATGTTTTGGTGCATTTCGCTAACCTTCGGCATATAAATAACTTGTGTTTCAGACCTGAATGCACTGTTACGGGGTACCGAAGTTGCAAAAATGGTTTTGCAACAAAAGCATATGTTCTACTACAGTAGACTCAAAATGAGGGTTAGGAATGTTGCATTTCGCTTACCTTCAGCATGTAAATAAGTTGTGTTTCGGGCCTGAATGCACTATTACGGGGTACCGAAGTTGCAAAAATGGATTTGCAACAAAAGCATCAGTACTACTCAATTAGACTCAAAATGATGTTTGGGTGTCTTTTGGATCATTTCGCTAACCTTCGGCATGTAAATAACTTGTGTTTCCGGCCTGAATGCACTGTTACGGGGTACCGAAGTTGCAAAAATGGTTTTGCAACAAAAGCATATGTCCTACTCCATTAGACTCAAAATGATGTTTCAGAGTGTTGCATTTCGCTAACCTTCGGCATGTAAATAACTTGTGTTTCGGGCCTGAATGCACTGTTACGGGGTACCGAAGTTGCAAAAATGGTTTCGCAACAAAAGCATCTGTTCTACTCCAATAGACCCAAAATGATGTTTGGGAGTGTTTTGGAGCATTTCGCTTACCTTCGGCATATAAATAACTTGTGTTTCGGGCCTGAATGCACTGTTACGGGGTACCGAAGTTGCAAAAATGGTTTTGCAACAAAAGCATCCGTTCTACTCCATTAGACTCAAAATGATGTTTGGGAGTGTTTTGGAGCGTTTCGCAAACCTTCGACATATAAATAACTTTTGTTTCAGGGCTGAATGCACAGTTACAGGGTACCGAAGTTGCAAAAATGGTTTTCACAACAAAAGTATCTGTTCTACTCCATTAGACCCAAAATGATGTTTGGGAGTGTTTTGGAGCATTTGGCTAACCTTCGGCATATAAATAACTTGTGTTTCGGGCCTGAATGCACTGATACGGGGTACCGATGTTGCAAAAATGGTTTTGCAACAAAAGCATGTGTTCTACTACATTAGACTCAAAATGATGTTTCGAAGTGTTGCATTTCGCTAACCTTCGGCATGTAAATAACTTGTGTCTCGGGCCTGAATGCACTGTTATGGGGTACCGAAGTTGCAAAAATAGTTTTGCACAAACGCATCCGTTCTACTCCATTAGACTCAAAATGATGTTTGGGAGTGTTTTGGAGCATTTCGCAAACCTTTGGCATGTAAATAACTTGTGTTTCAGGTCTGAATGCACTGTTATGGGGTACCGAAGTTTCAAAAATGGTTTTGCAATAAAAGTATATGTTCTACTAAATTAGACTCAAAATGATGTTTCGGAGTGTTGCATTTCTCTAACCTTCGGCATGTAAATAACTTGTGTTTCGGGCCAGAATGCACTGTTACGGGGTACCGATGTTGCAAAAATGGTTTTGCAACTAAAGCATCTGTTCTACTTTATTAGACTCAAAATGATGTTTGGGAGTCTTTTGGAGCATTTCGCAAACCTTCGGCATGTAAATAACTTGTGTTTCGGGCCTGAATGCGCTGTTACGTGGTACCGAAGTTGCAAAAATGGTTTTGCAACAAAAGCATATGTTCTACTCCATTAGACTCAAAATGATGTTTCGGAGTGTTGCATTTCACTTACCTTCGGCATGTAAATAACTTGTGTTTCGGGCCTGAATGCACTATTACGGGGTACCGAAGTTGCAAAAATGGATTTGCAACTAAAGCATCCGTTCTACTCTATTAGATTCAAAATGATGCTTAGGTGTCTTTTGGAGCATTTCGCTAACCTTCGGCATGTAAATAACTTGTGTTTCCGGCCTGAATGCACTGTTACGGGGTACCGAAGTTGCAAAAATGGTTTTGCAACAAAAGCAAATGTTCTGCTCCATTAGACTCAAAATGATGTTTCAGAGTGTTGCATTTCGCTAACCTTCGGCATGTAAATAACTTGTGTTTCGGGCCTGAATGCACTGTTACAGGGTACCGAAGTTGCAAAACTGGTTTTGCAACAAAAGCATATGTTCTACTCCATTAGACTCAAAATGATGTTTGGGAGTGTTTTGGAGGATTTCGCAAACCTTCGGCATGTAAATAACTTGTGTTTCAGGGCTGAATGCACTGTTATGGGGTACCGAAGTTGCAAAAATGGTTTTGCAACAAAAGCATATGTTCTACTAAATTAGACTCAAAATGATGTTTCGGAGTGTTGCATTTCGCTAACCTTCGGCATGTAAATAACTTGTGTTTCGGGCCTGAATGCACTGTTACGGGTTCCGAAGTTGCAAAAATGGTTTTGCAACAAAAGCATATGTTCTACTCCATTAGACTCAAAATGATGTTTCGGAGTGTTGCATTTCACTTACCTTCGGCATGTAAATAACTTGTGTTTCGGGCCTGAATGCACTATTACGGGGTACCGAAGTTGCAAAAATGGATTTGCAACTAAAGCATCCGTTCTACACTATTAGACTCAAAATGATGCTTAGGTGTCTTTTGGAGCATTTCGCTATCCTTCGGCATGTAAATAACTTGTGTTTCCGGCCTGAATGCACTGTCACGGGGTACCGAAGTTGCAAAAATGGTTTTGCAACAAAAGCATATGTTCTACTCCATTAGACTCAAAATGATGTTTGGGAGTGTTTTGGAGGATTTCGCAAACCTTCAGCATGTAAATAACTTGTGTTTCCGGCCTGAATGCACTGTTACGGGGTACCGAAGTTGCAAAAATGGTTTTGCAACAAAAGCATATGTTCTACTACATTAGACTCAAAATGATGTTTCGAAGTGTTGCATTTCGCTAACCTTCGGCATGTAAATAACTTGTGTCTCGGGCCTGAATGCACTGTTATGGGGTACCGAAGTTGCAAAAATAGTTTTGCACAAACGCATCCGTTCTACTCCATTAGACTCAAAATGATGTTTGGGAGTGTTTTGGAGCATTTCGCAAACCTTTGGCATGTAAATAACTTGTGTTTCAGGGCTGAATGCACTGTTATGGGGTACCGAAGTTTCAAAAATGGTTTTGCAATAAAAGCATATGTTCTACTAAATTAGACTCAAAATGATGTTTCGGAGTGTTGCATTTCGCTAACCTTCGGCATGTAAATAACTTGTGTTTCGGGCCTGAATGCACTGTTACGGGGTACCGATGTTGCAAAAATGGTTTTGCAACTAAAGCATCTGTTCTACTCCATTAGACTCAAAATGATGTTTGGGAGTCTTTTGGAGCATTTCGCAAACCTTCGGCATGTAAATAACTTGTGTTTCGGGCCTGAATGCGCTGTTACGGGGTACCGAAGTTGCAAAAATGGTTTTGCAACAAAAGCATATGTTCTACTCCATTAGACTCAAAATGATGTTTCAGAGTGTTGCATTTCGCTAACCTTCGGCATCTAAATAACTTGTGTTTCGGGCCTGAATGCACTGTTATGGGGTACCGAAGTTGCAAAAATGGTTTTGCAACAAAAGCATATGTTCTACTCCATTAGACTCAAAATGATGTTTCGGAATGTTGCATTTCGCTTACCTTCAGCATGTAAATAAGTTGTGTTTCGGGCCTGAATGCACTATTACGGGGTACCGAAGTTGCAAAAATGGATTTGCAACTAAAGCATCCGTTCTACTCTATTAGACTCAAAATGATGTTTGGGTGTCTTTTGTAGCATTTCGCTAACCTTCGGCATGTAAATAACTTGTGTTTCCGGCCTGAATGCACTGTTACGGGGTACCGAAGTTGCAAAAATGGTTTTGCAACAAAAGCATATGTCCTACTCCATTAGACTCAAAATGATGTTTCAGAGTGTTGCATTTCGCTAACCTTCGGCATGTAAATAACTTGTGTTTCGGGCCTGAATGCACTGTTACGGGGTACCGAAGTTGCAAAAATGGTTTCGCAACAAAAGCATCTGTTCTACTCCAATAGACCCAAAATGATGTTTGGGAGTGTTTTGGAGCATTTCGCTTACCTTCGGCATATAAATAAGTTGTGTTTCGGGCCTGAATGCACTGTTACGGGGTACCGAAGTTGCAAAAATGGTTTTGCAACAAAAGCATCCGTTCTACTCCATTAGACTCAAAATGATGTTTGGGAGTGTTTTGGAGCGTTTCGCAAACCTTCGACATGTAAATAACTTTTGTTTCAGTGCTGAATGCACAGTTACAGGGTACCGAAGTTGCAAAAATGGTTTTCACAACAAAAGTATCTGTTCTACTCCATTAGACCCAAAATGATGTTTGGGAGTGTTTTGGAGCATTTGGCTAACCTTCAGCATATAAATAACTTGTGTTTCGGGCCTGAATGTACTGATACGGGGTACCGATGTTGCAAAAATGGTTTTGCAACAAAAGCATATGTTCTACTACATTAGACTCAAAATGATGTTTCGAAGTGTTGCATTTCGCTAACCTTCGGCATGTAAATAACTTGTGTCTCGGGCCTGAATGCACTGTTATGGGGTACCGAAGTTGCAAAAATAGTTTTGCACAAACGCATCCGTTCTACTCCATTAGACTCAAAATGATGTTTGGGAGTGTTTTGGAGCATTTCGCAAACCTTTGGCATGTAAATAACTTGTGTTTCAGGTCTGAATGCACTGTTATGGGGTACCGAAGTTTCAAAAATGGTTTTGCAATAAAAGTATATGTTCTACTAAATTAGACTCAAAATGATGTTTCGGAGTGTTGCATTTCGCTAACCTTCGGCATGTAAATAACTTGTGTTTCGGGCCAGAATGCACTGTTACGGGGTACCGATGTTGCAAAAATGGTTTTGCAACTAAAGCATCTGTTCTACTTTATTAGACTCAAAATGATGTTTGGGAGTCTTTTGGAGCATTTCGCAAACCTTCGGCATGTAAATAACTTGTGTATCGGGCCTGAATGCGCTGTTACGTGGTACCGAAGTTGCAAAAATGGTTTTGCAACAAAAGCATATGTTCTACTCCATTAGACTCAAAATGATGTTTCGGAGTGTTGCATTTCACTTACCTTCGGCATGTAAATAACTTGTGTTTCGGGCCTGAATGCACTATTACGGGGTACCGAAGTTGCAAAAATGGATTTGCAACTAAAGCATCCGTTCTACACTATTAGACTCAAAATGATGCTTAGGTGTCTTTTGGAGCATTTCGCTATCCTTCGGCATGTAAATAACTTGTGTTTCCGGCCTGAATGCACTGTCACGGGGTACCGAAGTTGCAAAAATGGTTTTGCAACAAAAGCATATGTTCTACTCCATTAGACTCAAAATGATGTTTCAGAGTGTTGCATTTCGCTAACCTTCCGCATGTAAATAACTTGTGTTTCGGGCCTGAATGCACTGTTACGGGGTACCGAAGTTGCAAAACTGGTTTTGCAACAAAAGCATATGTTCTACTCCATTAGACTCAAAATGATGTTTGGGAGTGTTTTGGAGGATTTCGCAAACCTTCAGCATGTAAATAACTTGTGTTTCCGGCCTGAATGCACTGTTACGGGGTACCGAAGTTGCAAAAATGGTTTTGCAACAAAAGCATATGTTCTACTACATTAGACTCAAAATGATGTTTCGAAGTGTTGCATTTCGCTAACCTTCGGCATGTAAATAACTTGTGTCTCGGGCCTGAATGCACTGTTATGGGGTACCGAAGTTGCAAAAATAGTTTTGCACAAACGCATCCGTTCTACTCCATTAGACTCAAAATGATGTTTGGGAGTGTTTTGGAGCATTTCGCAAACCTTTGGCATGTAAATAACTTGTGTTTCAGGGCTGAATGCACTGTTATGGGGTACCGAAGTTTCAAAAATGGTTTTGCAATAAAAGCATATGTTCTACTAAATTAGACTCAAAATGATGTTTCGGAGTGTTGCATTTCGCTAACCTTCGGCATGTAAATAACTTGTGTTTCGGGCCTGAATGCACTATTACGGGGTACCGATGTTGCAAAAATGGTTTTGCAACTAAAGCATCTGTTCTACTCCATTAGACTCAAAATGATGTTTGGGAGTCTTTTGGAGCATTTCGCAAACCTTCGGCATGTAAATAACTTGTGTTTCGGGCCTGAATGCGCTGTTACGGGGTACCGAAGTTGCAAAAATGGTTTTGCAACAAAAGCATATGTTCTACTCCATTAGACTCAAAATGATGTTTCAGAGTGTTGCATTTCGCTAACCTTCGGCATCTAAATAACTTGTGTTTCGGGCCTGAATGCACTGTTATGGGGTACCGAAGTTGCAAAAATGGTTTTGCAACAAAAGCATATGTTCTACTCCATTAGACTCAAAATGATGTTTCGGAATGTTGAATTTCGCTTACCTTCAGCATGTAAATAAGTTGTGTTTCGGGCCTGAATGCACTATTACGGGGTACCGAAGTTGCAAAAATGGATTTGCAACTAAAGCATCCGTTCTACTCTATTAGACTCAAAATGATGTTTGGGTGTCTTTTGGAGCATTTCGCTAACCTTCGGCATGTAAATAACTTGTGTTTCCGGCCTGAATGCACTGTTACGGGGTACCGAAGTTGCAAAAATGGTTTTGCAACAAAAGCATATGTCCTACTCCATTAGACTCAAAATGATGTTTCAGAGTGTTGCATTTCGCTAACCTTCGGCATGTAAATAACTTGTGTTTCGGGCCTGAATGCACTGTTACGGGGTACCGAAGTTGCAAAAATGGTTTCGCAACAAAAGCATCTGTTCTACTCCAATAGACCCAAAATGATGTTTGGGAGTGTTTTGGAGCATTTCGCTTACCTTCGGCATATAAATAAGTTGTGTTTCGGGCCTGAATGCACTGTTACGGGGTACCGAAGTTGCAAAAATGGTTTTGCATCAAAAGCATCCGTTCTACTCCATTAGACTCAAAATGATGTTTGGGAGTGTTTTGGAGCGTTTCGCAAACCTTCGACATGTAAATAACTTTTGTTTCAGTGCTGAATGCACAGTTACAGGGTACCGAAGTTGCAAAAATGGTTTTCACAACAAAAGTATCTGTTCTACTCCATTAGACCCAAAATGATGTTTGGGAGTGTTTTGGAGCATTTGGCTAACCTTCAGCATATAAATAACTTGTGTTTCGGGCCTGAATGCACTGATACGGGGTACCGATGTTGCAAAAATGGTTTTGAAACAAAAGCATATGTTCTACTACATTAGACTCAAACTGATGTTTCGAATTGTTGCATTTCGCTAACCTTCGGCATGTAAATAACTTGTGTCTCGGGCCTGAATGCACTGTTATGGGGTACCGAAGTTGCAAAAATAGTTTTGCACAAACGCATCCGTTCTACTCCATTAGACTCAAAATGATGTTTGGGAGTGTTTTGGAGCATTTCGCAAACCTTTGGCATGTAAATAACTTGTGTTTCAGGTCTGAATGCACTGTTATGGGGTACCGAAGTTTCAAAAATGGTTTTGCAATAAAAGTATATGTTCTACTAAATTAGACTCAAAATGATGTTTCGGAGTGTTGCATTTCGATAACCTTCGGCATGTAAATAACTTGTGTTTCGGGCCAGAATGCACTGTTACGGGGTACCGATGTTGCAAAAATGGTTTTGCAACTAAAGCATCTGTTCTACTTTATTAGACTCAAAATGATGTTTGGGAGTCTTTTGGAGCATTTCGCAAACCTTCGGCATGTAAATAACTTGTGTTTCGGGCCTGAATGCGCTGTTACGTGGTACCGAAGTTGCAAAAATGGTTTTGCAACAAAAGCATATGTTCTACTCCATTAGACTCAAAATGATGTTTCGGAGTGTTGCATTTCACTTACCTTCGGCATGTAAATAACTTGTGTTTCGGGCCTGAATGCACTATTACGGGGTACCGAAGTTGCAAAAATGGATTTGCAACTAAAGCATCCGTTCTACTCTATTAGACTCAAAATGATGCTTAGGTGTCTTTTGGAGCATTTCGCTAACCTTCGGCATGTAAATAACTTGTGTTTCCGGCCTGAATGCACTGTTACGGGGTACCGAAGTTGCAAAAATGGTTTTGCAACAAAAGCAAATGTTCTGCTCCATTAGACTCAAAATGATGTTTCAGAGTGTTGCATTTCGCTAACCTTCGGCATGTAAATAACTTGTGTTTCGGGCCTGAATGCACTGTTACGGGGTACCGAAGTTGCAAAACTGGTTTTGCAACAAAAGCATATGTTCTACTCCATTAGACTCAAAATGATGTTTGGGAGTGTTTTGGAGGATTTCGCAAACCTTCGGCATGTAAATAACTTGTGTTTCAGGGCTGAATGCACTGTTATGGGGTACCGAAGTTACAAAAATGGTTTTGCAACAAAAGCATATGTTCTACTAAATTAGACTCAAAATGATGTTTCGGAGTGTTGCATTTCGCTAACCTTCGGCATGTAAATAACTTGTGTTTCGGGCCTGAATGCACTGTTACGGGTTCCGAAGTTGCAAAAATGGTTTTGCAACAAAAGCATATGTTCTACTCCATTAGACTCAAAATGATGTTTCGGAGTGTTGCATTTCACTTACCTTCGGCATGTAAATAACTTGTGTTTCGGGCCTGAATGCACTATTACGGGGTACCGAAGTTGCAAAAATGGATTTGCAACTAAAGCATCCGTTCTACACAATTAGACTCAAAATGATGCTTAGGTGTCTTTTGGAGCATTTCGCTATCCTTCGGCATGTAAATAACTTGTGTTTCCGGCCTGAATGCACTGTCACGGGGTACCGAAGTTGCAAAAATGGTTTTGCAACAAAAGCATATGTTCTACTCCATTAGACTCAAAATGATGTTTCAGAGTGTTGCATTTCGCTAACCTTCCGCATGTAAATAACTTGTGTTTCGGGCCAGAATGCACTGTTACGGGGTACCGAAGTTGCAAAACTGGTTTTGCAACAAAAGCATATGTTCTACTTTATTAGACTCAAAATGATGTTTGGGAGTGTTTTGGAGGATTTCGCAAACCTTCGGCATGTAAATAACTTGTGTTTCCGGCCTGAATGCACTGTTACGGGGTACCGAAGTTGCAAAAATGGTTTTGCAACAAAAGCATATGTTCTACTACATTAGACTCAAAATGATGTTTCGAAGTGTTGCATTTCGCTAACCTTCGGCATGTAAATAACTTGTGTCTCGGGCCTGAATGCACTGTTATGGGGTACCGAAGTTGCAAAAATAGTTTTGCACAAACGCATCCGTTCTACTCCATTAGACTCAAAATGATGTTTGGTAGTGTTTTGGAGCATTTCGCAAACCTTTGGCATGTAAATAACTTGTGTTTCAGGGCTGAATGCACTGTTATGGGGTACCGAAGTTTCAAAAATGGTTTTGCAATAAAAGCATATGTTCTACTAAATTAGACTCAAAATGATGTTTCGGAGTGTTGCATTTCGCTAACCTTCGGCATGTAAATAACTTGTGTTTCGGGCCTGAATGCACTGTTACGGGGTACCGATGTTGCAAAAATGGTTTTGCAACTAAAGCATCTGTTCTACTCCATTAGACTCAAAATGATGTTTGGGAGTCTTTTGGAGCATTTCGCAAACCTTCGGCATGTAAATAACTTGAGTTTCGGGCCTGAATGCGCTGTTACGGGGTACCGAAGTTGCAAAAATGGTTTTGCAACAAAAGCATATGTTCTACTCCATTAGACTCAAAATGATGTTTCAGAGTGTTGCATTTCGCTAACCTTCGGCATCTAAATAACTTGTGTTTCGGGCCTGAATGCACTGTTACGGGGTACCGAAGTTGCAAAACTGGTTTTGCAACAAAAGCATCTGTTCTACTCCATTAGACTCAAAATGATGTTTGGGAGTGTTTTGGAGGATTTCGCAAACCTTCGGCATGTAAATAACTTGTATTTCGGGCCTGAATGCACTGTTACGGGGTACCGAAGTTCGAAAAATGGTTTTGCAACAAAAGCATCCGTTCTACTCCATTAGACTCAAAATGATGTTTGGGAGTGTTTTGGAGCATTTCGCAAACCTTCGGCATGTAAATAACTTGTGTTTCAGGGCTGAATGCACCGGTACAGGGTACCGAAGTTGCAAAAATGGTTTCGCAATAAAAGCATCTGTTCTACCCCATTAGACCAAAAGTGATGTTTGGGAGTGTTTTGGAGCATTTCGCTAACCTTCGGCATATAAATAACTTGTGTTTCGGGCCTGAATGCACTGATACGGGGTACCCAATTTGCAAAAATGGTTTTGCAACAAAAGCATATGTTCTACTACATTAGACTCAAAATGATGTTTCGAAGTGTTGCATTTCGCTAACCTTCGGCATGTAAATAACTTGTGTCTCGGGCCTGAATGCACTGTTATGGGGTACCGAAGTTGCAAAAATAGTTTTGCACAAACACATCCGTTCTACTCCATTAGACTCAAAATGATGTTTGGGAGTGTTTTGGAGCATTTCGCAAACCTTTGGCATGTAAATAACTTGTGTTTCAGGTCTGAATGCACTGTTATGGGGTACCGAAGTTTCAAAAATGGTTTTGCAATAAAAGTATATGTTCTACTAAATTAGACTCAAAATGATGTTTCGGAGTGTTGCATTTCGCTAACCTTCGGCATGTAAATAACTTGTGTTTCGGGCCAGAATGCACTGTTACGGGGTACCGATGTCGCAAAAATGTTTTGCAACTAAAGCATCTGTTCTACTTTATTAGACTCAAAATGATGTTTGGGAGTCTTTTGGAGCATTTCGCAAACCTTCGGCATGTAAATAACTTGTGTTTCGGGCCTGAATGCGCTGTTACGGGGTACCGAAGTTGCAAAAATGGTTTTGCAACAAAAGCATATGTTCTACTCCATTAGACTCAAAATGATGTTTCGGAGTGTTGCATTTCACTTACCTTCGGCATGTAAATAACTTGTGTTTCGGGCCTGAATGCACTATTACGGGGTACCGAAGTTGCAAAAATGGATTTGCAACTAAAGCATCCGTTCTACTCTATTAGACTCAAAATGATGCTTAGGTGTCTTTTGGAGCATTTCGCTAACCTTCGGCATGTAAATAACTTGTGTTTCCGGCCTGAATGCACTGTTACGGGGTACCGAAGTTGCAAAAATGGTTTTGCAACAAAAGCAAATGTTCTACTCCATTAGACTCAAAATGATGTTTCAGAGTGTTGCATTTCGCTAACCTTCGGCATGTAAATAACTTGTGTTTCGGGCCTGAATGCACTGTTACGGGGTACCGAAGTTGCAAAACTGGTTTTGCAACAAAAGCATATGTTCTACTCCATTAGACTCAAAATGATGTTTGGGAGTGTTTTGGAGGATTTCGCAAACCTTCGGCATGTAAATAACTTGTGTTTCTGGCCTGAATGCACTGTTATGGGGTACCGAAGTTGCAAAAATGGTTTTGCAACAAAAGCATATGTTCTACTAAATTAGACTCAAAATGATGTTTCGGAGTGTTGCATTTCGCTAACCTTCGGCATGTAAATAACTTGTGTTTCGGGCCTGAATGCACTGTTACGGGTTCCGAAGTTGCAAAAATGGTTTTGCAACAAAAGCATATGTTCTACTCCATTAGACTCAAAATGATGTTTCGGAGTGTTGCATTTCACTTACCTTCGGCATGTAAATAACTTGTGTTTCGGGCCTGAATGCACTATTACGGGGTACCGAAGTTGCAAAAATGGATTTGCAACTAAAGCATCCGTTCTACACTATTAGACTCAAAATGATGCTTAGGTGTCTTTTGGGGCATTTCGCTATCCTTCGGCATGTAAATAACTTGTGTTTCCGGCCTGAATGCACTGTCACGGGGTACCGAAGTTGCAAAAATGGTTTTGCAACAAAAGCATATGTTCTACTCCATTAGACTCAAAATGATGTTTCAGAGTGTTGCATTTCGCTAACCTTCCGCATGTAAATAACTTGTGTTTCGGGCCTGAATGCACTGTTACGGGGTACCGAAGTTGCAAAACTGGTTTTGCAACAAAAGCATATGTTCTACTCCATTAGACTCAAAATGATGTTTGGGAGTGTTTTGGAGGATTTCGCAAACCTTCGGCATGTAAATAACTTGTGTTTCCGGCCTGAATGCACTGTTACGGGGTACCGAAGTTGCAAAAATGGTTTTGCAACAAAAGCATATGTTCTACTACATTAGACTCAAAATGATGTTTCGAAGTGTTGCATTTCGCTAACCTTCGGCATGTAAATAACTTGTGTCTCGGGCCTGAATGCACTGTTATGGGGTACCGAAGTTGCAAAAATAGTTTTGCACAAACGCATCCGTTCTACTCCATTAGACTCAAAATGATGTTTGGGAGTGTTTTGGAGCATTTCGCAAACCTTTGGCGTGTAAATAACTTGTGTTTCAGGGCTGAATGCACTGTTATGGGGTACCGAAGTTTCAAAAATGGTTTTGCAATAAAAGCATATGTTCTACTAAATTAGACTCAAAATGATGTTTCGGAGTGTTGCATTTCGCTAACCTTCGGCATGTAAATAACTTTTGTTTCGGGCCTGAATGCACTGTTACGGGGAACCGATGTTTCAAAAATGGTTTTGCAACTAAAGCATCTGTTCTACTCCATTAGACTCAAAATGATGTTTGGGAGTCTTTTGGAGCATTTCGCAAACCTTCGGCATGTAAATAACTTGTGTTTCGGGCCTGAATGCGCTGTTACGGGGTACCGAAGTTGCAAAAATGGTTTTGCAACAAAAGCATATGTTCTACTCCATTAGACTCAAAATGATGTTTCAAAGTGTTGCATTTCGCTAACCTTCGGCATCTAAATAACTTGTGTTTCGGGCCTGAATGCACTGTTACGGGGTACCGAAGTTGCAAAACTGGTTTTGCAACAAAAGCATCTGTTCTACTCCATTAGACTCAAAATGATGTTTGGGAGGGTTTTGGAGGATTTCGCAAACCTTCGGCAGGTAAATAACTTGTGTTTCGGGCCTGAATGCACTGTTACGGGGTACCGAAGTTCGAAAAATGGTTTTGCAACAAAAGCATCCGTTCTACTCCATTAGACTCAAAATGATGTTTGGGAGTGTTTTGGAGCATTTCGCAAACCTTCGGCATGTAAATAACTTGTGTTTCAGGGCTGAATGCACCGGTACAGGGTACCGAAGTTGCAAAAATGGTTTCGCAATAAAAGCATCTGTTCTACCCCATTAGACCAAAAGTGATGTTTGGGAGTGTTTTGGAGCATTTCGCTAACCTTCGGCATATAAATAACTTGTGTTTCAGGCCTGAATGCACTGATACGGGGTACCCAATTTGCAAAAATGGTTTTGCAACAAAAGCATATGTTCTACTACATTAGACTCAAAATGATGTTTCGAAGTGTTGCATTTCGCTAACCTTCGGCATGTAAATAACTTGTGTCTCGGGCCTGAATGCACTGTTATGGGGTACCGAAGTTGCAAAAATAGTTTTGCACAAACGCATCCGTTCTACTCCATTAGACTCAAAATGATGTTTGGGAGTGTTTTCGAGCATTTCGCAAACCTTTGGCATGTAAATAACTTGTGTTTCAGGGCTGAATGCACTGTTATGGGGTACCGAAGTTTCAAAAATGGTTTTGCAATAAAAGCATATGTTCTACTAAATTAGAATCAAAATGATGTTTCGGAGTGTTGCATTTCGCTAACCTTCGGCATGTAAATAACTTGTGTTTCGGGCCTGAATGCACTGTTACGGGGTACCGATGTTGCAAAAATGGTTTTGCAACTAAAGCATCTGTTCTACTCCATTAGACTCAAAATGATGTTTGGGAGTCTTTTGGAGCATTTCGCAAACCTTCGGCATGTAAATAACTTGTGTTTCGGGCCTGAATGCGATGTTACGGGGTACCGAAGTTGCAAAAATGGTTTTGCAACAAAAGCATATGTTCTACTCCATTAGACTCTAATTGATGTTTCAGAGTGTTGCATTTCGCTAACCTTCGGCATCTAAATAACTTGTGTTTCGGGCCTGAATGCACTGTTACGGGGTACCGAAGTTGCAAAACTGGTTTTGCAACAAAAGCATCTGTTCTACTCCATTAGACTCAAAATGATGTTTGGGAGTGTTTTGGAGGATTACGCAAACCTTCGGCATGTAAATAACTTGTGTTTCGGGCCTGAATGCACTGTTACGGGGTACCGAAGTTCGAAAAATGGTTTTGCAACAAAAGCATCCGTTCTACTCCATTAGACTCAAAATGATGTTTGGGAGTGTTTTGGAGCATTTCGCAAACCTTCGGCATGTAAATAACTTGTGTTTCAGGGCTGAATGCACCGGTACAGGGTACCGAAGTTGCAAAAATGGTTTCGCAATAAAAGCATCTGTTCTACCCCATTAGACCAAAAGTGAGGTTTGGGAGTGTTTTGGAGCATTTCGCTAACCTTCGGCATATAAATAACTTGTGTTTCGGGCCTGAATGCACTGATACGGGGTACCCAATTTGCAAAAATGGTTTTGCAACAATAGCATATGTTCTACTACATTAGACTCAAAATGATGTTTCGAAGTGTTGCATTTCGCTAACCTTCGGCGTGTAAATAACTTGTGTCTCGGGCCTGAATGCACTGTTATGGGGTACCGAAGTTGCAAAAATAGTTTTGCACAAACGCATCCGTTCTACTCCATTAGACTCAAAATGATGTTTGGGAGTGTTTTGGAGCATTTCGCAAACCTTTGGCATGTAAATAACTTGTGTTTCATGGCTGAATGCACTGTTATGGGGTACCGAAGTTTCAAAAATGGTTTTGCTATAAAAGTATATGTTCTACTAAATTAGGCTCAAAATGATGTTTCGGAGTGTTTCATTTCGCTAACCTTCGGCATGTAAATAACTTGTTTTTCGGGCCAGAATGCACTGTTACGGGGTACCGATGTTGCAAAAATGGTTTTGCAACTAAAGCATCTGTTCTACTTTATTAGACTCAAAATGATGTTTGGGAGTCTTTTGGAGCATTTCGCAAACCTTCGGCATGTAAATAACTTGTGTTTCGGGCCTGAATGCGCTGTTACGGGGTACCGAAGTTGCCAAAATGGTTTTGCAACAAAAGCATATGTTCTACTCCATTAGACTCAAAATGATGTTTCAGAGTGTTGCATTTCGCTAACCTTCGGCATGTAAATAACTTGTGTTTCGGGCCTGAATGCACTGTTACGGGGTACCGAAGTTGCAAAACTGGTTTTGCAACAAAAGCATATGTTCTACTCCATTAGACTCAAAATGATGTTTGGGAGTGTTTTGGAGGATTTCGCAAACCTTCGGCATGTAAATAACTTGTGTTTCCGGCCTGAATGCACTGTTACGGGGTACCGAAGTTGCAAAAATGGTTTTGCAACAAAAGCATATGTTCTACTACATTAGACTCAAAATGATGTTTCGAAGTGTTGCATTTCGCTAACCTTCGGCATGTAAATAACTTGTGTCTCGGGCCTGAATGCACTGTTATGGGGTACCGAAGTTGCAAAAATAGTTTTGCACAAACGCATCCGTTCTACTCCATTAGACTCAAAATGATGTTTGGGAGTGTTTTGGAGCATTTCGCAAACCTTTGGCATGTAAATAACTTGTGTTTCAGGGCTGAATGCACTGTTATGGGGTACCGAAGTTTCAAAAATGGTTTTGCAATAAAAGCATATGTTCTACTAAATTAGACTCAAAATGATGTTTCGGAGTGTTGCATTTCGCTAACCTTCGGCATGTAAATAACTTGTGTTTCGGGCCTGAATGCACTGTTACGGGGTACCGATGTTGCAAAAATGGTTTTGCAACTAAAGCATCTGTTCTACTCCATTAGACTCAAAATGATGTTTGGGAGTCTTTTGGAGCATTTCGCAAACCTTCGGCATGTAACTAACTTGTGTTTCGGGCCTGAATGCGCTGTTACGGGGTACCGAAGTTGCAAAAATGGTTTTGCAACAAAAGCATATGTTCTACTCCATTAGACTCAAAATGATGTTTCAGAGTGTTGCATTTCGCTAACCTTCGGCATGTAAATAACTTGTGTTTCGGGCCTGAATGCACTGTTACGGGGTACCGAAGTTGCAAAACTGGTTTTGCAACAAAAGCATCTGTTCTACTCCATTAGACTCAAAATGATGTTTGGGAGTGTTTTGGAGGATTTCACAAACCTTCGGCATGTAAATAACTTGTGTTTCGGGCCAGAATGCACTGTTACGGGGTACCGAAGTTGGAAAAATGGTTTTGCAACAAAAGCATCCGTTCTACTCCATTAGACTCAAAATGATGTTTGGGAGTGTTTTGGAGCATTTCGCAAACCTTCGGCATGTAAATAACTTGCGTTTCAGGGCTGAATGCACAGGTACAGGGTACCGAAGTTGCAAAAATGGTTTCGCAATAAAAGCCTCTGTTCTACCCCATTAGACCAAAAGTGATGTTTGGGAGTGTTTTGGAGCATTTCGCTAACCTTCGGCATATAAATAACTTGTGTTTCGGGCCTGAATGCACTGATACGGGGTACCCAAGTTGCAAAAATGGTTTTGCAACAAAAGCATATGTTCTACTACATTAGACTCAAAATGATGTTTCGAAGTGTTGCATTTCGCTAACCTTCGGCTTGTAAATAACTTGTGTCTCGGGCCTGAATGCACTGTTATGGGGTACCGAAGTTGCAAAAATAGTTTTGCACAAACGCATCCGTTCTACTCCATTAGACTCAAAATGATGTTTGGGAGTGTTTTGGAGCATTTCGCAAACCTTTGGCATGTAAATAACTTGTGTTTCAGGGCTGAATGCACTGTTATGGGGTACCGAAGTTTCAAAAATGGTTTTGCAATAAAAGCATATGTTCTACTAAATTAGACTCAAAATGATGTTTCGGAGTGTTGCATTTCGCTAACCTTCGGCATGTAAATAACTTGTGTTTCGGGCCTGAATGCACTGTTACGGGGTACCGATGTTGCAAAAATGGTTTTGCAACTAAAGCATCTGTTCTACTTTATTAGACTCAAAATGATGTTTGGGAGTCTTTTGGAGCATTTCGCAATCCTTCGGCATGTAAATAACTTGTGTTTCGGGCTGAATGCGCTGTTACGGGGTACCGAAGTTGCAAAAATGGTTTTGCAACAAAAGCATATGTTCTACTCCATTAGACTCAAAATGATGTTTCAGAGTGTTGCATTTCGCTAACCTTCGGCATGTAAATAACTTGTGTTTCGGGCTTGAATGCACTGTTACGGGGTACTGAAGTTGCAAATTTGGTTTTGCAACAAAAGCATCCGTTCTACTCCATTAGACCCAAAATGATGTTTGGGAATGTTTTGGAGCATTTCGCTAACCTTCGGCGTATAAATAACTTGGGTTTCGGGCCTGAATGCACTGTTACGGGGTACCGAAGTTGCAAAAATGGTTTTGCAACAAAAGCATATGTTCTACTCCATTAGACTCAAAATGATGTTTCGGAGTGTTGCATTTCGCTTACCTTCAGCATGTAAATAACTTGTGTTTCGGGCCTGAATGCACTATTACGGTGTACCGAAGTTGCAAAAATGGATTTGCAACTAAAGCATCCGTTCTACTCTATTAGACTCAAAATGATGTTTGGGTGTCTTTTGGAGCATTTCGCTAACCTTCGGCATGTAAATAACTTGTGTTTCCGGCCTGAAGGCACTGTTACGGGGTACCGAAGTTGCAAAAATGGTTTTGCAACAAAAGCATATGTTCTACTCCATTAGACTCAAAATGATGTTTCAGAGTGTTGCATTTCGCTAACATTCGACATGTAAATAACTTGTGTTTCGGGCCTGAATGCACTGTTACGGGGTACCGAAGTTGCAAAAATGGTTTCGCAACAAAAGCATCTGTTCTACTCCAATAGACCCAAAATGATGTTTGGGAGTGTTTTGGAGCATTTCGCTTACCTTCGGCATATAAATAACTTGTGTTTCGGGCCTGGAAGCACTGTTACGGGGTACCGAAGTTGCAAAAATGGTTTTGCAACAAAAGCATCCGTTCTACTCCATTAGACTCAAAATGATGTTTGGGAGTGTTTTGGAGCATTTCGCAAACCTTCGGCATATAAATAACTTGTGTTTCAGGGGTGAATGCACAGTTACAGGGTAGCGAAGTTGCAAAAATGGTTTCGCAACAAAAGCATCTGTTCTACTCCATTAGACCCAAAATGATGTTTGGGAGTGTTTTGGAGCATTTGGCTTACCTTCGGCATATAAATAACTTGTGTTTCGGGCCTGAATGCACTGATACGGGGTACCGAAGTTGCAAAAATGGTTTTGCAACAAAAGCATATGTTCTACTACATTGGACTCAAAATGATGTTTCGGAGTGTTGCATTTCGCTAACCTTCGGCATGTAAATAACTTGTGTCTCGGGCCTGAATGCACTATAATGGGGTACCGAAGTTGCAAAAATAGTTTTGCACAAAAGCATCCGTTCTACTCCATTAGACTCAAAATGATGTTTGGGAGTGTTTTGGAGCATTTCTCAAACCTTTACCATGTAAATAACTTGTGTTTCAGGGCTGAATGCACTGTTATGGGGTACCAAAGTTGCAAAAATGGTTTTGCAACAAAGGCATATGTTCTACTAAATTAGACTCAAAATGATGTTTCGGAGTGTTGCATTTCGCAAACCTTCGGCATGTAAATAACTTGTGTTTCGGTCCTGAATGCACTGTTACGGGTTCCGAAGTTGCAAAAATGGTTTTGCAACTAAAGCATCCGTTCTACTCCATTAGACTCAAAATGATGTTTGGGAGTCTTTTGGAGCATTTCGCAAACCTTCGGCATGTAAATAACTTGTGTTTCGGGCCTGAATGCACTGTTACGGGGTACCGAAGTTGCAAAAATGGTTTTGCAACAAAAGCATATGTTCTACTCCATTAGACTCAAAATGATGTTTCGGTGTGTTGCATTTCGCTAACCTTCGGCATGTAAATAACTTGTGTTTCGGACCTGATTGCACTGTTACGGGGTACCGAAGTTGCAAAACTGGTTTTGCAACAAAAGCATCCGTTCTACTCCATTAGACCCAAACTGATGTTTAGGAATGTTTTGGAGCATTTCGCTAACCTTCGGCATATAAATAACTTGTGTTTCGGGCCTGAATGCACTGTTACGGGGTACCGAAATTGCAAAAATGGTTTTGCAACAAAAGCATATGTTCTACTCCATTAGACTCAAAATGATGTTTCGGAGTGTTGCATTTCGCTTACATTCGGCATGTAAATAACTTGTGTTTCGGGCCTGAATGCACTATTACGGGGTACCGAAGTTGCAAAAATGGTTTTGCAACTAAAGCATCTGTTCTACTCTATTAGAATCAAAATGATGTTTGGGAGTCTTTTGGAGCATTTCGCTAACCTTCGGCATGTAAATAACTTGTGTTTCCGGCCTGAATGCACTGTTACGGGGTACCGAAGTTGCAAAACTGGTTTTGCAACAAAAGCATCCGTTCTACTCCATTAGACTCAAAATGATGTTTGGGAGTGTTTTGGAGGATTTCGCAAACCTTCGGCATGTAAATAACTTGTGTTTCGGGCCTGAATGCAATGTTACGGGGTACCGAGTTGCAAAAATGGTTTTGCAACAAAAGCATCCGTTCTACTCCATTAGACTCAAAATGATGTTTGGGAGTGTTTTGGAGCGTTTCGCAAACCTTCGGCATGTAAATAACTTGTGTTTCAGGGCTGAATGCACAGTTACAGGGTACCGAAGTTGCAAAAATGGTTTCGCAACAAAAGCATCTGTTCTACTCCAATAGACCCAAAATGATGTTTGGGAGTGTTTTGGAGCATTTCGCTTACCTTTGGCATATAAATAACTTGTGTTTCGGGCCTAAATGCACTGTTACGGGGTACCGAAGTTGCAAAAATGGTTTTGCAACAAAAGCATCCGTTCTACTCCATTAGACTCAAAATGATGTTTGGGAGTGTTTTGGAGCATTTCGCAAACCTTCGGCATGTAAATAACTTGTGTTTCAGGGCTGAATGCACAGTTACAGGGTAACGAAGTTGCAAAAATGGTTTCGCAACAAAAGCATCTGTTCTACTCCATTAGACCCAAAATGATGTTTGGGAGTGTTTTGGATAATTTCGCTAACCTTCGGCATATAAATAACTTGTGTTTCGGGCCTGAATGCACTGATACGGGGTACTGAAGTTGCAAAAATGGTTTTGCAACAAAAGCATATGTTCTACTACATTAGACTCAAAATGATGTTTCGGAGTGTTGCATTTCGCTAACCATCAGCATGTAAATAACTTGTGTCTCGGGCCTAAATGCACTGTTATGGGGTACCGAAGTTGCAAAAATAGTTATGCACAAAAGCATCCGTTCTACTCCATTAGACTCAAAATGATGTTTGAGAGTGTTTTGGAGCATTTCGCTAACCTTTGGCATGTAAATAACTTGTGTCTCGGGCCTGAATGCACTGTTATGGGGTACCGAAGTTGCAAAAATAGTTTTGCACAAAAGCATCCGTTCTACTCCATTAGACTCAAAATGATGTTTGAGAGTGTTTTGGAGCATTTCGCAAACCTTCGGCATGTAAATAACTTGTGTTTCAGGGCTGAATGCACAGTTACAGGGTACCGAAGTTGCAAAAATGGTTTTGCAACAAAAGCATCCGTTCTACTCCATTAGACTCAAAATGATGTTTGAGAGTGTTTTGGAGCATTTCGCAAACCTTTGGCATGTAAATAACTTGTGTTTCAGGGCTGAATGCACTGTTGTGGGGTACCGAAGTTGCAAAAATGGTTTTGCAACAAAAGCATATGTTCTACTAAATTAGACTCAAAATGATGTTTCGGAGTGTTGCATTTCGCTAACCTTCGGCATGTAAATAACTTGTGTTTCGGGCCTGAATGCACTGTTACGGGTTCCAAAGTTGCAAAAATGGTTTTGCAACTAAAGCATCCGTTCTACTCCATTAGACTCAAAATGATGTTTGGGAGTCTTTTGGAGCATTTCGCTTACCTTCGGCATATAAATAACTTGTGTTTCGGGCCTGAATGCACTGTTACGGGGTACCGAAGTTGCAAAAATAGTTTTGCAACAAAAGCATCCGTTCTACTCCATTAGACTCAAAATGATGTTTGGGAGTGTTTTGGAGCATTTCGCAAACCTTCGGCACATAAATAACTTGTGTTTCAGGGGTGAATGCACAGTTACAGGGTACCGAAGTTGCAAAAATTGTTTCGCAACAAAAGCATCTGTTCTACTCCATTAGACCCAAAATGATGTTTGGGAGTGTTTTGGAGCATTTGGCTTACCTTCGGCATATAAATAACTTGTGTTTCGGGCCTGAATGCACTGATACGGGGTACCGAAGTTGCAAAAATGGTTTTGCAACAAAAGCATATGTTCTACTACATTGGACTCAAAATGATGTTTCGGAGTGTTGCATTTCGCTAACCTTCGGAATGTAAATAACTTGTGTCTCGGGCCTGAATGCACTATTATGGGGTACCGAAGTTGCAAAAATAGTTTTGCACAAAAGCATCCGTTCTACTCCATTAGACTCAAAATGATGTTTGGGAGTGTTTTGGAGCATTTCGCAAACCTTTACCATGTAAATAACTTGTGTTTCAGGGCTGAATGCACTGTTATGGGGTACCGAAGTTGCAAAAATGGTTTTGCAACAAAGGCATATGTTCCACTAAATTAGACTCAAAATGATGTTTCGGAGTGTTGCATTTCGCAAACCTTCGGCATGTAAATAACTTGTGTTTCGGTCCTGAATGCACTGTTACGGGTTCCAAAGTTGCAAAAATGGTTTTGCAACTAAAGCATCCGTTCTACTCCATTAGACTCAAAATGATGTTTGGGAGTCTTTTGGAGCATTTCACAAACCTTCGGCATGTATATAACTTGTGTTTCGGGCCTGAATGCACTGTTACGGGGTACCGAAGTTGCAAAAATGGTTTTGCAACAAAAGCATATGTTCTACTCCATTAGACTCAAAATGATGTTTCGGTGTGTTGCATTTCGCTAACCTTCGGCATGTAAATAACTTGTGTTTCGGACCTGATTGCACTGTTACGGGGTACCGAAGTTGCAAAACTGGTTTTGCAACAAAAGCATCCGTTCTACTCCATTAGACCCAAACTGATGTTTAGGAATGTTTTGGAGCATTTCGCTAACCTTCGGCATATAAATAACTTGTGTTTCGGGCCTGAATACACTGTTACGGGGTACCGAAGTTGCAAAAATGGTTTTGCAACAAAAGCATATGTTCTACTCCATTAGACTCAAAATGATGTTTCGGAGTGTTGCATTTCGCTTACCTTCGGCATGTAAATAACTTGTGTTTCGGGCCTGAATGCACTATTACGGGGTACCGAAGTTGCAAAAATGGTTTTGCAACTAAAGCATCCGTTCTACTCTATTAGAATCAAAATGATGTTTGGGAGTCTTTTGGAGCATTTCGCTAACCTTCGGCATGTAAATAACTTGTGTTTCCGGCCTGAATGCACTGTTACGGGGTACCGAAGTTGCAAAACTGGTTTTGCAACAAAAGCATCCGTTCTACTCCATTAGACTCAAAATGATGTTTGGGAGTGTTTTGGAACATTTCGCAAACCTTCGGCATGTAAATAACTTGTGTTTCAGGGCTGAATGAACAGTTACAGGGTAACGAAGTTGCAAAAATGGTTTCGCAACAAAAGCATCTGTTCTACTCCATTAGACCCAAAATGATGTTTGGGAGTGTTTTGGAGCATTTCGCTAACCTTCGGCATATAAATAACTTGTGTTTCGGGCCTGAATGCACTGATACGGGCGAAGTTGCAAAAATGGTTTTGCAACAAAATCATATGTTCTACTACATTAGACTCAAAATGATGTTTCGGAGTGTTGCATTTCGCTAACCTTCGGCATGTAAATAACTTGTGTCTCGGGCCTAAATGCACTGTTATGGGGTACCGAAGTTGCAAAAATAGTTATGCACAAAAGCATCCGTTCTACTCCATTAGACTCAAAATGATGTTTGAGAGTGTTTTGGAGCATTTCGCTAACCTTTGGCATGTAAATAACTTGTGTCTCGGGCCTGAATGCACTGTTATGGGGTACCGAAGTTGCAAAAATAGTTTTGCACAAAAGCATCCGTTCTACTCCATTAGACTCAAAATGATGTTTGAGAGTGTTTTGGAGCATTTCGCAAACCTTCGGCATGTAAATAACTTGTGTTTCAGGGCTGAATGCACAGTTACAGGGTACCGAAGTTGCAAAAATGGTTTTGCAACAAAAGCATCCGTTCTACTCCATTAGACTCAAAATGATGTTTGAGAGTGTTTTGGAGCATTTCGCAAACCTTTGGCATGTAAATAACTTGTGTTTCAGGGCTGAATGCACTGTTATGGGGTACCGAAGTTGTAAAAATGGTTTTGCAACAAAAGCATATGTTCTACTAAATTAGACTCAAAATGATGTTTCGGAGTGTTGCATTTCGCTAACCTTCGGCATGTTAATAACTTGTGTTTCGGGCCTGAATGCACTGTTACGGGTTCCAAAGTTGCAAAAATGGTTTTGCAACTAAAGCATCCGTTCTACTCCATTAGACTCAAAATGATGTTTGGGAGTCTTTTGGAGCATTTCGCTTACCTTCGGCATATAAATAACTTGTGTTTCGGGCCTGAATGCACTGTTACGGGGTACCGAAGTTGCAAAAATAGTTTTGCAACAAAAGCATCCGTTCTACTCCATTAGACTCAAAATGATGTTTGGGAGTGTTTTGGAGCATTTCGCAAACCTTCGGCACATAAATAACTTGTGTTTCAGGGGTGAATGCACAGTTACAGGGTACCGAAGTTGCAAAAATTGTTTCGCAACAAAAGCATCTGTTCTACTCCATTAGACCCAAAATGATGTTTGGGAGTGTTTTGGAGCATTTGGCTTACCTTCGGCATATAAATAACTTGTGTTTCGGGCCTGAATGCACTGATACGGGGTACCGAAGTTGCAAAAATGGTTTTGCAACAAAAGCATATGTTCTACTACATTGGACTCAAAATGATGTTTCGGAGTGTTGCATTTCGCTAACCTTCGGAATGTAAATAACTTGTGTCTCGGGCCTGAATGCACTATTATGGGGTACCGAAGTTGCAAAAATAGTTTTGCACAAAAGCATCCGTTCTACTCCATTAGACTCAAAATGATGTTTGGGAGTGTTTTGGAGCATTTCGCAAACCTTTACCATGTAAATAACTTGTGTTTCAGGGCTGAATGCACTGTTATGGGGTACCGAAGTTGCAAAAATGGTTTTGCAACAAAGGCATATGTTCCACTAAATTAGACTCAAAATGATGTTTCGGAGTGTTGCATTTCGCAAACCTTCGGCATGTAAATAACTTGTGTTTCGGTCCTGAATGCACTGTTACGGGTTCCAAAGTTGCAAAAATGGTTTTGCAACTAAAGCATCCGTTCTACTCCATTAGACTCAAAATGATGTTTGGGAGTCTTTTGGAGCATTTCGCAAACCTTCGGCATGTAAATAACTTGTGTTTCGGGCCTGAATGCACTGTTACGGGGTACCGAAGTTGCAAAAATGGTTTTGCAACAAAAGCATATGTTCTACTCCATTAGACTCAAAATGATGTTTCGGTGTGTTGCATTTCGCTAACCTTCGGCATGTAAATAACTTGTGTTTCGGACCTGATTGCACTGTTACGGGGTACCGAAGTTGCAAAACTGGTTTTGCAACAAAAGCATCCGTTCTACTCCATTAGACCCAAACTGATGTTTAGGAATGTTTTGGAGCATTTCGCTAACCTTCGGCATATAAATAACTTGTGTTTCGGGCCTGAATACACTGTTACGGGGTACCGAAGTTGCAAAAATGGTTTTGCAACAAAAGCATATGTTCTACTCCATTAGACTCAAAATGATGTTTCGGAGTGTTGCATTTCGCTTACCTTCGGCATGTAAATAACTTGTGTTTCGGGCCTGAATGCACTATTACGGGGTACCGAAGTTGCAAAAATGGTTTTGCAACTAAAGCATCCGTTCTACTCTATTAGAATCAAAATGATGTTTGGGAGTCTTTTGGAGCATTTCGCTAACCTTCGGCATGTAAATAACTTGTGTTTCCGGCCTGAATGCACTGTTACGGGGTACCGAAGTTGCAAAACTGGTTTTGCAACAAAAGCATCCGTTCTACTCCATTAGACTCAAAATGATGTTTGGGAGTGTTTTGGAACATTTCGCAAACCTTCGGCATGTAAATAACTTGTGTTTCAGGGCTGAATGCACAGTTACAGGGTAACGAAGTTGCAAAAATGGTTTCGCAACAAAAGCATCTGTTCTACTCCATTAGACCCAAAATGATGTTTGGGAGTGTTTTGGAGCATTTCGCTAACCTTCGGCATATAAATAACTTGTGTTTCGGGCCTGAATGCACTGATACGGGCGAAGTTGCAAAAATGGTTTTGCAACAAAATCATATGTTCTACTACATTAGACTCAAAATGATGTTTCGGAGTGTTGCATTTCGCTAACCTTCGGCATGTAAATAACTTGTGTCTCGGGCCTAAATGCACTGTTATGGGGTACCGAAGTTGCAAAAATAGTTATGCACAAAAGCATCCGTTCTACTCCATTAGACTCAAAATGATGTTTGAGAGTGTTTTGGAGCATTTCGCTAACCTTTGGCATGTAAATAACTTGTGTCTCGGGCCTGAATGCACTGTTATGGGGTACCGAAGTTGCAAAAATAGTTTTGCACAAAAGCATCCGTTCTACTCCATTAGACTCAAAATGATGTTTGAGAGTGTTTTGGAGCATTTCGCAAACCTTCGGCATGTAAATAACTTGTGTTTCAGGGCTGAATGCACAGTTACAGGGTACCGAAGTTGCAAAAATGGTTTTGCAACAAAAGCATCCGTTCTACTCCATTAGACTCAAAATGATGTTTGAGAGTGTTTTGGAGCATTTCGCAAACCTTTGGCATGTAAATAACTTGTGTTTCAGGGCTGAATGCACTGTTATGGGGTACCGAAGTTGCAAAAATGGTTTTGCAACAAAAGCATATGTTCTACTAAATTAGACTCAAAATGATGTTTCGGAGTGTTGCATTTCGCTAACCTTCGGCATGTAAATAACTTGTGTTTCGGGCCTGAATGCACTATTACGGGGTACCGAAGTTGCAAAAATGGTTTTGCAACTAAAGCATCCGTTCTACTCTATTAGAATCAAAATGATGTTTGGGAGTCTTTTGGAGCATTTCGCTAACCTTCGGCATGTAAATAACTTGTGTTTCCGGCCTGAATGCACTGTTACGGGGTACCGAAGTTGCAAAACTGGTTTTGCAACAAAAGCATCCGTTCTACTCCATTAGACTCAAAATGATGTTTGGGAGTGTTTTGGAACATTTCGCAAACCTTCGGCATGTAAATAACTTGTGTTTCAGGGCTGAATGCACAGTTACAGGGTAACGAAGTTGCAAAAATGGTTTCGCAACAAAAGCATCTGTTCTACTCCATTAGACCCAAAATGATGTTTGGGAGTGTTTTGGAGCATTTCGCTAACCTTCGGCATATAAATAACTTGTGTTTCGGGCCTGAATGCACTGATACGGGCGAAGTTGCAAAAATGGTTTTGCAACAAAATCATATGTTCTACTACATTAGACTCAAAATGATGTTTCGGAGTGTTGCATTTCGCTAACCTTCGGCATGTAAATAACTTGTGTCTCGGGCCTAAATGCACTGTTATGGGGTACCGAAGTTGCAAAAATAGTTATGCACAAAAGCATCCGTTCTACTCCATTAGACTCAAAATGATGTTTGAGAGTGTTTTGGAGCATTTCGCTAACCTTTGGCATGTAAATAACTTGTGTCTCGGGCCTGAATGCACTGTTATGGGGTACCGAAGTTGCAAAAATAGTTTTGCACAAAAGCATCCGTTCTACTCCATTAGACTCAAAATGATGTTTGAGAGTGTTTTGGAGCATTTCGCAAACCTTCGGCATGTAAATAACTTGTGTTTCAGGGCTGAATGCACAGTTACAGGGTACCGAAGTTGCAAAAATGGTTTTGCAACAAAAGCATCCGTTCTACTCCATTAGACTCAAAATGATGTTTGAGAGTGTTTTGGAGCATTTCGCAAACCTTTGGCATGTAAATAACTTGTGTTTCAGGGCTGAATGCACTGTTATGGGGTACCGAAGTTGCAAAAATGGTTTTGCAACAAAAGCATATGTTCTACTAAATTAGACTCAAAATGATGTTTCGGAGTGTTGCATTTCGCTAACCTTCGGCATGTAAATAACTTGTGTTTCGGGCCTGAATGCACTGTTACGGGTTCCGAAGTTGCAAAAATGGTTTTGCAACTAAAGCATCCGTTCTACTCCATTAGACTCAAAATGATGTTTGGGAGTCTTTTGGAGCATTTCGCTTACCTTCGGCATATAAATAACTTGTGTTTCGGGCCTGAATGCACTGTTACGGGGTACCGAAGTTGCAAAAATAGTTTTGCAACAAAAGCATCCGTTCTACTCCATTAGACTCAAAATGATGTTTGGGAGTGTTTTGGAGCATTTCGCAAACCTTCGGCATATAAATAACTTGTGTTTCAGGGGTGAATGCACAGTTACAGGGTACCGAAGTTGCAAAAATTGTTTCGCAACAAAAGCATCTGTTCTACTCCATTAGACCCAAAATGATGTTTGGGAGTGTTTTGGAGCATTTGGCTTACCTTCGGCATATAAATAACTTGTGTTTCGGGCCTGAATGCACTGATACGGGGTACCGAAGTTGCAAAAATGGTTTTGCAACAAAAGCATATGTTCTACTACATTGGACTCAAAATGATGTTTCGGAGTGTTGCATTTCGCTAACCTTCGGAATGTAAATAACTTGTGTCTCGGGCCTGAATGCACTATTATGGGGTACCGAAGTTGCAAAAATAGTTTTGCACAAAAGCATCCGTTCTACTCCATTAGACTCAAAATGATGTTTGGGAGTGTTTTGGAGCATTTCGCAAACCTTTACCATGTAAATAACTTGTGTTTCAGGGCTGAATGCACTGTTATGGGGTACCGAAGTTGCAAAAATGGTTTTGCAACAAAGGCATATGTTCCACTAAATTAGACTCAAAATGATGTTTCGGAGTGTTGCATTTCGCAAACCTTCGGCATGTAAATAACTTGTGTTTCGGTCCTGAATGCACTGTTACGGGTTCCAAAGTTGCAAAAATGGTTTTGCAACTAAAGCATCCGTTCTACTCCATTAGACTCAAAATGATGTTTGGGAGTCTTTTGGAGCATTTTGCAAACCTTCGGCATGTAAATAACTTGTGTTTCGGGCCTGAATACACTGTTACGGGGTACCGAAGTTGCAAAAATGGTTTTGCAACAAAAGCATATGTTCTACTCCATTAGACTCAAAATGATGTTTCGGTGTGTTGCATTTCGCTAACCTTCGGCATGTAAATAACTTGTGTTTCGGACCTGATTGCACTGTTACGGGGTACCGAAGTTGCAAAACTGGTTTTGCAACAAAAGCATCCGTTCTACTCCATTAGACCCAAACTGATGTTTAGGAATGTTTTGGAGCATTTCGCTAACCTTCGGCATATAAATAACTTGTGTTTCGGGCCTGAATGCACTGTTACGGGGTACCGAAGTTGCAAAAATGGTTTTGCAACAAAAGCATATGTTCTACTCCATTAGACTCAAAATGATGTTTCGGAGTGTTGCATTTCGCTTACCTTCGGCATGTAAATAACTTGTGTTTCAGGCCTGAATGCACTATTACGGGGTACCGAAGTTGCAAAAATGGTTTTGCAACTAAAGCATCCGTTCTACTCTATTAGAATCAAAATGATGTTTGGGAGTCTTTTGGAGCATTTCGCTAACCTTCGGCATGTAAATAACTTGTGTTTCCGGCCTGAATGCACTGTTACGGGGTACCGAAGTTGCAAAACTGGTTTTGCAACAAAAGCATCCGTTCTACTCCATTAGACTCAAAATGATGTTTGTGAGTGTTTTGAAACATTTCGCAAACCTTCGGCATGTAAATAACTTGTGTTTCAGGGCTGAATGCACAGTTACAGGGTAACGAAGTTGCAAAAATGGTTTCGCAACAAAAGCATCTGTTCTACTCCATTAGACCCAAAATGATGTTTGGGAGTGTTTTGGAGCATTTCGCTAACCTTCGGCATATAAATAACTTGTGTTTCGGGCCTGAATGCACTGATACGGGCGAAGTTGCAAAAATGGTTTTGCAACAAAAGCATATGTTCTACTACATTAGACTCAAAATGATGTTTCGGAGTGTTGCATTTCGCTAACCTTCGGCATGTAAATAACTTGTGTCTCGGGCCTAAATGCACTGTTATGGGGTACCGAAGTTGCAAAAATAGTTATGCACAAAAGCATCCGTTCTACTCCATTAGACTCAAAATGATGTTTGAGAGTGTTTTGGAGCATTTCGCTAACCTTTGGCATGTAAATAACTTGTGTCTCGGGCCTGAATGCACTGTTATGGGGTACCGAAGTTGCAAAAATAGTTTTGCACAAAAGCATCCGTTCTACTCCATTAGACTCAAAATGATGTTTGAGAGTGTTTTGGAGCATTTCGCAAACCTTCGGCATGTAAATAACTTGTGTTTCAGGGCTGAATGCACAGTTACAGGGTACCGAAGTTGCAAAAATGGTTTTGCAACAAAAGCATCCGTTCTACTCCATTAGACTCAAAATGATGTTTGAGAGTGTTTTGGAGCATTTCGCAAACCTTTGGCACGTAAATAACTTGTGTTTCAGGGCTGAATGCACTGTTATGGGGTACCGAAGTTGCAAAAATGGTTTTGCAACAAAAGCATATGTTCTACTAAATTAGACTCAAAATGATGTTTCGGAGTGTTGCATTTCGCTAACCTTCGGCATGTAAATAACTTGTGTTTCGGGCCTGAATGCACTGTTACGGGTTCCGAAGTTGCAAAAATGGTTTTGCAACTAAAGCATCCGTTCTACTCCATTAGACTCAAAATGATGTTTGGGAGTCTTTTGGAGCATTTCGCTTACCTTCGGCATATAAATAACTTGTGTTTCGGGCCTGAATGCACTGTTACGGGGTACCGAAGTTGCAAAAATAGTTTTGCAACAAAAGCATCCGTTCTACTCCATTAGACTCAAAATGATGTTTGGGAGTGTTTTGGAGCATTTCGCAAACCTTCGGCATATAAATAACTTGTGTTTCAGGGGTGAATGCACAGTTACAGGGTACCGAAGTTGCAAAAATTGTTTCGCAACAAAAGCATCTGTTCTACTCCATTAGACCCAAATTGATGTTTGGGAGTGTTTTGGAGCATTTGGCTTACCTTCGGCATATAAATAACTTGTGTTTCGGGCCTGAATGCACTGATACGGGGTACCGAAGTTGCAAAAATGGTTTTGCAACAAAAGCATATGTTCTACTACATTGGACTCAAAATGATGTTTCGGAGTGTTGCATTTCGCTAACCTTCGGCATGTAAATAACTTGTGTCTCGGGCCTGAATGCACTATTATGGGGTACCGAAGTTGCAAAAATAGTTTTGCACAAAAGCATCCGTTCTACTCCATTAGACTCAAAATGATGTTTGGGAGTGTTTTGGAGCATTTCGCAAACCTTTACCATGTAAATAACTTGTGTTTCAGGGCTGAATGCACTGTTATGGGGTACCGAAGTTGCAAAAATGGTTTTGCAACAAAGGCATATGTTCTACTAAATTAGACTCAAAATGATGTTTCGGAGTGTTGCATTTCGCAAACCTTCGGCATGTAAATAACTTGTGTTTCGGGCCTGAATGCACTGTTACGGGTTCCGAAGTTGCAAAAATGGTTTTGCAACTAAAGCATCTGTTCTACTCCATTAGACTCAAAATGATGTTTGGGAGTCTTTTGGAGCATTTCGCTAACCTTCGGCATGTAAATAACTTGTGTTTCGGGCCTGAATGCACTGTTACGGGGTACCGAAGTTGCAAAAATGGTTTTGCAACAAAAGCATGTGTTCTACTCCATTAGACTCAAAATGATGTTTCGGTGTGTTGCATTTCGCTAACCTTCGGCATGTAAATAACTTGTGTTTCGGACCTGATTGCACTATTATGGGGTACCGAAGTTGCAAAACTGGTTTTGCAACAAAAGCATCCGTTCTACTCCATTAGACCCAAAATGATGTTTGGGAATGTTTTGGAGCATTTCGCTAACCTTCGGCATATAAATAACTAGTGTTTCGGTCCTGAATGCACTGTTACGAGGTACCGAAGTTGCAAAAATGGTTTTGCAACAAAAGCATATGTTCTACTCCATTAGACTCAAAATGATGTTTCAGAGTGTTGCATTTCGCTAACCTTCGGCATGTAAATAACTTGTGTTACGGGCCTGAATGCACTATTACGGGGTACCGAAGTTGCAAAAATGGTTTTGCAACTAAAGCATCTGTTCTACTCTATTAGACTCAAAATGATGTTTGGGAGTCTTTTGGAGCATTTTGCTAACCATCGGCATGTAAATAACTTGTGTTTCCGGCCTGAATGCACTGTTACGGGGTACCGAAGTTGCAAAACTGGTTTTGCAACAAAAGCATCCGTTCTACTCCATTAGACTCAAAATGATGTTTGGGAGTGTTTTGGAGGATTTCGCAAACCTTCGGCATGTAAATAACTTGTGTTTCGGGCCTGAATGCACTGTTATGGGGTACCGAAGTTGCAAAAATAGTTTTACACAAAAGCATCCATTCTACTCCATTTGACTCAAAATGATGTTTGATAGTGTTTTGGAGCATTTCGCAAACCTTTGGCATGTAAATAACTTGTGTTTCAGGGTTGAATGCACTGTTATGGGGTACCGAAGTTGCAGAAATGGTTTTGCAATAAAAGCATATGTTCTACTAAATTAGACTCAAAATGATGTTTCGGAGTGTTGCATTTCGCTAACCTTCGGCTTGTAAATAACTTGTGTTTCGGGCCTGAAAGCACTGTTACTGTAACGACCCGCCTACGCCTGGCAGCTCTCTAGGATCCCAAGAATCTCCTCACAGACCAACACATATCTTTTCTGCGCACTTTGTCCTCACTCATGCGCACCCGGAAATTCCCGGTCGGTCACCCATCGCTCCAGGTCAAGCATGCTTAACTTTAGAGTTCTTTCGAGATGGGCTTCCGGAAAAGAAGTTACAACTTGTTTGTATGAGTATCCTTATCAATCCTATTAAGCTTTGGGCCGGGATGTCACAGTTACGGGTTCCGAAGTTGCAAAAATGGTTTTGCAACTAAAGCATCCGTTCTACTCCATTAGACTCAAAATGATGTTTGGGAGTATTTTGGAGCATTTCGCAAACCTTCAGAATGTAAATAACTTGTGTTTCGGGCCTGAATGCACTGTTACGGGGTACCGAAGTTGCAAAACTGGTTCTAAACAAAAGCATCCGTTCTACTCCATTAGACTCAAAATGATGTTTCAGAGTGTTGCATTTCGCTAACCTTCGGCATGTAAATAACTTGTGTTTCGGGCCTGAATGCACTGTTATGGGGTACCGAAGTTGCAAAAATGGTTTTGCAACTAAAGCATCTGTTCTACTCCATTAGACTCAAAATGATGTTTGGGAATCTTTTGGAGCATTTCGCTAACCTTCGGCATGTAAATAACTTGTGTTTCCGGCCTGAATGCACTGTTACGGGGTACCGAAGTTGTAAAAATGGTTTTGCAACTAAAGCATCTGTTCTACTCCATTAGACTCAAAATGATGTTTGGGAATCTTTTGGAGCATTTCGCTAACCTTCGGCATGTAAATAACTTGTGTTTCGGGCCTGAATGCACTGTTACGGGGTACCGAAGTTGCAAAAATGGTTTTGCAACAAAAGCATATGTTCTACTCCATTACACTCAAAATGATGTTTCGGAGTGTTGCATTTCGCTAACCTTCGGCATATAAATAACTTGTGTTTCGGGCCTGAATGCACTATTACGGGGTACCGAAATTGCAAAAATGGTTTTGCAACTAAAGCATCCGTTCTACTCTATTAGACTCAAAATGATGTTTGGGAGTCTTTTGGAGCATTTCGCTATCCATCGGCATGTAAATAACTTGTGTTTCCGGCCTGAATGCACTGTTACGGGGTACCGAAGTTGCAAAACTGGTTTTGCAACAAAAGCATCCGTTCTACTCCATTAGACTCAAAATGATGTTTCAGAGTGTTGCATTTCGCTAACCTTCGGCATGTAAATAACTTGTGTTTCGGGCCTGAATGCACTGTTATGGGGTACCGAAGTTGCAAAAATGGTTTTGCAACAAAAGCATATGTTCTACTCCATTAGACTCAAAATGATGTTTCGGAGTGTTGCATTTCGCTAACCTTCGGCATGTAAATAACTTGTGTTTCGGGCCTGAATGCACTATTACGGGGTACCGAAGTTGCAAAAATGGTTTTGCAACTAAAGCATCTGTTCTACTCTATTAGACTCAAAATGATGTTTGGGAGTCTTTTGGAGCATTTTGCTAACCATCGGCATGTAAATAACTTGTGTTTCCGGCCTGAATGCACTGTTACGGGGTACCGAAGTTGCAAAACTGGTTTTGCAACAAAAGCATCCGTTCTACTCCATTAGACTCAAAATGATGTTTGGGAGTGTTTTGGAGGATTTCGCAAACCTTCGGCATGTAAATAACTTGTGTTTCGGGCCTGAATGCACTGTTATGGGGTACCGAAGTTGCAAAAATAGTTTTACACAAAAGCATCCATTCTACTCCATTAGACTCAAAATGATGTTTGAGAGTGTTTTGGAGCATTTCGCAAACCTTTGGCATGTAAATAACTTGTGTTTCAGGGTTGAATGCACTGTTATGGGGTACCGAAGTTGCAGAAATGGTTTTGCAATAAAAGCATATGTTCTACTAAATTAGACTCAAAATGATGTATTGGAGTGTTGCATTTCGCTAACCTTCGGCATGTATATAACTTGTGTTTCGGGCCTGAAAGCACTGTTACTGTAATGACCCGCCTACGCCTGGCAGCTCTCTAGGATCCCAAGAATCTCCTCACAGACCAACACATATCTTTTCTGCGCACTTTGTCCTCACTCATGCGCACCCGGAAATTCCCGGTCGGTCACCCACCGCTCCAGGTCAAGCACGGTTAACTTTAGAGTTCTTTCGAGATGGGCTTCCGTAAAAGAAGTTGCAACTTGTTTGTATGAGTATCCTTATCAATCCTATTAAGCTTTGGGCCGGGATGTCACAGTTATGGGTTCCGAAGTTGCAAAAATGGTTTTGCAACTAAAGCATCCGTTCTACTCCATTAGACTCAAAATGATGTTTGGGAGTCTTTTGGAGCATTTCGCAAACCTTCAGAATGTAAATAACTTGTGTTTCGGGCCTGAATGCACTGTTAAGGGGTACCGAAGTTGCAAAAATGGTTTTGTAACAAAAGCATATGTTCTACTCCATTAGACTCAAATTGATGTTTCGGAGTGTTGCATTTCGCTAACCTTCGGCATATAAATAACTTGTGTTTCGGGCCTGAATGCACTATTACGGGGTACCGAAATTGCAAAAATGGTTTTGCAACTAAAGCATCCGTTCTACTCTATTAGACTCAAAATGATGTTTGGGAGTCTTTTGGAGCATTTCGCTATCCATCGGCATGTAAATAACTTGTGTTTCCGGCCTGAATGCACTGTTACGGGGTACCGAAGTTGCAAAACTGGTTTTGCAACAAAAGCATACGTTCTACTCCATTAGACTCAAAATGATGTTTGGGAGTGTTTTGGAGGATTTCGCAAACCTTCGGCATGTAAATAACTTGTGTTTCGGGCCTGAATGCACTGTTACGGGGTACCGAAGTTGCAAAAATGGTTTTGCAACAAAACCATCTGTTCAACTCCATTAGACTCAAAATGATGTTTGGGAATGTTTTGGACCATTTCGCTAACCTTCGGCATATAAATAACTAGTGTTTCGGGCCTGAATGCACTGTTACGTTGTACCGAAGTTGCAAAAATGGTTTTGCAACAAAAGCATATGTTCTACTCCATTAGACTCAAAATGATGTTTCGGAGTATTGCATTTCGCTAACCTTTGGCATGTAAATAACTTGTGTTTCGGGCCTGAACGCACTGTTACGGGTTCCGAAGTTGCAAAAATGGTTTTGCAACTAAAGCATCCGTTCTACTCCATTAGACTCAAAATGATGTTTGGGAGTCTTTTGGAGCATTTCGCATACCTTCGGCATGTAAATAACTTGTGTTTCGGGCCTGAATGCACTGTTACGGGGTACCGAAGTTCCAAAAATGGTTTTGCAACAAAAGCATATGTTCTACTCAATTAGACTCAAAATGATGTTTCGGTGTGTTGCATTTCGCTAACCTTCGGCATGTAAATAACTTGTGTTTTGGACCTGATTGCACTGTTACGGGGTACCGAAGTTGCAAAACTCGTTTTGCAACAAAAGCATCCACTCTACACCATTAGACCCAAAATGATGTTTGGGAATGTTTTGGAGCATTTCGCAAACCTTCGGCATATAAATAACTAGTGTTTCGGGCCTAAATGCACTGTTACGTGGTACCGAAGTTGCAAAAATGGTTTTGCAACAAAAGCATATGTTCTACTCCCTTAGACTCAAAATGATGTTTCAGAGTGTTGCATTTCGGTAACCTTCGGCATGTAAATAACTTGTGTTTCGGGCCTGAATGCACTATTACGGGGTACCGAAGTTGCAAAAATGGTTTCGCAACAAAAGCATCTGTTCTACTCCAATAGACCCAAAATGATGTTTGGGCGTGTTTTGGAGCATTTCGCTTACCTTCGGCATATAAATAACTTGTGTTTCGGGCCTGAATGCACTGTTACGGAGTACCGAAGTTGCAAAAATGGTTTTGCAACAAAAGCATCCGTTCTACTCCATTAGACTCAAAATGATGTTTGGGAGTGTTTTGGCGCATTTCGCAAACCTTCGGCATGTAAATAACTTGTGTTTCAGGGCAGAATGCACAGTTACAGGGTACCGAAGTTGCAAAAATGGTTTCGCAACAAAATCATCTGTTCTACTCCATTGGACCCAAAATGATGTTTGGGAGTGTTTTGGAGCATTTCGCTAACCTTCGGCATATAAATAACTTGTGTTTCGGGCCTGAATGCACTGATACGGGGTACCGAAGTTGCAAAAATGGTTTTGCAACAAAAGCATATGTTCTACTACATTAGACTCAAAATGATGTTTCGGAGTGTTGTATTTCGCTAACCTTCGGCATGTAAATAACTTGTGTCTCGGGACTGAATGCACTGTTATGGGGTACCGAAATTGCAAAAATAGTTTTGCACAAAAGCATCCGTTCTACTCCATTAGACTCAAAATGATGTTTGGGAGTGTTTTGGAGCATTTCGCAAACCTTTGGCATGTAAATAACTTGTGTTTCAGGGCTGAGTGCACTGTTATGGGGTACCGAAGTTGCTAAAACGGTTTTGCAACAAAAGCATATGTTCTACTAAATTAGACTCAAAATGATGTTTCGGAATGTTGCATTTCGCTAACCTTCGGCATGTAAATAACTTGTGTTTCGGGCCTGAATGCACTGTTACGGGGTACCGAAGTTGCAAAACTGGTTTTGCAACAAAAGCATCCGTTCTACTCCATTAGACTCAAAATGATGTTTGGGAGTGTTTTGGAGGATTTCCCAAACCTTCGGCACGTAAATAACTTGTGTTTCGGGCCTGAATGCACTGTTACGGGGTACCGAAGTTGCAAAAATGGTTTTGCAACAAAAGCATCCGTTTTACTCCATTAGACTCAAAATGATGTTTGGGAGTGTTTTGGAGCGTTTCGCAAACCTTCGACATGTAAATAACTTGTGTTTCAAGGCTGAATGCACAGTTACGGGGTACCGAAGTTGCAAAAATGGTTTCACAAAAAAAGCATCCGTTCTACTCCATTAGACACAAAATGATGTTTGGGAGTGTTTTGGAGCATTTCGCTAACCTTCGGCATCTAAATAACTTGTGATAGAAGGGGAGTGCCCGATCTTTCGGTGAGTGGGATAAATCTCGATTTGGTGGTGGTTCGACCCTCACGATCCGACTACGACGAGCGAACCCGTTGCGCCAATGCAATCGCTGAACCGTACCTCCAATGGTTACCAACCTCGCGGTGCGAGACCAGCCTGATCACGAAGATCGTTTTTCCTGCACGCAATCGATAGAACGAACAAGAAAAATACAACGAGCAATTTATTAATCACTCACAAGGTGGAGCTTGAATTCACGACGGCGGCGTAGGATACGCGGCGGTTCGGAAAGTAGCAAAAGCTAACAATGAAAACAAACTCAAGTCCTAATCTACTAGGGTCTCTCTAATATAGATGGAAAACAACAAAAAAAAAGAAAGGGAAAATCCCTGGCGGCGCAAGCCAGCCGGACCTGGCGGCGCACGGCCCCACGCCCGCAGGCATGCAGCCCTGGCGGTGCGCGCGTTGCATGCAGGTCCAGGCCGGCCCCACGTGCCATGCAGCCACGCCTGGGGGGCTCACGCGCTGCATGCAAGGCCAGGCCGGCCCCACATGTTGCACGCGGCCACAGGATGGCGCAGATGCTCGCGTGAAGGCCGTGGTCTCTGACCACGCGCCTTTGCGTGGATGCCGTGGCCTCCTGGCCCCACATGGCCCACGAGCCACCGGTCTTCAAGCTTCTGGTCCCTCGTTTGTCAGCAGCAGCACAAAGTTTAATTCATGAGCACGAGCCCGAGTAAGTGGTCCGGAAAATGGCGCCGGAAGTGTGTCCTCTGGCGGTGCCGGAGATGATGCTGCCGGTGTCAACGTACGCGAGTCGATGTCCATGTTCTCATCAGGTGCTGCTGCTGTATTCGTACGCATGTCGGTGTTCATGTCCTCATCATCCTCCCCTTCTTGAACCGAAGTCGCCCTCGACGGCAACTCCGCATCGGCGCCCGCATAGAGCTTCAAATCTGCAACATTAAAACTACTGGAAACACCAAACTCCGCAGGCAGGTCAAGGATATAAGCATTATCATTAATCTTGGTTAGCACTTTAAAAGGACCAGCAGCACGAGGCATCAATTTAGAACGGCGCAAAGTAGGAAAACGATCCTTGCGCAAATGCAACCAAACCATATCACCAGGTTTAAAAGTAACAAGTTTTCGACCTTTACTACCAGCAACCTGATATCGAGCATTAGCAGCAGCAATGTTTTGTTGAGTTTGTTCATGCAATTTAATCATTTGCTCAACATGGGCAACCGCATCGATGTGTGGGGGGTCCTCAGCAGGAAGCGAAAATAAATCAATAGGCGCCCGAGGAATGTAACCATACACAATCTGAAAAGGACTCATCTTTGTAGAAGAATGTGTTGCATGATTATAAGCAAACTCAACATGAGGCAAACAATCTTCCCAACGGTTCAAATTTTTATCTAGAACAGCCCTAAGCATGGTTGACAAAGTCCTATTAACCACCTCAGTTTGCCCATCGGTCTGAGGGTGACAAGTTGTACTAAACAGCAATTTAGTTCCCAATTTAGTCCAAAGTGATCTCCAAAAATGACTGAGAAACTTAGCATCACGATCAGAGACTATTGTATTGGGAATGCCATGCAAACGAATAATCTCTCTAAAGAACAAATCAGCAACACGACTAGCATCATCAGTCTTATGACAAGGTATGAAATGAGCCATTTTGGAGAAACGATCAACAACCACAAAAATGCTATCCCTCCCCTTCTTAGTTCTAGGCAATCCCAAAACAAAATCCATCGAAATATCAAGCCAAGGAGAGGTAGGGACAGGCAAAGGCATATACAAACCATGGTTACTCAAACGTGACTTAGCTTTCTGACAAGTAGTGCAACGTGCAACAACGCGCTCAACATCTTTGCGCATCCGGGGCCAAAAGAAATGGGCAGCCAGCACCTCATGCGTTTTGTAAACGCCAAAATGCCCCATGAGACCGCCTCCATGTGCTTCCTGCAACAACAACAGACGAATCGAACTAGCTGGAACACACAGCTTGTTAGCGCGAAACAGGAACCCGTCCTGCAGGTGAAATTTGCCCCAAGGTTTCCCATTAACGCAATGAGCGAAAACATCTTTGAAATCAGCGTCGTCCACATATAAATCTTTCACAGTTTGCAAGCCAAAAATTTTAAAATCTAACTGTGACAGCATAGTATAACGACGAGACAAAGCATCAGCGATAACATTATCCTTCCCGTTCTTGTGTTTTATGATGTAAGGAAAGGACGCAATAAATTCGACCCATTTAGCATGACGACGGTTCAGATTTGTTTGGGTACGAATATGTTTCAAAGCCTCATGATCCGAATGAATTATAAACTCGCGATGCCAAAGATAGTGCTGCCATGTTTGCAAAGTTCGCACTAAAGCATAAAGTTCCTTATCATAAGTTGAGTATTTCAAGCTAGCACCACTTAATTTCTCGCTAAAGTAAGCAACTGGTTTACCTTCTTGTAACAAAACAGCACCTAGCCCAATACCACTAGCATCGCATTCAAGCTCAAACACTTTAGTAAAATCAGGCAACTGCAAGAGAGGAGCGTGGGTTAACTTATCTTTCAATGTGGTGAACGCTACCTCCTGTGCATCACTCCAAGCAAAAGGAATATCTTTCTTTGTAAGCTCATGTAGAGGTGCTGCAATGGTGCTAAAATCACGGACAAAACGGCGGTAGAAACCTGCAAGACCAAGAAAACTCCGAATCTGGGTGACCGTTGTCGGTGTAGGCCACTCCCGAATAGCATCAATCTTGCTGCTGTCCACCTCAATACCCTGTGGAGTAACAACATAACCAAGAAACGAGACACGGTGTGTGCAGAAGATGCATTTTTCAATGTTAGCAAATAAATGGGCAGCTCTCAACGCGTCAAAAACAGCACTCAAATGTTCTAGATGCTCTGCCATAGACTTGCTGTAAATCAAGATATCGTCAAAATAGACAACGACAAACAATCCTATGAAGGGCCTCAGAACTTCATTCATCAAGCGCATAAAAGTGCTGGGAGCATTAGTCAAACCAAACGGCATAACCAACCATTCATATAAGCCAAATTTAGTTTTAAAAGCCGTTTTCCATTCATCTCCCAATTTCATTCTAATCTGATGGTAACCACTACGCAAATCAATCTTAGTAAACAGAATGGCACCACTAAGCTCATCTAGCATATCATCAAGGCGTGGTATAGGGTGGCGATAACGAATTGTTATGTTATTAATAGCACGACAATCTACACACATACGCCATGAACCATCTTTCTTAGGAACAAGTAACACAGGAACCGAGCAAGGACTAAGAGACTCACGAATGTAACCCTTATCAAGTAACGCCTGCACCTGGCGCTGAATCTCTTTTGTCTCATCCGGGTTTGTACGATACGGGGCGCGGTTCGGAAGCTGGGCACCGGGAATGAGGTCGATCTGGTGCTCAATGCCACGAAGCGGTGGGAGACCCGGTGGCAAGTCTTTGGGAAAGACATCAGCATACTCCTGCAAAAGGTTAGCAACTGCAGGCGGAATATCCACAGATGGTGCATCATCAAGGGAAACAAGCACACTAGAGCATACAAGTGCATAGCATGGCAAAGGAGCATCTCGAATATTATCAAAATCAGCACGTGTAGCAAGTAAAACAGGAGCATTCAACTTAATTTCAGATTTATCAGAAGTGGAGGGTGATGGTTCCTGTTGTTTAGCCATTTTAACAGCTCTAGCAAGATCATCTTTAACAATTTGTTCAGGCGTCATAGGATGTATAATTATTTTCTGACCCTTAAACATGAGAGAATAATGATTCGAACGACCATGATGCAAGCTATCAGTATCATATTGCCAAGGTCTACCAAGTAACAAAGAACATGCTTCCATAGGAACAACATCACAATCAACATAAGCAGAGTAAGCACCTATAGAAAAAGGAACACGCACCGAGCGTGATACTCTAATTTTGCCACCATCATTAAGCCATTGAATGTGATATGGGTTCGAATGCTTACGAGTGGGGAGCGACAACTTCTCGACCAGCATAGTACTAGCCAAATTATTGCAGCTCCCGCTGTCGATGATGATGCGAATCGACCGCTCCTGCACAACACCCTTCGTATGGAACAGAGTGTGGCGCTGATTTGTGTCCGGTGAAGCGACCTGTGTACTGAGAACACGCTGCACAACAAGAGTTTCATACCTATCGGCGTCATCTGGGTTAACATGGATATCCGTCTGTGCGGCAAGGTCAGTGGCCAGCAGAGTATGTTGATTATCCTCAGAATCACTAGCGGAAGAGTACTCACCATCGTCACGAATGATCAAAGTGCGCGTGTTGGGACAATCCCGAGCCATGTGACCACGTCCACTGCAGTGAAAACAAGTAATATCCCGCGTACGACTAGTGGGAGGAGGGGCGCCTGTGGATGGAGTAGTGCCGCCGACTTTGGCCGCCTTATCACGAGATGTCGACGCAGCGGCAGGTGGTGTAGAAGTAGCGCTCCCGGAGCCGGAAGTGGAGCTTCGCCCTGCAGAAGAGTTAAAAAATGGCTTCGAGCGGCGTCCCTGCACTTCACGTTCAGCTTTGCAAGCATATGAAAATAATGTAGTCATGTCATCATATTCTTTATAATCAAGTATATCCTGTATTTCCCTGTTTAAACCACCACGAAAACGTGCCATAGCAGCGTCATTTTCCTCGAATAACCCACACCGAATCATACCTTTTTGTAACTCCTGGTAATAGTCCTCAACAGACTGAGAACCTTGTTGAAAACGCTGCATTTTGTTAAGCAAATCACGAGCATAATATGATGGTACAAAACGATGTCGCATGGCAGCTTTTAGTTCATCCCAAGTAGTCGGAACGGTGGTTGGATGTTTAGTTTTATACTCACGCCACCAAATTAAAGCAAACTCAGTAAATTCACTAATAGCAGCTTTAACTTGAGAATTTGCAGCAATATCATGGCATGAAAATTTTTGTTCAACCTCTAATTCCCAATCAAGGTATGCAGCAGGATCATATTTACCACTGAACGATGGAATTTTAAAGTTAATCTTAGAAAAAGAATCAGTACCGGGGCGCGCGTGGTACACGGCGAGCTTTGCCGCGGCGGTCAGTATCCTCTGGCTCATCATCACCAACACATCCTTGGGCCACCAAATCAGTGACCACTGTGTTCAATGCATCAAGGCGTGACAAGATGGTGTTGAGTGTCGTCTTGGTAGCCGTCTGCGCGAGGTCGAGCTGGTCAAACCGCTCGTTGGCCGTAGTGACCGTGGAGTCCATCCGCTCATGGATCGTCGTAATGTCCGTGACCAGACCGTCGAGCTCTGTGCGCAAGGCCTGCAGCTGTGTCTTGTCGTCGTCCCCTGCCATAGTTAGTGCAAACACAATACAAACACAGATGCAAGAATAGGATGGGACAGCTCACAAAGGCGCTCAAACTAATGCCGTTATAAAATTCTTATCCGATCTGACCAATCACACAGGGGCGACCTGCAACGACTCGGTGGAACTTCTCGAAAGCAAGGCGCAACGACTGATCGGGAACAAGGTCAGCTCGAAGTAGAATTTTGTGGAGTTCTGGGTAGGCTGCACTCAGATGAAGGATTAGCACAAACAAACAATAATGCAGAGTTAAATAAGAGTGCTAAGCCCGTCACACACGCTGCTGATCACAAGTGCGGATAAGAAACAGAGAAAGGAAAAATAAAGGCAAAGGAGGAAAAAGGCACGCTGCGACCCCGAAACAGTTGGGAGCAAAAACTGCTGAACGGATCGTCCCTCGTTCTTTTTTTTTTGTTTTTTTTCCTTTGTTTTTCTCTGTTTTGTTTCTTTTTTTGTTCTTTTTTTTCTGTTTGCTGTCGCGTTGCTTTTCTTCTTTTTTTTTTGACAGACGCAGGAACGACCCGGGCAATCCACAGGCGGGACAGGGCCTGTGCGCCGGAACGCAAATCGAGGCGGGGGTGGAAACGCGGCGTGCAGCAAAAAGCAGGCAGGCGCTGTGACGCGTTGAACAGGCCTGCAAAGGAAAAGGAAAAACAGCACCTACGGCGGCGGCGGAAGAAAATATGGTGGCTAGGTTAAAAAAAAAGATGGAAAGAAACACCGAGATCAGCAACGAAACAACGAAATTAGCACGCCAATTCAACCCCAACACTTATCGAATGCAAGTGCGAAGCTAAAACGGTTGCTGGGACAAGGGAAAATTTTTTTTGTGGACTATGGGAATTCAAAAACACTCGATAAACTCACCGATCAACCTGGAATCCTGATACCACTTGATAGAAGGGGAGTGCCCGATCTTTCGGTGAGTGGGATAAATCTCGATTTGGTGGTGGTTCGACCCTCACGATCCGACTACGACGAGCGAACCCGTTGCGCCAATGCAATCGCTGAACCGTACCTCCAATGGTTACCAACCTCGCGGTGCGAGACCAGCCTGATCACGAAGATCGTTTTTCCTGCACGCAATCGATAGAACGAACAAGAAAAATACAACGAGCAATTTATTAATCACTCACAAGGTGGAGCTTGAATTCACGACGGCGGCGTAGGATACGCGGCGGTTCGGAAAGTAGCAAAAGCTAACAATGAAAACAAACTCAAGTCCTAATCTACTAGGGTCTCTCTAATATAGATGGAAAACAACAAAAAAAAAGAAAGGGAAAATCCCTGGCGGCGCAAGCCAGCCGGACCTGGCGGCGCACGGCCCCACGCCCGCAGGCATGCAGCCCTGGCGGTGCGCGCGTTGCATGCAGGGCCAGGCCGGCCCCACGTGCCATGCAGCCACGCCTGGGGGGCTCACGCGCTGCATGCAAGGCCAGGCCGGCCCCACATGTTGCACGCGGCCACAGGATGGCGCAGATGCTCGCGTGAAGGCCGTGGTCTCTGACCACGCGCCTTTGCGTGGATGCCGTGGCCTCCTGGCCCCACATGGCCCACGAGCCACCGGTCTTCAAGCTTCTGGTCCCTCGTTTGTCAGCAGCAGCACAAAGTTTAATTCATGAGCACGAGCCCGAGTAAGTGGTCCGGAAAATGGCGCCGGAAGTGTGTCCTCTGGCGGTGCCGGAGATGATGCTGCCGGTGTCAACGTACGCGAGTCGATGTCCATGTTCTCATCAGGTGCTGCTGCTGTAGTCGTACGCATGTCGGTGTTCATGTCCTCATCAACTTGTGTTTCAGGCCTGAATGCACTGTTACGGGGTACCGAAGGTGCAAAAATGGTTTTGCAACAAAAGCATCCGTTCTACTCCATTAGACTCAAAATGATGTTCGGGAGTGTTTTGGAGCATTTCGCAAACCATCGGCATGTAAATAACTTGTGTTTCGGGCCTGAATGCACTATTACGGGGTACCGAAGTTGCAAAAATGGTTTTGCAACTAAAGCATCCGTTCTACTCCATTAGACTCAAAATGATGTTTGGGAGTCTTTTGGAGCATTTCGCAAACCATCAGCATGTAAATAACTTGTGTTTCCGGCCTGAATGCACTGTTACGGGGTACCGAAGTTGCAAAACTGGTTTTGCAACAAAAGCATATGTTCTACTCCATTAGACTCAAAATGATGTTTAGGAGTGTTTTGGAGGATTTCGCAAACCTTCGGCATGTAAATAACTTGTGTTTCGGGCCTGAATGCACTGTTACGGGGTACCGAAGTTGCAAAAATGGTTTTGCAACAAAAGCATCTGTTCTACTCCATTAGACTCAAAATGATGTTTGGGTATGTTTTGGAGCATTTCGCTAACCTTCGGCAGATAAATAACTAGTGTTTCGGGCCTGAATGCACTGTTACGTGGTACCGAAGTTGCAAAAATGGTTTTGCAACAAAACCATATGTTCTACTCCATTAGACTCAAAATGATGTTTCGGAGTGTTGCATTTCGCTAACCTTCGGCATGTAAATAACTTGTGTCTCGGGCCTGAATGCACTGTTATGGGGTACCGAAGTTGCAAAAATAGTTTTACACAAAAGCATCCATTCTACTCCATTAGACTCAAAATGATGTTTGAGAGTGTTTTGGAGCATTTCGCAAACCTTTGGCACGTAAATAACTTGTGTTTCAGGCCTGAATGCACTGTTATGGGGTACCGAAGTTGCAGAAATGGTTTTGCAATAAAAGCATATGTTCTACTAAATTAGACTCAAAATGATGTTTCGGAGTGTTGCATTTCGCTAACCTTCGGCATGTAAATAACTTGTGTTTCGGGCCTGAAAGCACTGTTATGGGGTACCGAAGTTGCAGAAATGGTTTTGCAATAAAAGCATATGTTCTACTAAATTAGACTCAAAATGATGTTTCAGAGTGTTGCATTTCGCTAACCTTCGGCATGTAAATAACTTGTGTTTCGGGCCTGAAAGCACTGTTACTGTAACGACCCGCCTACGCCTGGCAGCTCTCTAGGATCCCAAGAATCTCCTCACAGACCAACACATATCATTTCTGCGCGCTTTGTCCTCACTCATGCGCACCTGGAAATTCCCGGTCGATCACCCATCGCTCCAGGTCAACCACGCTTAACTTTAGAGTTCTTTCGAGATGGGCTTCCGGAAAAGAAGTTGCAACTTGTTTGTATGAGTATCCTTATCAATCCTATTAAGCTTTGGGCCGGGATGTCACAGTTACGGGTTCCGAAGTTGCAAAAATGGTTTTGCAACTAAAGCATCCGTTCTACTCCATTAGACTCAAAATGATGTTTGGGTGTCTTTTGGAGCATTTCGCAAACCTTCAGAATGTAAATAACTTGTGTTTCGGGCCTGAATGCACTGTTACGGGGTACCGAAGTTGCAAAAATGGTTTTGCAACAAAAGCATATGTTCTACTCCATTAGACTCAAAATGATGTTTCGGAGTGTTGCATTTCGCTAACCTTCGGCATGTAAATAACTTGTGTTTCGGGCCTGAATGCACTATTACGGGGTACCGAAATTGCAAAAATGGTTTTGCAACTAAAGCATCCGTTCTACTCTATTAGACTCAAAATGATGTTTGGGAGCCTTTTGGAGCATTTCGCTAACCATCAGCATGTAAATAACTTGTGTTTCCGGCCTGAATGCACTGTTACGGGGTACCGAAGTTGCAAAACTGGTTTTGCAACAAAAGCATCCGTTCTACTCCATTAGACTCAAAATGATGTTTGGGAGTGTTTTGGAGGATTTCGCAAACCTTCGGCATGTAAATAACTTCTGTTTCGGGCCTGAATGCACTGTTACGGGGTACCGAAGTTGCAAAAATGGTTTTGCAACAAAAGCATATGTTCTACTCCATTAGACTCAAAATGATGTTTCGGAGTGTTGCATTTCGCTAACCTTCGGCATGTAAATAACTTGTGTTTCGGGCCTGAACGCACTGTTACGGGTTCCGAAGTTGCAAAAATGGTTTTGCAACTAAAGCATCCGTTCTACTCCATTAGACTCAAAATGATGTTTGGGAGTCTTTTGGAGCATTTCGCTAACCTTCGGCATGTAAATAACTTGTGTTTCGGGCCAGAATGCACTGTTACGGGGTACCGAAGTTCCAAAAATGGTTTTGCAACAAAACATCCATTCTACTCCATTAGACCCAAAATGATGTTTGGGAATGTTTTGGAGCATTTCGCTAACCTTCGGCATATAAATAACTAGTGTTTCGGGCCTAAATGCACTGTTACGTGGTACCGAAGTTGCAAAAATGGTTTTGCAACAAAAGCATATGTTCTACTCCCTTAGACTCAAAATGATGTTTCGGAGTGTTGCATTTCGGTAACCTTCGGCATGTAAATAACTTGTGTTTCGGGCCTGAATGCACTATTACGGGGTACCGATGTTGCAAAAATGGTTTCGCAACAAAAGCATCTGTTCTACTCCAATAGACCCAAAATGATGTTTGGGCGTGTTTTGGAGCATTTCGCTTACCTTCGGCATATAAATAACTTGTGTTTCGGGCCTGAATGCACTGTTACGGGGTACCGAAGTTGCAAAAATGGTTTTGCAACAAAAGCATCCGTTCTACTCCATTAGACTCAAAATGATGTTTGGGAGTGTTTTGGTGCATTTCGCAAACCTTCGGCATGTAAATAACTTGTGTTTCAGGGTGAATGCACAGTTACAGGGTACCGAAGTTGCAAAAATGGTTTCGCAACAAAATCATCTGTTCTACTCCATTGGACCCAAAATGATGTTTGGGAGTGTTTTGGAGCATTTCGCTAACCTTCGGCATATAAATAACTTGTGTTTCGGGCCTGAATGCACTGATACGGGGTACCGAAGTTGCAAAAATGATTTTGCAACAAAAGCATATGTTCTACTACATTAGACTCAAAATGATGTTTCGGAGTGTTGCATTTCGCTAACCTTCGGCATGTAAATAACTTGTGTCTCGGGCCTGAATGCACTGTTATGGGGTACCGAAGTTGCAAAAATAGTTTTGCACAAAAGCATCCGTTCTACTCCATTAGACTCAAAATGATGTTTGGGAGTGTTTTGGAGCATTTCGCAAACCTTTGGCAAGTAAACAACTTGTGTTTCAGGGCTGAGTGCACTGTTATGGGGTACCGAAGTTGCAAAAATGGTTTTGCAACAAAAGCATATGTTCTACTAAATTAGACTCAAAATGATGTTTCGGAGTGTTGCATTTTGCTAACCTTCGGCATGTAAATAACTTGTGTTTCGGGCCTGAATGCACTATTATGGGGTACCGAAATTGCAAAAATGGTTTTGCAACTAAAGCATCCGTTCTACTCTATTAGACTCAAAATGATGTTTGGGAGTCTTTTGGAGCATTTCGCTAACCATCGGCATGTAAATAACTTGTGTTTCCGGCCTGAATGCACTGTTACGTGGTACCGAAGTTGCAAAACTAGTTTTGCAACAAAAGCATCCGTTCTACTCCATTAGACCCAAAATGATGTTTGGGAGTGTTTTGGAGGATTTCGCAAACCTTCAGCATGTAAATAACTTCTGTTTCGGGCTTGAATGCACTGTTACGGGGTACCGAAGTTGCAAAAATGGTTTTGCAACAAAAGAATATGTTCTACTCCATTAGACTCAAAATGATGTTTTGGAGTGTTGCATTTCGCTAAACTTCGGCATGTAAATAACTTGTGTTTCGGGCCTGAACGCACTGTTACGGGTTCCGAAGTTGCAAAAATGGTTTTGCAACTAAAGCATCCGTTCTACTCCATTAGACTCAAAATGATGTTTGGGAGTCTTTTGGAGCATTTCGCTAACCTTCGGCATGTAAATAACTTGTGTTTCGGGCCTGAATGCACTGTTACGGGGTACCGAAGTTCCAAAAATGGTTTTGCAACAAAACATCCATTCTACTCCATTAGACCCAAAATGATGTTTGGGAATGTTTTGGAGCATTTCGCTAACCTTCGGCATATAAATAACTAGTGTTTCGGGCCTAAATGCACTGTTACGTGGTACCGAAGTTGCAAAAATGGTTTTGCAACAAAAGCATATGTTCTACTCCCTTAGACTCAAAATGATGTTTCGGAGTGTTGCATTTCGGTAACCTTCGGCATGTAAATAACTTGTGTTTCGGGCCTGAATGCACTATTACGGTGTACCGATGTTGCAAAAATGGTTTCGCAACAAAAGCATCTGTTCTACTCCAATAGACCCAAAATGATGTTTGGGCGTGTTTTGGAGCATTTCGCTTACCTTCGGCATATAAATAACTTGTGTTTCGGGCCTGAATGCACTGTTACGGGGTACCGAAGTTGCAAAAATGGTTTTGCAACAAAAGCATCCGTTCTACTCCATTAGACTCAAAATGATGTTTGGGAGTGTTTTGGTGCATTTCGCAAACCTTCGGCATGTAAATAACTTGTGTTTCAGGGCTGAATGCACAGTTACAGGGTACCGAAGTTGCAAAAATGGTTTCGCAACAAAATCATCTGTTCTACTCCATTGGACCCAAAATGATGTTTGGGAGTGTTTTGGAGCATTTCGCTAACCTTCGGCATATAAATAACTTGTGTTTCGGGCCTGAATGCACTGATACGGGGTACCGAAGTTGCAAAAATGATTTTGCAACAAAAGCATATGTTCTACTACATTAGACTCAAAATGATGTTTCGGAGTGTTGCATTTCGCTAACCTTCGGCATGTAAATAACTTGTGTCTCGGGCCTGAATGCACTGTTATGGGGTACCGAAGTTGCAAAAATAGTTTTGCACAAAAGCATCCGTTCTACTCCATTAGACTCAAAATGATGTTTGGGAGTGTTTTGGAGCATTTCGCAAACCTTTGGCATGTAAAAACTTGTGTTTCAGGGCTGAGTGCACTGTTATGGGGTACCGAAGTTGCAAAAATGGTTTTGCAACAAAAGCATATGTTCTACTAAATTAGACTCAAGATGATGTTTCAGAGTGTTGCATTTCGCTAACCTTCGGCATGTAAATAACTTGTGTTTCGGGCCTGAATGCACTGTTACGGGGTACCGAAGTTGCAAAACTGGTTTTGCAACAAAAGCATCCGTTCTACTCTATTAGACTCAAAATGATGTTTGGGAGTGTTTTGGGGGATTTCCCAAACCTTCGGCATGTAAATAACTTGTGTTTCGGGCCTGAATGCACTGTTACGGGGTACCGAAGTTGCAAAAATGGTTTTGCAACAAAAGCATCCGTTCTACTCCATTAGACTCAAAATGATGTTTGGGAGTGTTTTGGAGCGTTTCGCAAACCTTCGACATGTAAATAACTTGTGTTTCAGGGCTGAATGCACAGTTACGGGGTACCGAAGTTGCAAAAATGGTTTCGCAACAAAAGCATCCGTTCAACTACAATAGACTCAAAATGATGTTTGGGAGTGTTCTGGAGCATTTCGCTAACCTTCGGCATCTAAATAACTTGTGTTTCGGGCCTGAATGCACTGTTACGGGGTACCGAAGGTGCAAAAATGGTTTTGCAACAAAAGCATCCGTTCTACTCCATTAGACTCAAAATGATGTTCGGGAGTGTTTTGGAGCATTTCGCAAACCTTCGGCATGTAAATAACTTGTGTTTCAGTGCTGAATGCACAGTTACGGGGTACCGAAGTTAAAAAATTGTTTTGCAACAAAAGCATCTGTTCTACTCCATTAGACCCAAAATGATTTTTGGGAATGTTTTGGAGCATTTCGCTAACCTTCGGCATATAAATAACTTGTGTTTCGGGCCTGAATGCACTGATACGGGGTACCGAAGTTGCAAAAATGGTTTTGCAACAAAAGCATATGTTCTACTACATTAGACTCAAAATGATGTTTCGGAGTGTTGCATTTCGCTAACCTTCGGCATGTAAATAACTTGTGTCTCGGGCCTGAATGCACTGTTATGGGGTACTGAAGTTGCAAAAATAGTTTTGCACAAAAGCATCAGTTCTACTCCATTAGACTCAAAATGATGTTTGGAAGTGTTTTGGAGCATTTCGCAAACCATTGGCATGTAAATAACTTGTGTTTCAGGGCTGAATGCACTGTTATGGGGTACCGAAGTTGCAAAAATGGTATTGCAACAAAACCATATGTTCTACTAAATTAGACTCAAAATGATGTTTCGGAGTGATGCATTTCGCTAACCTTCGGCATGTAAATAACTTGTGTTTCGGGCCTGAATGCACTGTTACGGGGTACCGAAGTTGCAAAACTGGTTTTGCAACAAAAGCATCCGTTCTACTCCATTAGACTGAAAATGATGTTTGGGAGTGTTTTGGAGGATTTCGCAAACCTTCGGCATGTAAATAACTTGTGTTTCGGGCCTGAATGCACTGTTACGGGGTGCCGAAGTTGCAAAAATGGTTTTGCAACAAAAGCATCCGTTCTACTCCATTAGACTCAAAATGATGTTTGGGAGTGTTTTGGAGCGTTTCGCAAACCTTCGGCATGTAAATAACTTGTGTTTCAGGGCTGAATGCACAGTTACGGGGTACCGAAGTTGCAAAAATGGTTTCGCAACAAAAGCATCTGTTCTACTCCATTAGACTCAAAATGATGTTTGGGAGTGTTTTGGAGCGTTTCGCAAACCTTCGGCATGTAAATAACTTGTGTTTCAGGGCTGAATGCACAGTTACGGGGTACCGAAGTTGCAAAAATGGTTTCGCAACAAAAGCATCTGTTCTACTCCATTAGACTCAAAATGATGTTTGGGAGTCTTTTGGAGCATTTCACTAACCTTCGGCATGTAAATAACTTGTGCTTCGGGCCTCAATGCACTGTTACGGGGTACCGAAGTTGCAAAAATGGTTTTGCAACAAAAGCATATGTTCTACTCCATTAGACTCAAAATGATGTTTCAGAGTGTTGCATTTCGCTAACCTTCGGCATGTAAATAATTTGTGTTTCGGGCCTGAATGCACTGTTACGGGGTACTGAAGTTGCAAAAATGGTTTTGTAACTAAAGCATCCGTTCTACTCCATTAGACTCAAAATGATGTTTGGGAGTCTTTTGGAGCATTTCGCTAACCTTCGGCATGTAAATAACTTGTGTTTCCGGCCTGAATGCACTGTTACGGGGTACCGAAGTAGCAAAAATGGTTTTGCAAATAAAGCATATGTTCAACTCCATTAGACTCAAAATTATGCTTCGGAGTGTTGCATTTCGCTAACCTTCGGCATGTAAATAACTTGTGTTTCGGGCCAGAATGCACTGTTACGGGGTACCGAAGTTGCAAAACTGGTTTTGCAACAAAAGCATCCGTTCTACTCCATTAGACTCAAAATGATGTTTGGGAGTGTTTTGGAGGATTTCTCAAACCTTCGGCATGTAAATAACTTGTGTTGCGGGCCTGAATGCACTGTTACGGGGTACCAAAGTTGCAAAAATGGTTTTGCAATAAAAGCATCCGTTCTACTCCATTAGACTCAAAATGATGTTTGGGAGTGTTTTGGAGCGTTTCGCAAACCTTCGGCATGTAAATAACTTGTGTTTCAGGACTGAATGCATAGTTACAGGGTACCGAAGTTGCAAAAATGGTTTCGCAACAAAAGCATTTGTTCTACTCCAATAGACCCAAAATGATGTTTGGGAGTGTTTTGGAGCATTTCGCTTACCTTCGGCATATAAATAACTTGTGTTTCGGGCCTGAATGCACTGTTACGGGGTACCGAAGTTGCAAAAATGGTTTTGCAACAAAAGCATCTGTTCTACTCCATTAGACTCAAAATGATGTTTGGGAGTGTTTTGGATCATTTCGCAAACCTTCGGCATGTAAATAACTTGTGTTTCAGGGCTGAATGCACAGTTACAAGGTACCGAAGTTGCAAAAATGGTTTCGCAACAAAAGCATTTGTTCTACTCCATTAGACCCAAAATGATGTTTGGGAGTGTTTTGGAGCATTTCGCTAACCTTCGGCATATAAATAACTTGTGTTTCGGGCCTGAATGCACAGATACGGGGTACCGAAGTTGCAAAAATGGTTTTGCAACAAAAACAAATGTTCTACTACATTAGACTCAAAATGATGTTTCGGAGTGTTGCATTTCGCTAACCTTCGGCATGTAAATAACTTGTGTCTTGGGCCTGAATGCACTGTTATGGGGTACTGAAGTTGCAAAAATAGTTTTGCACAAAAGCATCCGTTCTACTCCATTAGACTCAAAATGATGTTTGGGAGTGTTTTGGAGCATTTCGCAAACCTATGGCATGTAAATAACTTGTGTTTCAGGGCTGAATGCACTGTTATGGGGTACCGAAGTTGCAAAAATGGTTTTGCAACAAAAGCATATGTTCTACTAAATTAGACTCAAAATGATGTTTCGGAGTGTAGCATTTCGCTAACCTTCGGCATGTAAATAACTTGTGTTTCGGGCCTGATTGCACTGTTACGGGGTACCGAAGTTGCAAAACTGGTTTTGCAACAAAAGCATCCGTTCTACTCCATTAGACTCAAAATGATGTTTGGGAGTGTTTTGGAGGATTTCGCAAACCTTCGGCATGTAAATAACTAGTGTTTCGGGCCTGAATGCACTGTTACGGGGTACCGAAGTTGCAAAAATGGTTTTGCAACAAAAGCATCCGTTCTACTCCATTAGACTCAAAATGATGTTTGGGAGTGTTTTGGAGCGTTTCGCAAACCTTCGGCATGTAAATAACTTATGTTTCAGGGCTGAATGCACAGTTACGGGGTACCGAAGTTGCAAAAACGGTTTTGCAACAAAAGCATCCGTTCTACTCCATTAGACTCAAAATGATGTTTGGGAGTGTTTTGGAGGATTTCGCTAACTTTCGGCATCTAAATAACTTGTGTTTCGGGCCTGAATGCACTATTATGAGTACCGAAGTTGCAAAAATGGTTTTGCAACTAAAGCATCTGTTCTACTCCATTAGACTCAAAATGATGTTTGGGAGTCCGTTGGAGCATTTCGCAAACCTTCGGCATGTAAATAACTTGTGTTTCCGGCCTGAATGCACTGTTACGATGTACCGAAGTTGCAAAAATGGTTTTGCAACAAAATCATATGTTCTACTCCATTAGACTCAAAATTATGTTTCGGAGTGTTGCATTTCGCTAACCTTCGGCATGTTAATAACTTTTGTTTCGGGCCTGAATGCTCTGTTACGGGGTACCGAAGTTGCAAAACTGGTTTTACAACAAAAGCATCCGTTCTACTCCATTAGACTCAAAATGATGTTTGGGAGTGTTTTGGAGGATTTCGCAAACCTTCGGCATGTAAATAACTTGTGTTTCGGGCCTGAATGCACTGTTACGGGGTACCGAAGTTGCAAAAATGGTTTTGCAACAAAAGCATCCGTTCTACTCCATTAGACTCAAAATGATGTTTGGGAGTGTTTTGGAGCGTTTCGCAAACCTTCAGCATGTAAATAACTTGTGTTTCAGGGCTAAATGCACAGTTACAGGGTACCGAACTTGCAAAAATGGTTTCGCAACAAAAGCATTTGTTCTACTCCAATAGACCCAAAATGATGTTTGGGAGTGTTTTGGAGCATTTCGCTTACCTTCGGCATATAAATAACTTGTGTTTCGGGCCTGAATGCACTGTTACGGGGTACCGAAGTTGCAAAAATGGTTTTGCAACAAAAGCATCCGTTCTACTCCATTAGACTTAAAATGATGTTTGGGAGTGTTTTGGAGCATTTCGCAAACCTTCGGCATGTAAATAACTTGTGTTTCAGGGCTGAATGCACAGTTACGGGGTACCGAAGTTAAAAAATGGTTTCGCAACAAAAGCATATGTTCTACTCCATTAGACCCAAAATGATGTTTGGGAATGTTTTCGAGCATTTCGCTAACCTTCGGCATATAAATAACTTGTGTTTCGGGCCTGAATGCACTGTTACGGGGTACCGAAGTTGCAAAAATGGTTTTGCAACAAAAGCATATGTTCTACTCCATTAGACTCAAAATGATGTTTCGGAGTGTTGCATTTCGCTAACCTTCTTCATGTAAATAACTTGTGTTTCGGGCCTGAATGCACTATTACGGGGTACCGAAGTTGCAAAAATGGCTTTACAACTAAAGCATCCGTTCTACTCCATTAGACTCAAAATGATGTTTGGGAGTCTTTTGGAGCATTTCGCTAACCTTCGGCATGTAAATAACTTGTGCTTCCGGCCCTAATGCACTGTTACAGGGTACCGAAGTTGCAAAAATGGTTTTGCAACAAAAGCATATGTTCTACTCCATTAGACTCAAAATGATGTTTCAGAGTGTTGCATTTCGCTAAGCTTCGGCATGTAAATAACTTGTGTTTCGGTCCTGAATGCACTGTTAGGGGTACCGAAGTTGCAAAAACGGTTTTGCAACTAAAGCATCTGTTCTACTCCATTAGACTCAAAATGATGTTTGGGAGTCTTTTGGAGCATTTCGCTAACCTTCGGCATGTAAATAACTTGTGTTTCCGGCCTGAATGCACTGTTACGGGGTACCGAAGTTGCAAAAATGGTTTTGCAACAAAAGCATATGTTCTACTCCATTAGACTCAAAATTATGTTTCGGAGTGTTGCATTTCGCTAACCTTCGGCATGTAAATAACTTGTGTTTCCGGCCTGAATGCACAGTTACGGGGTACCGAAGTTGCAAAAATGGTTTCGCAACAAAAGCATCTGTTCTACTCCATTAGACTCAAAATGATGTTTGGGAGTCTTTTGGAACATTTCACTAACCTTCGGCATGTAAATAACTTGTGCTTCGGGCCTCAATGCACTGTTACGGGGTACCGAAGTTGCAAAAATGGTTTTGCAACAAAAGCATATGTTCTACTCCATTAGACTCAAAATGATGTTTCAGAGTGTTGCATTTCGCTAACCTTCGGCATGTAAATAATTTGTGTTTCGGGCCTGAATGCACTGTTACAGGGTACTGAAGTTGCAAAAATGGTTTTGCAACTAAAGCATCCGTTCTACTCCATTAGACTCAAAATGATGTTTGGGAGTCTTTTGGAGTATTTCGCTAACCTTCGGCATGTAAATAACTTGTGTTTCCTGCCTGAATGCACTGTTACGGGGTACCGAAGTAGCAAAAATGGTTTTGCAAATAAAGCATATGTTCAACTCCATTAGACTCAAAATTATGTTTCGGAGTGTTGCATTTCGCTAACCTTCGGCATGTAAATAACTTGTGTTTCGGGCCAGAATGCACTGTAACGGGGTACCGAAGTTGCAAAACTGGTTTTGCAATAAAAGCATCCGTTCTACTCCATTAGACTCAAAATGATGTTTGGGAGTGTTTTGGAGGATTTCTCAAACCTTCGGCATGTAAATAACTTGTGTTGCGGGCCTGAATGCACTGTTACGGGGTACCGAAGTTGCAAAAATGGTTTTGCAATAAAAGCATTCGTTCTACTCCATTAGACTCAAAATGATGTTTGGGAGTGTTTTGGAGCGTTTCGCAAACCTTCGGCATGTAAATAACTTGTGTTTCAGGACTGAATGCATAGTTACAGGGTACCGAAGTTGCAAAAATGGTTTCGCAACAAAAGCATTTGTTCTACTCCAATAGACCCAAAATGATGTTTGGGAGTGTTTTGGAGCATTTCGCAAACCTATGGCATGTAAATAACTTGTGTTTCAGGGCTGAATGCACTGTTATGGGGTACCGAAGTTGCAAAAATGGTTTTGCAACAAAAGCATATGTTCTACTAAATTAGACTCAAAATGATGTTTCGGAGTGTAGCATTTCGCTAACCTTCGGCATGTAAATAACTTGTGTTTCGGGCCTGAATGCACTGTTACGGGGTACCGAAGTTGCAAAACTGGTTTTGCAACAAAAGCATCCGTTCTACTCCATTAGACTCAAAATGATGTTTGGGAGTGTTTTGGAGGATTTCGCAAACCTTCGGCATGTAAATAACTTGTGTTTCGGGCCTGAATGCACTGTTACGGGGTACCGAAGTTGCAAAAATGGTTTTGCAACAAAAGCATCCGTTCTACTCCATTAGACTCAAAATGATGTTTGGGAGTGTTTTGGAGCGTTTCGCAAACCTTCGGCATGTAAATAACTTATGTTTCAGGGCTGAATGCACAGTTACGGGGTACCGAAGTTGCAAAAACGGTTTTGCAACAAAAGCATCCGTTCTACTCCATTAGACTCAAAATGATGTTTGGGAGTGTTTTGGAGGATTTCGCTAACTTTCGGCATCAAAATAACTTGTGTTTCGGGCCTGAATGCACTGTTATGAGTACCGAAGTTGCAAAAATGGTTTTGCAACTAAAGCATCTGTTCTACTCCATTAGACTCAAAATGATGTTTGGGAGTCTGTTGGAGCATTTCGCAAACCTTCGGCATGTAAATAACTTGTGTTTCCGGCCTGAATGCACTGTTACGATGTACCGAAGTTGCAAAAATGGTTTTGCAACAAAATCATATGTTCTACTCCATTAGACTCAAAATTATGTTTCGGAGTGTTGCATTTCGCTAACCTTCGGCATGTTAATAACTTTTGTTTCGAGCCTGAATGCTCTGTTACGGGGTACCGAAGTTGCAAAACTGGTTTTACAACAAAAGCATCCGTTCTACTCCATTAGACTCAAAATGATGTTTGGGAGTGTTTTGGAGGATTTCGCAAACCTTCGGCACGTAAATAACTTGTGTTTCGGGCCTGAATGCACTGTTACGGGGTACCGAAGTTGCAAAAATGGTTTTGCAACAAAAGCATCCGTTCTACTCCATTAGAGTCAAAATGATGTTTGGGAGTGTTTTGGAGTGTTTCGCAAACCTTCAGCATGTAAATAACTTGTGTTTCAGGGCTAAATGCACAGTTACAGGGTACCGAACTTGCAAAAATGGTTTCGCAACAAAAGCATTTGTTCTACTCCAATAGACCCAAAATGATGTTTGGGAGTGTTTTGGAGCATTTCGCTTACCTTCGGCATATAAATAACTTGTGTTTCGGGCCTGAATGCACTGTTACGGGGTACCGAAGTTGCAAAAATGGTTTTGCAACAAAAGCATCCGTTCTACTCCATTAGACTTAAAATGATGTTTGGGACTGTTTTGGAGCATTTCGCAAACTTTCGGCATGTAAATAACTTGTGTTTCAGGGCTGAATGCACAGTTACGGGGTACCGAAGTTAAAAAATGGTTTCGCAACAAAAGCATATGTTCTACTCCATTAGACCCAAAATGATGTTTGGGAATGTTTTCGAGCATTTCGCTAACCTTCGGCATATAAATAACTTGTGTTTCGGGCCTGAATGCACTGTTACGAGGTACCGAAGTTGCAAAAATGGTTTTGCAACAAAAGCATATGTTCTACTCCATTAGACTCAAAATGATGTTTCGGAGTGTTGCATTTCGCTAACCTTCTTCATGTAAATAACTTGTTTTTCGGGCCTGAATGCACTATTACGGGGTACCGAAGTTGCAAAAATGGCTTTACAACTAAAGCATCCGTTCTACTCCATTAGACTCAAAATGATGTTTGGGAGTCTTTTGGAGCATTTCGCTAACCTTCGGCATGTAAATAACTTGTGCTTCCGGCCCTAATGCACTGTTACGGGGTACCGAAGTTGCAAAAATGGTTTTGCAACAAAAGCATATGTTCTACTCCATTAGACTCAAAATGATGTTTCAGAGTGTTGCATTTCGCTAACCTTCGGCATATAAATAACTTGTGTTTCGGGCCTGAATGCACTGTTACGGGGTACCGAAGTTGCAAAAATGGTTTTGAAACAAAAGCATTCGTTCTACTCCATTTGGCTCAAAATGATGTTTGGGAGTGTTTTGGAGGATTTCCTAAACCTTCGGCATGTAAATAACTTGTGTTTCAAGGCTGAAAGCACAGATACGTGGTACCGAAGTTGCAAAAATGGTTTCGCAACAAAAACATCTGTTCTACTCCATTAGACCCAAAATGATGTTTGGCAGTGTTTTGGAGCATTTCGCTAACCTTCGGCATGTAAATAACTTGTGTTTCCGGCCTGAATGCACTGTTACGGGGTACCGAAGTTGCAAAAATGGTTTTGCAACAAAAGCATATGTTCTACTCCATTAGACTCAAAATTATGTTTCGGAGTGTTGCATTTCGCTAACCTTCGGCATGTAAATAACTTTTGTTTCGGGCCTGAATGCACTGTTACGGGGTACCGAAGTTGCAAAAATGGTTTTGCAATAAAAGCATCCGTTCTACTCCATTAGACTCAAAATGATGTTTGGGAGTGTTTTGGAGCGTTTCGCAAACCTTCGGCATGTAAATAACTTGTGTTTCAGGGCTGAATGCACAGTTACACGGTACCGAAGTTGCAAAAATGGTTTCGCAACAAAAGCATTTGTTCTACTCCATTAGACCCAAAATGATGTTTGGGAGTGTTTTGGAGCATTTCGCTAACCTTCGGCATATAAATAACTTGTGTTTCGGGCCTGAATGCACAGATACGGGGTACGGAAGTTGCAAAAATGGTTTTGCAACAAAAACAAATGTTCTACTACATTAGACTCAAAATGATGTTTCGGAGTGTTGCATTTCGCTAACCTTCGGCATGTAAATAACTTGTGTCTTGGGCCTGAATGCACTGTTATGGGGTACTGAAGTTGCAAAAATAGTTTTGCACAAAAGCATCCGTTCTACTCCATTAGACTCAAAATGATGTTTGGGAGTGTTTTGGAGCATTTCGCAAACCTATGGCATGTAAATAACTTGTGTTTCAGGGCTGAATGCACTGTTATGGGGTACCGAAGTTGCAAAAATGGTTTTGCAACAAAAGCATATGTTCTACTAAATTAGACTCAAAATGATGTTTCGGAGTGTAGCATTTCGCTAACCTTCGGCATGTAAATAACTTGTGTTTCGGGCCTGAATGCACTGTTACGGGGTACCGAAGTTGCAAAACAGGTTTTGCAACAAAAGCATCCGTTCTACTCCATTAGACTCAAAATGATGTTTGGGAGTGTTTTGGAGGATTTCGCAAACCTTCGGCATGTAAATAACTTGTGTTTCGGGCCTGAATGCACTGTTACGGGGTACCGAAGTTGCAAAAATGGTTTTGCAACAAAAGCATCCGTTCTACTCCATTAGACTCAAAATGATGTTTGGGAGTGTTTTGGAGCGTTTCGCAAACCTTCGGCATGTAAATAACTTATGTTTCAGTGCTGAATGCACAGTTACGGGGTACCGAAGTTGCAAAAACGGTTTTGCAACAAAAGCATCCGTTCTACTCCATTAGACTCAAAATGATGTTTGGGAGTGTTTTGGAGGATTTCGCTAACTTTCGGCATCTAAATAACTTGTGTTTCGGGCCTGAATGCACTGTTATGAGTACCGAAGTTGCAAAAATGGTTTTGGAACAAAAGCATCTGTTCTACTCCATTAGACTCAAAATGATGTTTGGGAGTCTGTTGGAGCATTTCGCAAAGCTTCGGCATGTAAATAACTTGTGTTTCCGGCCTGAATGCACTGTTACGATGTACCGAAGTTGCAAAAATGGTTTTGCAACAAAAGCATAAGTTCTACTCCATTAGACTCAAAATTATGTTTCGGAGTGTTGCATTTCGCTAACCTTCGGCATGTTAATAACTTTTGTTTCGGGCCTGAATGCTCTGTTACGGGGTACCGAAGTTGCAAAACTGGTTTTACAACAAAAGCATCCGTTCTACTCCATTAGACTCAAAATGATGTTTGGGAGTGTTTTGGAGGATTTCGCAAACCTTCGGCATGTAAATAACTTGTGTTTCGGGCCTGAATGCACTGTCACGGGGTACCGAAGTTGCAAAAATGGTTTTGCAACAAAAGCATCCGTTCTACTCCATTAGACTCAAAATGATGTTTGGGAGTGTTTTGGAGCGTTTCGCAAACCTTCAACATGTAAATAACTTGTGTTTCAGGGCTAAATGCACAGTTACAGGGTACCGAAGTTGCAAAAATGGTTTCGCAACAAAAGCATTTGTCCTACTCCAATAGACCCAAAATGATGTTTGGGAGTGTTTTGGAGCATTTCGCTTACCTTCGGCATATAAATAACTTGTGTTTCGGGCCTGAATGCACTGTTACGGGGTACCGAAGTTGCAAAAATGGTTTTGCAACAAAAGCATCCGTTCTACTCCATTAGACTTAAAATGATGTTTGGGAGTGTTTTGGAGCATTTCGCAAACCTTCGGCATGTAAATAACTTGTGTTTCAGGGCTGAATGCACAGTTACGGGGTACCGAAGTTAAAAAATGGTTTCGCAACAAAAGCATATGTTCTACTCCATTAGACCCAAAATGATGTTTGGGAATGTTTTCGAGCATTTCGCTAACCTTCGGCATATAAATAACTTGTGTTTCGGGCCTGAATGCACTGTTACGGGGTACCAAAGTTGCAAAAATAGTTTTGCAACAAAAGCATATGTTCTACTCCATTAGACTCAAAATGATGTTTCGGAGTGTTGCATTTCGCTAACCTTCTTCATGTAAATAACTTGTGTTTCGGGCCTGAATGCACTATTACGGGGTACCGAAGATGCAAAAATGGCTTTACAACTAAAGCATCCGTTCTACTCCATTAGACTCAAAATGATGTTTGGGAGTCTTTTGGAGCATTTCGCTAACCTTCGGCATGTAAATAACTTGTGCTTCCGGCCCTAATGCACTGTTACGGGGTATCGAAGTTGCAAAAATGGTTTTGCAACAAAGGCATATGTTCTACTCCATTAGACTCAAAATGATGTTTCAGAGTGTTGCATTTCGCTAAGCTTCGGCATGTAAATAACTTGTGTTTCGGGCCTGAATGCACTGTTAGGGGTACCGAAGTTGCAAAAACGGTTTTGCAACTAAAGCATCTGTTCTACTCCATTAGACTCAAAATGATGTTTGGGAGTCTTTTGGAGCATTTCGCTAACCTTCGGCATGTAAATAACTTGTGTTTCCGGCCTGAATGCACTGTTACGGGGTACCGAAGTTGCAAAAATGGTTTTGCAACAAAAGCATATGTTCTACTCCATTAGACTCAAAATTATGTTTCGGAGTGTTGCATTTCGCTAACCTTCGGCATGTAAATAACTTTTGTTTCGGGCCTGAATGCACTGTTACGGGGGACCGAAGTTGCAAAAATGGTTTTGCAATAAAAGCATCCGTTCTACTCCATTAGACTCAAAATGATGTTTGGGAGTGTTTTGGAGCGTTTCGCAAACCTTCGGCATGTAAATAACTTATGTTTCAGTGCTGAATGCACAGTTACGGGGTACCGAAGTTGCAACAACGGTTTTGCAACAAAAGCATCCGTTCTACTCCATTAGACTCAAAATGATGTTTGAGAGTGTTTTGGAGGATTTCGCTAACTTTCGGCATCTAAATAACTTGTGTTTCGGGCCTGAATGCACTGTTATGAGTACCGAAGTTGCAAAAATAGTTTTGCAACAAAAGCATCTGTTCTACTCCATTAGACTCAAAATGATGTTTGGGAGTCTGTTGGAGCATTTCGCAAAGCTTCGGCATGTAAATAACTTGTGTTTCCGGCCTGAATGCACTGTTACGATGTACCGAAGTTGCAAAAATGGTTTTGCAACAAAAGCATATGTTCTACTCCATTAGACTCAAAATTATGTTTCGGAGTGTTGCATTTCGCTAACCTTCGGCATGTAAATAACTTTTGTTTCGGGCCTGAATGCTCTGTTACGGGGTACCGAAGTTGCAAAACTGGTTTTACAACAAAAGCATCCGTTCTACTCCATTAGACTCAAAATGATGTTTGGGAGTGTTTTGGAGGATTTCGCAAACCTTCGGCATGTAAATAACTTGTGTTTCGGGCCTGAATGCACTGTCACGGGGTACCGAAGTTGCAAAAATGGTTTTGCAACAAAAGCATCCGTTCTACTCCATTAGACTCAAAATTATGTTTGGGAGTGTTTTGGTGCGTTTCGCAAACCTTCAACATGTAAATAACTTGTGTTTCAGGGCTAAATGCACAGTTACAGGGTACCGAAGTTGCAAAAATGGTTTCGCAACAAAAGCATTTGTCCTACTCCAATAGACCCAAAATGATGTTTGGGAGTGTTTTGGAGCATTTCGCTTACCTTCGGCATATAAATAACTTGTGTTTCGGGCCTGAATGCACTGTTACGGGGTACCGAAGTTGCAAAAATGGTTTTGCAACAAAAGCATCCGTTCTACTCCATTAGACTTAAAATGATGTTTGGGAGTGTTTTGGAGCATTTCGCAAACCTTCGGCATGTAAATAACTTGTGTTTCAGGGCTGAATGCACAGTTACGGGGTACCGAAGTTAAAAAATGGTTTCGCAACAAAAGCATATGTTCTACTCCATTAGACCCAAAATGATGTTTGGGAATGTTTTCGAGCATTTCGCTAACCTTCGGCATATAAATAACTTGTGTTTCGGGCCTGAATGCACTGTTACGAGGTACCGAAGTTGCAAAAATGGTTTTGCAACAAAAGCATATGTTCTACTCCATTAGACTCAAAATGATGTTTCGGAGTGTTGCATTTCGCTAACCTTCTTCATGTAAATAACTTGTGTTTCGGGCCTGAATGCACTATTACGGGGTACCGAAGATGCAAAAATGGCTTTACAACTAAAGCATCCGTTCTACTCCATTAGACTCAAAATGATGTTTGGGAGTCTTTTGGAGCATTTCGCTAACCTTCGGCATGTAAATAACTTGTGCTTCCGGCCCTAATGCACTGTTACGGGGTACCGAAGTTGCGAAAATGGTTTTGCAACAAAAGCATATGTTCTACTCCATTAGACTCAAAATGATGTTTCAGAGTGTTGCATTTCGCTAAGCTTCGGCATGTAAATAACTTGTGTTTCGGGCCTGAATGCACTGTTAGGGGTACCGAAGTTGCAAAAACGGTTTTGCAACTAAAGCATCTGTTCTACTCCATTAGACTCAAAATGATGTTTGGGAGTCTTTTGGAGCATTTCGCTAACCTTCGGCATGTAAATAACTTGTGTTTCCGGCCTGAATGCACTGTTACGGGGTACCGAAGTTGCAAAAATGGTTTTGCAACAAAAGCATATGTTCTACTCCATTAGACTCAAAATTATGTTTCGGAGTGTTGCATTTCGCTAACCTTCGGCATGTAAATAACTTTTGTTTCGGGCCTGAATGCACTGTTACGGGGTACCGAAGTTGCAAAAATGGTTTTGCAATAAAAGCATCCGTTCTACTCCATTAGACTCAAAATGATGTTTGGGAGTGTTTTGGAGCGTTTCGCAAACCTTCGGCATGTAAATAACTTATGTTTCAGTGCTGAATGCACAGTTACGGGGTTCCGAAGTTGCAAAAACGGTTTTGCAACAAAAGCATCCGTTCTACTCCATTAGACTCAAAATGATGTTTGAGAGTGTTTTGGAGGATTTCGCTAACTTTCGGCATCTAAATAACTTGTGTTTCGGGCCTGAATGCACTGTTATGAGTACCGAAGTTGCAAAAATGGTTTTGCAACAAAAGCATCTGTTCTACTCCATTAGACTCAAAATGATATTTGGGAGTCTGTTGGAGCATTTCGCAAAGCTTCGGCATGTAAATAACTTGTGTTTCCGGCCTGAATGCACTGTTACGATGTACCGAAGTTGCAAAAATGGTTTTGCAACAAAAGCATATGTTCTACTCCATTAGACTCAAAATTATGTTTCGGAGTGTTGCATTTCGCTAACCTTCGGCATGTTAATAACTTTTGTTTCAGGCCTGAATGCTCTGTTACGGGGTACCGAAGTTGCAAAACTGGTTTTACAACAAAAGCATCCGTTCTACTCCATTAGACTCAAAATGATGTTTGGGAGTGTTTTGGAGGATTTCGCAAACCTTCGGCATGTAAATAACTTGTGTTTCGGGCCTGAATGCACTGTTACGGGGTACCGAAGTTGCAAAAATGGTTTTGCAACAAAAGCATCCGTTCTACTCCATTAGACTCAAAATGATGTTTGGGAGTGTTTTGGAGCGTTTCGCAAACCTTCAGCATGTAAATAACTTGTGTTTCAGGGCTAAATGCACAGTTACAGGGTACCAAAGTTGCAAAAATGGTTTCGCAACAAAAGCATTTGTCCTACTCCAATTGATCCAAAATGATGTTTGGGAGTGTTTTGGAGCATTTCGCTTACCTTCGGCATATAAATAACTTGTGTTTCGGGCCTGAATGCACTGTTACGGGGTACCGAAGTTGCAAAAATGGTTTTGCTACAAAAGCATCCGTTCTACTCCATTAGACTTAAAATGATGTTTGGGAGTGTTTTGGAGCATTTCGCAAATCTTCGGCATGTAAATAACTTGTGTTTCAGGGCTGAATGCACAATTACGGGGTACCGAAGTTAAAAAATGGTTTCGCAACAAAAGCATATGTTCTACTCCATTAGACCCAAAATGATGTTTGGGAATGTTTTCGAGCATTTCGCTAACCTTCGGCATATAAATAACTTGTGTTTCGGGCCTGAATGCACTGTTACAGGGTACCAAAGTTGCAAAAATGGTTTTGCAACAAAAGCATATGTTCTACTCCATTAGACTCAAAATGATGTTTCAGAGTGTTGCATTTCGCTAAGCTTCGGCATGTAAATAACTTGTGTTTCGGGCCTGAATGCACTGTTAGGGGTACCGAAGTTGCAAAAACGGTTTTGCAACTAAAGCATCTGTTCTACTCCATTAGACTCAAAATGATGTTTGGGAGTCTTTTGGAGCATTTCGCTAACCTTCGGCATGTAAATAACTTGTGTTTCCGGCCTGAATGCACTGTTACGGGGTACCGAAGTTGTAAAAATGGTTTTGCAACAAAAGCATATGTTCTACTCCATTAGACTCAAAATTATGTTTCGGAGTGTTGCATTTCGCTAACCTTCGGCATGTAAATAACTTTTGTTTCGGGCCTGAATGCACTGTTACGGGGTACCGAAGTTGCAAAACTGGTTTTACAACAAAAGCATCCGTTCTACTCCATTAGACTCAAAATGATGTTTGGGAGTGTTTTGGAGGATTTCGCAAACCTTCGGCATGTAAATAACTTGTGTTTCGGGCCTGAATGCACTGTTACGGGGTGCCGAAGTTGCAAAAATGGTTTTGCAACAAAAGCATCCGTTCTACTCCATTAGACTCAAAATGATGTTTGGGAGTGTTTTGGAGCGTTTCGCAAACCTTCGGCATGTAAATAACTTGTGTTTCAGGGCTGAATGCACAGTTACAGGGTACCGAAGTTGCAAAAATGGTTTCGCAACAAAAGCATTTGTTCTACTCCAATAGACCCAAAATGATGTTTGGGAGTGTTTTGGAGCATTTCGCTTATCTTCGGCATATAAATAACTTGTGTTTCGGGCCTGAATGCACTATTACGGGGTACGGAAGTTGCAAAAATGGTTTTGCAACAAAAGCATCCGTTCTACTCCATTAGACTCAAAATGATGTTTGGGAGTGTTTTGGAGGATTTCGCAAACCTTCGGCATGTAAATAATTTGTGTTTCGGGCCTTAATGCACAGTTACGGGGTACCGAAGTTGCAAAAATAGTTTCGCAACAAAAGCATTTGTTCTACCCCATTAGACCCAAAATGATGTTTGGGAGTGTTTTGGAGCATTTCGCTAACCTTTGGCATATAAATAACTTGTGTTTCGGGTCTGAATGCACAGATACGGGGTACCGAAGTTGCAAAACTGGTTTTGCAACAAAAACAAATGTTCTACTACATTAGACTCAAAATGATGTTTCGGAGTGTTGCATTTCGCTAACCTTCGGCATGTAAATAACTTGTGTCTCGGGCCTGAATGCACTGTTATGGGGTACTGAAGTTGCAAAAATAGTTTTGCACAAAAGCATCCGTTCTACTCCATTAGACTCAAAATGATGTTTGGGAGTGTTTTGGAGCATTTCGCAAACCTATGGCATGTAAATAACTTGTGTTTCAGGGCTGAATGCACTGTTATGGGGTACCGAAGTTGCAAAAATGGTTTTGCAACAAAAGCATATGTTCTACTAAATTAGACTCAAAATGATGTTTCGGAGTGTAGCATTTCGCTAACCTTCGGCATGTAAATAACTTGTGTTTCGGGCCTGAATGCACTGTTACGGGGTACCGAAGTTGCAAAACTGGTTTTGCAACAAAAGCATCCGTTCTACTCCATTAGACTCAAAATGATGTTTCGGAGTGTTTTGGAGGATTTCGCAAACCTTCGGCATGTAAATAACTTGTGTTTCGGGCCTGAATGCACTGTTACGGGGTACCGAAGTTGCAAAAATGGTTTTGCAACAAAAGCATCCGTTCTACTCCATTAGACTCAAAATGATGTTTGGGAGTGTTTTGGAGCGTTTCGCAAACCTTCGGCATATAAATAACATGTGTTTCAGGGCTGAATGCACAGTTACGGGGTACCGAAGTTGCAAAAACGGTTTTGCAACCAAAGCATCCGTTCTACTCCATTAGACTCAAAATGATGTTTGGGAGTGTTTTGGAGGATTTCGCTAACCTTCGGCATCTAAATAACTTGTGTTTCGGGCCTGAATGCACTGTTACGAGTACCGAAGTTGCAAAAATGGTTTTGCAACTAAAGCATCTGTTCTACTCCATTAGACTCAAAATGATGTTTGGGAGTCTGTTGGAGCATTTCGCAAACCTTCGGCATGTAAATAACTTGTGTTTCCGGCCTGAATGCACTGTTACGGGGTACCGAAGTTGCAAAAATGGTTTTGCAACAAAAGCATATGTTCTACTCCACTAGACTCAAAATTATGTTTCGTAGTGTTGCATTTCGCTAACCTTCGGCATGTTAATAACTTTTGTTTCGGGCCTGAATGCTCTGTTACGGGGTACCGAAGTTGCAAAACTGGTTTTACAACAAAAGCATCCGTTCTACTCCATTAGACTCAAAATGATGTTTGTAAGTGTTTTGGAGCATTTCGCAAACCTTCGGCATGTAAATAACTTGTGTTTCCGGCCTGAATGCACTGTTACGGGGTACCGAAGTTGCAAAAATGGTTTTGCAACAAAAACAAATGTTCTACTACATTAGACTCAAAATGATGTTTCGGAGTGTTGCATTTCGCTAACCTTCGGTATGTTAATAACTTTTGTTTCGGGCCTGAATGCTCTGTTACGGGGTACCGAAGTTGCAAAACTGGTTTTACAACAAAAGCATCCGTTCTACTCCATTAGACTCAAAATGATGTTTGTAAGTGTTTTGGAGGATTTCGCAAACCTTCAGCATGTAAATAACTTGTGTTTCGGACCTGAATGCACTGTTACGGGGTACCGAAGTTGCAAAAATGGTTTTGCAACAAAAGCATCCGTTCTACTCCATTAGACTCAAAATGATGTTCGGGAGTGTTTTGGAGCATTTCGCAAACCTTCAGCATGTAAATAACTTGTGTTTCCGGCCTGAATGCACTGTTACGGGGTACCGAAGTTGCAAAAATGGTTTTGCAACAAAAGCATATGTTCTACTCCATTAGACTCAAAATTATGTTTCGGAGTGTTGCATTTCGCTAACCTTCGGCATGTTAATAACTTTTGTTTCGGGCCTGAATGCTCTGTTACGGGGTACCGAAGTTGCAAAACTGGTTTTACAACAAAAGCATCCGTTCTACTCCATTAGACTCAAAATGATGTTTGTAAGTGTTTTGGAGGTTTCGCAAACCTTCAGCATGTAAATAACTTGTGTTTCGGACCTGAATGCACTGTTACGGGGTACCGAAGTTGCAAAAATGGTTTTGCAACAAAAGCATCCGTTCTACTCCATTAGACTCAAAATGATGTTTGGAAGTGTTTTGGAGCGTTTCGCAAACCTTCGGCATGTAAATAACTTGTGTTTCAGGGCTAAATGCACAGTTACAGGGTACCGAAGTTGCAAAAATGGTTTCGCAACAAAAGCATTTGCTCTACTCCAATAGACCCAAAATGATGTTTGGGAGTGTTTTGGAGCATTTCGCTTACCTTCGGCATATAAATAACTTGTGTTTCGGGCCTGAATGCACTGTTACGGGGTACCGAAGTTGCAAAAATGGTTTTGCAACAAAAGCATCCGTTCTACTCCATTAGACTTAAAATGATGTTTGAGAGTGTTTTGGAGCATTTCGCAAACCTTCGGCATGTAAATAACTTGTGTTTCAGGGCTGAATGCACAGTTACGGGGTACCGAAGTTAAAAAATGGTTTCACAACAAAAGCATATGTTCTACTCCATTAGACCCAAAATGATGTTTGGGAATGTTTTGGAGCATTTCGCTAACCTTCGGCATATAAATAACTTGTGTTTCGGGCCTGAATGCACTGTTACGGGGTACCGATGTTGCAAAAATGGTTTTGCAACAAAAGCATATGTTCTACTCCATTAGACTCAAAATGATGTTTCGGAGTGTTGCATTTCGCTAACCTTCTTCATGTAAATAACTTGTGTTTCGGGCCTGATTGCACTATTACGGGGTACCGAAGTTGCAAAAATGGCTTTATAACTAAAGCATCCGTTCTACTCCATTAGACTCAAAATGATGTTTGGGAGTCTTTTGGAGCATTTCGCTAACCTTCGGCATGTAAATAACTTGTGCTTCGGGCCTCAATGCACTGTTACGGGGTACCGAAGTTGCAAAAATGGTTTTGCAACAAAAGCATATATTCTACTCCATTAGACTCAAAATGATGTTTCAGAGTGTTGCATTTCGCTAAGTTTCGGCATGTAAATAACTTGTGTTTCGGGCCTGAATGCACTGTTAGGGGTACCGAAGTTGCAAAAATGGTTTTGCAACTAAAGCATCTGTTCTACTCCATTAGACTCAAAATGATGTTTGGGAGTCTTTTGGAGCATTTCGCTAACCTTCGGCATGTAAATAACTTGTGTTTCGGGCCTGAATGCACTGTTACGGGGTACCGAAGTTGCAAAAATGGTTTTGCAACAAAAGCATCCGTTCTACTCCATTAGACTCAAAATGATGTTTGGGAGTGTTTTGGAGCGTTTCGCAAATCTTCGGCATATAAATAACATGTGTTTCAGGGCTGAATGCACAGTTACGGGGTACCGAAGTTGCAAAAACGGTTTTGCAACCAAAGCATCCGTTCTACTCCATTAGACTCAAAATGATGTTTGGGAGTGTTTTGGAGGATTTCGCTAACCTTCGGCATCTAAATAACTTGTGTTTCGGGCCTGAATGCACTGTTACGAGTACCGAAGTTGCAAAAATGGTTTTGCAACTAAAGCATCTGTTCTACTCCATTAGACTCAAAATGATGTTTGGGAGTCTGTTGGAGCATTTCGCAAACCTTCGGCATGTAAATAACTTGTGTTTCCGGCCTGAATGCACTGTTACGGGGTACCGAAGTTGCAAAAATGGTTTTGCAACAAAAGCATATGTTCTACTCCACTAGACTCAAAATTATGTTTCGTAGTGTTGCATTTCGCTAACCTTCGGCATGTTAATAACTTTTGTTTCGGGCCTGAATGCTCTGTTACGGGGTACCGAAGTTGCAAAACTGGTTTTACAACAAAAGCATCCGTTCTACTCCATTAGACTCAAAATGATGTTTGTAAGTGTTTTGGAGCATTTCGCAAACCTTCGGCATGTAAATAACTTGTGTTTCCGGCCTGAATGCACTGTTACGGGGTACCGAAGTTGCAAAAATGGTTTTGCAACAAAAGCATATGTTCTACTCCATTAGACTCAAAATTATGTTTCGGAGTGTTGCATTTCGCTAACCTTCGGCATGTTAATAACTTTTGTTTCGGGCCTGAATGCTCTGTTACGGGGTACCGAAGTTGCAAAACTGGTTTTACAACAAAAGCATCCGTTCTACTCCATTAGACTCAAAATGATGTTTGTAAGTGTTTTGGAGGTTTCGCAAACCTTCAGCATGTAAATAACTTGTGTTTCGGACCTGAATGCACTGTTACGGGGTACCGAAGTTGCAAAAATGGTTTTGCAACAAAAGCATCCGTTCTACTCCATTAGACTCAAAATGATGTTTGGAAGTGTTTTGGAGCGTTTCGCAAACCTTCGGCATGTAAATAACTTGTGTTTCAGGGCTAAATGCACAGTTACAGGGTACCGAAGTTGCAAAAATGGTTTCGCAACAAAAGCATTTGCTCTACTCCAATAGACCCAAAATGATGTTTGGGAGTGTTTTGGAGCATTTCGCTTACCTTCGGCATATAAATAACTTGTGTTTCGGGCCTGAATGCACTGTTACGGGGTACCGAAGTTGCAAAAATGGTTTTGCAACAAAAGCATCCGTTCTACTCCATTAGACTTAAAATGATGTTTGAGAGTGTTTTGGAGCATTTCGCAAACCTTCGGCATGTAAATAACTTGTGTTTCAGGTCTGAATGCACAGTTACGGGGTACCGAAGTTAAAAAATGGTTTCAAAACAAAAGCATATGTTCTACTCCATTAGACCCAAAATGATGTTTGGGAATGTTTTGGAGCATTTCGCTAACCTTCGGCATATAAATAACTTGTGTTTCGGGCCTGAATGCACTGTTACGGGGTACCGATGTTGCAAAAATGGTTTTGCAACAAAAGCATATGTTCTACTCCATTAGACTCAAAATGATGTTTCGGAGTGTTGCATTTCGCTAACCTTCTTCATGTAAATAACTTGTGTTTCGGGCCTGATTGCACTATTACGGGGTACCGAAGTTGCAAAAATGGCTTTATAACTAAAGCATCCGTTCTACTCCATTAGACTCAAAATGATGTTTGGGAGTCTTTTGGAGCATTTCGCTAACCTTCGGCATGTAAATAACTTGTGCTTCGGGCCTCAATGCACTGTTACGGGGTACCGAAGTTGCAAAAATGGTTTTGCAACAAAAGCATATATTCTACTCCATTAGACTCAAAATGATGTTTCAGAGTGTTGCATTTCGCTAAGCTTCGGCATGTAAATAACTTGTGTTTCGGGCCTGAATGCACTGTTAGGGGTACCGAAGTTGCAAAAATGGTTTTGCAACTAAAGCATCTGTTCTACTCCATTAGACTCAAAATGATGTTTGGGAGTCTTTTGGAGCATTTCGCTAACCTTCGGCATGTAAATAACTTGTGTTTCCGGCCTGAATGCACTGTTACGGGGTACCGAAGTTGCAAAAATGGTTTTGCAACTAAAGCATCTGTTCTACTCCATTAGACTCAAAATGATGTTTGGGAGTCTTTTGGAGCATTTCGCTAACCTTCGGCATGTAAATAACTTGTGTTTCCGGCCTGAATGCACTGTTACGGGGTACCGAAGTTGCAAAAATGGTTTTGCAACAAAAGCATATGTTCTACTCCATTAGACTCAAAATTATGTTTCGGAGTGTTGCATTTCGCTAACATTCGGCATGTAAATAACTTGTGTTTCAGGCCTGAATGCACTGTTACGGGGTACCGAAGTTGCAAAAATGGTTTTGCAACAAAAGCATCCGTTCTACTCCATTAGACTCAAAATGATGTTTGGGAGTGTTTTGGAGCGTTTCGCAAACCTTCGGCATGTAAATAACTTGTGTTTCGGGGCTGAATGCACAGTTACAGGGTACCGAAGTTGCAAAAATGGTTTCGCAACAAAAGCATTTGTTCTACTCCAATACACCCAAAATGATGTTTGGGAGTGTTTTGGAGAATTTCGCTTACCTTCGGCATATAAATAACTTGTGTTTCGGGCCTGAATGCACTGTTACGGGGTACCGAAGTTGCAAAAATGGTTTTGCAACAAAAGCATCCGTTCTACTCCATTAGACTCAAAATGATGTTTGGGAGTGTTTTGGAGCATTTCGCAAACCTTCGGCATGTAAATAACTTGTGTTTCAGGGCTGAATGCACAGTTACAAGGTACCGAAGTTGCAAAAATGGTTTCGCAACAAAAGCATTTGTTCTACTCCATTGGACCCAAAATGATGTTTGGGAGTGTTTTGGAGCATTTCGCTAACCTTCGACATATAAATAACTTGTGTTTCGGGCCTGAATGCACTGATACGGGGTACCGAAGTTGCAAAAATGGTTTTGCAACAAAAGCATCTGTTCTACTACATTAGACTCAAAATGATGTTTCGGAGTGTTGCATTTCGCTAACCTTCGGCATGTAAATAACTTGTGTCTCGGTCCTGAATGCACTCTTATGGGGTACTGATGTTGCAAAAATAGTTTTGCACAAAAGCATCCGTTCTACTCCATTAGACTCAAAATGATGTTTGGGCGTGTTTTGGAGCATTTCGCAAACCTTTGGCATGTAAATAACTTGTGTTTCAGGGCTGAATGCACTATTATGGGGTACCGAAGTTGCAAAAATGGTTTTGCAACAAAAGCATATGTTCTACTAAGTTAGACTCAAAATGATGTTTCGGAGTGTTGCATTTCGCTAACCTTCGGTATGTAAATAACTTGTGTTTCGGGCCTGAATGCACTGTTACGGGGTACCGAAGTTGCAAAACTGGTTTTGCGACAAAAGCATCCGTTCTACTCCATTAGACTCAAAATGATGTTTGGGAGTGTTTTGGAGGATTTCGCAAACCTTCGGCATGTAAATAATTTGTGTTTCGGGCCTTAATGCACTGTTACGGGGTACCGAAGTTGCAAAAATGGTTTTGCAACAAAAGCATCCGTTCTACTCCATTAGACTCAAAATGATGTTTGGGAGTGTTTTGGAGCGTTTCGCAAACCTTCGGCATGTAAATAACTTGTGTTTCAGGGCTGAATGCACAGTTACGGGGTACCAAAGTTGCAAAAATGGTTTCGCAACAAAAGCATCCGTTCTACTCCATTAGACTCAAAATGATGTTTGGGAGTGTTTTGGAGCATTTCGCTAACCTTCCTCATCAAATAACTTGTTTTGCGGCCCTGAATGCACTGTTACGGGGTACCGAAGTTGCAAAAATGGTTTTGCAACAAAAGCATCCGTTCTACTCCATTAGACTCAAAATGATGTTCGGGAGTGTTTTGGAGCATTTCGCAAACCTTCGGCATGTAAATAACTTGTGTTTCCGGCCTGAATGCACTGTTACGGGGTACCGAAGTTGCAAAAATGGTTTTGCAACAAAAGCATATGTTCTGCTCCATTAGACTCAAAATTATGTTTCGGAGTGTTGCATTTCGCTAACCTTCGGCATGTTAATAACTTTTGTTTCGGGCCTGAATGCTCTGTTACGGGGTACCGAAGTTGCAAAACTGGTTTTACAACAAAAGCATCCGTTCTACTCCATTAGACTCAAAATGATGTTTGTAAGTGTTTTGGAGGATTTCGCAAACCTTCAGCATGTAAATAACTTGTGTTTCGGGCCTGAATGCACTGTTACGGGGTACCGAAGTTGCAAAAATGGTTTTGCAACAAAAGCATCCGTTCTACTCCATTAGACTCAAAATGATGTTTGGGAGTGTTTTGGAGCGTTTCGCAAACCTTCGGCATGTAAATAACTTGTGTTTCAGGGCTAAATGCACAGTTACAGGGTACCGAAGTTGCAAAAATGGTTTCGCAACAAAAGCATTTGTTCTACTCCAATAGACCCAAAATGATGTTTGGGAGTGTTTTGGAGCATTTCGCTTACCTTCGGCATATAAATAACTTGTGTTTCGGGCCTGAATGCTCTGTTACGGGGTACCGAAGTTGCAAAAATGGTTTTGCAACAAAAGCATCCGTTCTACTCCATTAGACTTAAAATGATGTTTGAGAGTGTTTTGGAGCATTTCGCAAACCTTCGGCATGTAAATAACTTGTGTTTCAGGGCTGAATGCACAGTTACGGGGTACCGAAGTTAAAAAATGGTTTCACAACAAAAGCATATGTTCTACTCCATTAGACCCAAAATGATGTTTGGGAATGTTTTTGAGCATTTCGCTAACCTTCGGCATATAAATAACTTGTGTTTCGGGCCTGAATGCACTGTTAGGGGTACCGAAGTTGCAAAAACGGTTTTGCAACAAAAGCATATGTTCTACTCCATTAGACTCAAAATGATGTTTCGGAGTGTTGCATTTCGCTAACCTTCTTCATGTAAATAACTTGTGTTTCGGGCCTGAATGCACTATTACGGGGTACCGAAGTTGCAAAAAGGGCTTTACAACTAAAGCATCCGTTCTACTCCATTAGACTCAAAATGATGTTTGGGAGTCTTTTGGAGCATTTCGCTAACCTTCGGCATGTAAATAACTTGTGCTTCGGGCCTCAATGCACTGTTACGGGGTACCGAAGTTGCAAAAATGGTTTTGCAACAAAAGCATATATTCTACTCCATTAGACTCAAAATGATGTTTCAGAGTGTTGCATTTCGCTAAGCTTCGGCATGTAAATAACTTGTGTTTCGGGCCTGAATGCACTGTTAGGGGTACCGAAGTTGCAAAAATGGTTTTGCAACTAAAGCATCTGTTCTACTCCATTAGACTCAAAATGATGTTTGGGAGTCTTTTGGAGCATTTCGCTAACCTTCGGCATGTAAATAACTTGTGTTTCCGGCCTGAATGCACTGTTACGGGGTACCGAAGTTGCAAAAATGGTTTTGCAACTAAAGCATCTGTTCTACTCCAATAGACTCAAAATGATGTTTGGGAGTCTTTTGGAGCATTTCGCTAACCTTCGGCATGTAAATAACTTGTGTTTCGGGCCTGAATGCACTGTTACGGGGTACCGAAGTTGCAAAAATGGTTTTGCAACAAAAGCATCCGTTCTACTCCATTAGACTCAAAATGATGTTTGGGAGTGTTTTGGAGCGTTTCGCAAACCTTCGGCATGTAAATAACTTGTGTTTCAGGGCTGAATGCACAGTTACAGGGTACCGAAGTTGCAAAAATGGTTTCGCAACAAAAGCATTTGTTCTACTCCAATAGACCCAAAATGATGTTTGGGAGTGTTTTGGAGCATTTCGCTTACCTTCGGCATATAAATAACTTGTGTTTCGGGCCTGAATGCACTGTTACGGGGTACCGAAGTTGCAAAAATGGTTTTGCAACAAAAGCATCTGTTTAACTCCATTAGACTCAAAATGATGTTTGGGAGTGTTTTGGAGCATTTCGCATACCTTCGGCATGTAAATAACTTGTGTTTCAGGGCTGAATGCACAGTTACAAGGTACCGAAGTTGCAAAAATGGTTTCGCAACAAAAGCATTTGTTCTACTCCATTAGACCCAAAATGATGTTTGGGAGTGTTTTGCAGCATTTCGCTAACCTTCGACATATAAATAACTTGTGTTTCGGGCCTGAATGCATTGATACGGGGTACCGAAGTTGCAAAAATGGTTTTGCAACAAAAGCATATGTTCTACTACATTAGACTCAAAATGATGTTTCGGAGTGTTGCATTTCGCTAACCTTCGGCATGTAAATAACTTGTGTCTCGGTCCTGAATGCACTCTTATGGGGTACTGAAGTTGCAAAAATAGTTTTGCACAAAAGCATCCGTTCTACTCCATTAGACTCAAAATGATGTTTGGGCGTGTTTTGGAGCATTTCGCAAACCTTTGGCATATAAATAACTTGCGTTTCAGGGCTGAATGCACTGTTATGGGGTACCGAAGTTGCAAAAATCGTTTTGCAACAAAAGCATATGTTCTACTAAATTAGACTCAAAATGATGTTTCGGAGTGTTGCATTTCGCTAACCTTCGGCATGTAAATAACTTGTGTTTCGTGCCTGAATGCACTGTTACGGGGTACCGAAGTTGCAAAACTGGTTTTGCGACAAAAGCATCCGTTCTACTCCATTAGACTCAAAATGATGTTTGGGAGTGTTTTGGAGGATTTCGCAAACCTTCGGCATGTAAATAATTTGTGTTTCGGGCCTTAATGCACTGTTATGGGGTACCGAAGTTGCAAAAATGGTTTTGCAACAAAAGCATCCGTTCTACTCCATTAGACTCAAAATGATGTTTGGGAGTGTTTTGGAGCATTTCGCTAACCTTCCTCATCAAATAACTTGTTTTGCGGCCCTGAATGCACTGTTACGGGGTACCCAAGTTGCAAAAATGGTTTTGCAACAAAAGCATCCGTTCTACTCTCTTAGACTCAAAATGATGTTCGGGAGTGTTTTGGAGCATTTCGCAAACCTTCAGCATGTAAATTACTTGTGTTTTAGGGCTGAATGCACAGTTACGGGGTTCCGAAGTTAAAAAATGGTTTCGCAACAAAAGCATCTGTTCTACTCCGTTAGACCCCAAAAGAAGTTTGGGAATGTTTTGGAGCATTTCGCTAACCTTCGGCATATAAATAACTTGCGTTTCGGGCCTGAATGCACTGTTACGGGGTACCGAAGTTGCAAAAATGGTTTTGTAACAAAAGCATATGTTCTACTCCATTAGACTCAAAATGATGTTTCGGAGTGTTGCATTTCGCTAACCTTCTTCATGTAAATAACTTGTGTTTCGGGCCTGAATGCACTATTACGGGGTACCGAAGTTGCAAAAATGGCTTTGCAACTAAAGCATCCGTTCTACTCCATTAGACTCAAAATGATGTTTGGGAGTCTTTTGGACCATTTCGCTAACCTTCGGCATGTAAATAACTTGTGCTTCGGGCCTCAATGCACTGTTACGGGGTACCGAAGTTGCAAAAATGGTTTTGCAACAAAAGCATATGTTCTACTCCATTAGACTCAAAATGATGTTTCAGAGTGTTGCATTTCGCTAACCTTCAGCATATAAATAACTTGTGTTTCGGGCCTGAATGCACTGTTATGGGGTACCGAAGTTGCAAAAATGGTTTTGCAACTAAAGCATCCGTTCTACTCCATTAGACTTAAAATGATGTTTGGGAGTCTTTGGAGCATTTCGCTAACCTTCGGCATGTAAATAACTTGTGTTTCCGGCCTGAATGCACTGTTACGGGGTACCGAAGTTGCAAAAATGGTTTTGCAACACAAGCATATGATCTACTCCATTATACTCAAAATTATGTTTCGGAGTGTTGCATTTCGCTAACCTTCGGCATGTAAATAACTTGTGTTTCGGGCCTGAATGCACTGTTACGGGGTACCGAAGTTGCAAAACTGGTTTTGCAACAAAAGCATCCGTTCTACTCCATTAGACTAAAAAAGATGTTTGGGAGTGTTTTGGAGCGCTTCGCAAACCTTCGGCATGTAAATAACTTGTGTTTCAGGGCTGAATGCACAGTTACAGGGTACCGAAGTTGGAAAAATGGTTTCGCAACAAAAGCATTTGTTCTACTCCAATAGACCCAAAATGATGTTCGGGAGTGTTTTGGAGCATTTCGCTTACCTTCGGCATATAAATAACTTGTGTTTCGGGCCTGAATGCACTGTTACGGGGTACCGAAGTTGCAAAAATGGTTTTGGAACAAAAGCATCCGTTCTACTCCATTAGACTCAAAATGATGTTTGGGAGTGTTTTGGAGCATTTCGCAAACCTTCGGCATGTAAATAACTTGTGTTTCAGGGCTGAATGCACAGTTACAGGGTACCGAAGTTGCAAAAATGGTTTCGCAACAAAAGCATCTGTTCTACTCTATTGGACCCAAAATGATGTTTGGGAGTGTTTTGGAGCATTTCGCTAACCTTCAGCATATAAATAACTTGTGTTTCCGGCCTGAATGCACTGATACGGGGTACCGAAGTTGCAAAAATGGTTTTGCAACAAAAGCATATGTTCTACTACATTGGACTCAAAATGATGTTTCGGAGTGTGGCATTTCGCTAACCTTCGGCATGTAAATAACTTGTGTCTCGGGCCTGAATGCACTGTTATGGGGTACCGAAGTTGCAAAAATAGTTTTGCACAAAAGCATCCGTTCTACTCCATTAAACTCAAAATGATGTTTGGGAGTGTTTTGGAGCATTTCGCAAATGTTTGGCATGTAAATAACTTGTGTTTCAGGGCTGAATGCACTGTTACGGGGTACCGAAGTTGCAAAAATGGTTTTGCAACAAAAGCATATGTTCTACTAAATTAGACTCAAAATGATGTTTCGTAGTGTTGCATTTCGCTAACCTTCGGCATGTAAATAACTTGTGTTTCGAGCCTGAATGCACTGTTACGGGGTACCGAAGTTGCAAAAATGGTTTTGCAACTAAAGCATCCGTTCTACTCCATTAGACTCAAAATGATGTTTGGGAGTCTTTTGGAGCATTTCGCATACCTTCGGCATGTAAATAACTTGTGTTTCGGGCCTGAATGCACTGTTACGGGGTACCGAAGATGCAAAAATGGTTTTGCAACAAAAGCATATGTTCTACTCCAGTAGACTCAAAATAATGTTTCGGAGTGTTGCATTTCGCTAACCTTCGGCATGTAAATAACTTGTGTTTCGGGCCTGAATGCACTGTTACGGGGTACCGAAGTTGCAAAACTGGTTTCGCAACAAAAGCATCCGTTCTACTCCATTAGACCCAAAATGATGTTTGGGAATGTTTTGGAGCATTTCACTAACCTTCGGCATATAAATAACTTGTGTTTCTGGCCTGAATGCACTGTTACGGGGTACCGAAGTTGCAAAAATAGTTTTGCAACAAAAGCATATGTTCTACTCCATTAGACTCAAAATTATGTTTCGGAGTGTTGCATTTCGCTAACCTTCGGCATGTAAATAACTTGTGTTTCGGGCCTGAATGCACTGTTATGGGGTACCGAAGTTGCAAAAATGGTTTTGCAACTAAAGCATCCGTTCTACTCCATTAGACTCAAAATGATGTTTGGGAGTCTTTTGGAGCATTTCGCTAACCTTCGGCATGTAAATAACTTGTGTTTCCGACCCGAATGCACTGTTACGGGGTACCGAAGTTGCAAAAATGGTTTTGCAACAAAAGCATATGTTCTACTCGATTAGACTTAAAATTATGTTTCGAAGTGTTGCATTTCGCTAACCTTCGGCATGTAAATAACTTGTGTTTCAGGCCTGAATGCACTGTTACGGGGTACCGAAGTTGCAAAACTGGTTTTGCAACAAAAGCATTCGTTCTACTCCATTAGACTCAAAATGATGTTTGGGGGTGTTTTGGAGGATTTCGCAAACCTTCGGCATGTAAATAACTTGTGTTTCGGGCCTGAATGCACTGTTACGGGGTACCGAAGTTGCAAAAATGGTTTTGCAACAAAAGCATCCGTTCTGCTCCATTACACTTAAAATGTTGTTTGGGAGTGTTTTGGAGCGTTTCGCAAACCTTCAACATGTAAATAACTTGTGTTTCAGGGCTAAATGCACAGTTACAGGGTACCGAAGTTGCAAAAATGGTTTCGCAACAAAAGCATCTGTTCTACTCCATTAGACCCAAAATGATGTTTGGGATTGTTTTGGAGCATTTCGCTTACCTTCGGCATATAAATAACTTGTGTTTCGGGCCTGAATGCACTGTTACGGGGTATCGAAGTTGCAAAACTGGTTTTGCAACAAAAGCATCCGTTCTACTCCATTAGACTCAAAATGGTGTTTGGGAGTGTTTTGGAGGATTTCGCAAACCTTCGACATGTAAATAACTTGTGTTTCGGGCCTGAATGCACTGTTACGGGGTACCGAAGTTGCAAAATTGGTTTTGCAACAAAAGCATCCGTTCTACTCCATTAGATTCAAAATGATGTTTGGGAGTGTTTTGGAGCATTTCGCAAACCTTCGGCATGTAAATAACTTGTGTTTCAGGCCTGAATGCACTATTACGGGGTGCCGAAGTTGCAAAAATGGTTTCGCAACAAAAGCATCTGTTCTACTCCATTAGACCCAAAATGATGTTTGGGAGTGTTTTGGAGCATTTCGCTAACCTTCGGCATATCAATAACTTGTGTTTCGGGCCTGAATGCACTGATACGGAGTACCGAAGTTGCAAAAATGGTTTTGCAACAAAAGCATATGTTCTACTCCATTAGACTCAAAATGATGTTTCGGAGTGTTGCATTTCGCTAACCTTCGGCATGTAAATAACTTGTGTTACGGGCCTGAATGCACTGTTATGGTTACCGAAGTTGCAAAAATGGTTTTGCACAAAAGCATCCGTTCTACTCCATTAGATTCAAAATGATGTTTGGGAGTGTTTTGGAGCATTTCGCAAACCTTTAGCATGTAAATAACTTGTGTTTCAGGGCCGAATGCTCAGTTGCGGGGTACCGAAGTTGCAAAAATGGTTTCGCAACAAAATCATCTGTTGTACTCCATTAGACCCAAAATGATGTTTGGGAGTGTTTTGGAGCATTTCGCTAACCTTCGGCATATAAATAACTTGTGTTTCGGACCTGAATCCACAGTTACAGTGTACCGAAGTTGCAAAAATGGTTTCGCAACAAAAGCATCTGTTCTACTCCATTAGACCGAAAATGATGTTTGGGTGTGTTTTGGAGCATTTCGCTAACCTTCGGCATATAAATAACTTGTGTTTCGGGCCTGAATGCACTGTTACGGGGTACCGAAGTTGCAAAAATGGCTTTGCAACAAAAGCATCCGTTCTACTCCATTAGACTCAAAATGATGTTTGGGAGTGTTTTGGAGGATTTCGCAAACCTTCGGCATGTAAATAACTTGTGTTTCGGGCCTGAATGCACTGTTACGGGGTACTGAAGTTGAAAAAATGGTTTTGCAACAAAAGCATCCGTTCTACTCCATTAGACTCAAAATGATGTTTGGGAGTGTTTTGGAGCGTTTCGCAAACCTTCGGCATGTAAGTAACTTGTGTTTCAGGGCTGAATGCACAGTTACAGGGTACCGAAGTTGCAAAAATGGTTTCGCAACAAAAGCATCTGTTCAACTCCATTAGACCCAAAATGATGTTTGGGATTGTTTTGGAGCATTTCGCCTACCTTCGGCATATAAATAACTTGTGTTTCGGGACTGAATGCACTGTTACGGGGTATCGAAGTTGCAAAACTGGTTTTGCAACAAAAGCATCCGTTCTACTCCATTAGATTCAAAATGGTGTTTGGGAGTGTTTTGGAGGATTTCGCAAACCTTCGACAAGTAAATAACATGTGTTTCGGGCCTGAATGCACTGTTACGGGGTACCGAAGTTGCAAAAATGGTTTTGCAACAAAAGCATCCGTTCTACTCCATTAGACTCAAAATGATATTTGGGAGTGTTTTGGAGTATTTCGCAAACCTTCGGCACGTAAATAACTTGTGTTTCAGGCCTGAATGCTCTGTTACAGGGTACCGAAGTTGCAAAAATGGTTTCGCAACAAAAGCATCTGTTCTACTCCATTAGACCCAAAATGATGTTTGGGAGTGTTTTGGAGCATTTCGCTAACCTTAGACATATAAATAACTTGTGTTTCGGGCCTGAATGCACTGATACGGCGAAGTTGCAAAAATGGTTTTGCAACAAAAGCATATGTTCCACTCCATTAGACTCAAAATGATGTTTCGGAGTGTTGCATTTCGCTAACCTTCGGCATGTAAATAACTTGTGTTTCGAGCCTCAATGCACTGTTACGGGTACCGAAGTTGCAAAATTGGTTTTGCAACAAAAGCATCCGTTCTACTCCATTAGACTCAAAATGATGTTTGGGGGTGTTTTGGAGCATTTCGCAAACCTTTGGCATGTAAATAACTTGTGTTTCAGGGCTGAATGCACAGTTGCGGGGTACCGAAGTTGCAAAAATGGTTTCGCAACAAAGTCATCTGTTCTACTCTATTAGACCCAAAATGATGTTTGGGAGTGTTTTGGAGCATTTCGCTAACCTTCGGAATATAAATAACTTGTGTTTCGGGCCTGAATGCACAGTTACGGGATACTGAAGTTGCAAAAATGGTAGTGCAACAAAAGCATATGTTCTACTCTATTAGACTCCAAATGATATTTCGGAGTGTTGCATTTCGCTAACCTTCGGAATGTAAATAACTTGTGTTTCGGACCTGAATGCACTGTTACGGGGTACCGATGTTGCAAAAATAGTTTTCCAACAAAACCATACGTTCTACTCCATTAGACTCAAAATGATATTTCGGAGTGTTGCATTTAGCTAACCTTCGGCATATAAATAACTTGTGTTTCGGGCCTGAATGCACAGTTACGGGGTACCGAAGTTGTAAAAATGGTTTTGCAACAAAAGCATCTGTTATACTCCATTAGACTCAAAATGATGTTTTGGAGTGTTTTGGAGCATTTCCCAAACCTTTGGCAGGTAAATAACTTGTGTTTCAGGGCTGAATGCACAGTTACAGGGTACCGAAGTTGCAAAAATGGTTTCGCAACAAAAGCATCTGTTCTACTCCATGAGACTCAAAATGATGTTTGGGAGTGTTTTGGAGCAGTTCGCTAACTTTCGGCTTATAAATAACTTGTGTTTCGGGCCTGAATGCATTGTTACGGGGTACCAAAGTTGCAAAAATGGTTTTGCAACAAAAGCATATGTTCTACTCCATTAGACTCAAAATTATGTTTCAGAGTGTTGCATTTCGCTAACCATCAGCATGTAAATAACTTGTGTTTCGGGCCTGAATGCACTGTTACGGGGTACCGAAGTTGCAAAAATGGTTTTGCAACAAAAGCATCCGTTCTACTCCATTAGACTCAAAATGATGTTTGGGAGTCTTTTGGACCATTTCGCTAACCTTCGGCATGTAAATAACTTGTGTTTCGGGCCTGAATGCACTGTTATGGGGTACCGAAGTTGCAAAAATGGTTTTGCGACAAAAGCATATGTTCTACTCCATTAGACTCATAATGATGTTTCGGAGTGTTGCATTTCGCTAACCTTCGGCATATAAATAACTTGTGTTTCGGGCCTGGATGCACAGTTAAGGGGTACCAAAGTTGCAAAAATGGTTTTGCAACAAAAGCATCCGTTCTAGTCCGTTAAACTCAAAATGATGTTTGGGAGTGTTTTGGAGCATTTCGCTAACTTTCGGCATGAAAATAACTTGTGTTCCGGGCTTGAATGCACTGTTACGGGGTACCGAAGTTGCAAAAACGGTTTTGCAACAAAAGCATCCGTTCTACTCCATTTGACTCAAAATGATGTTTGGGAGTGTTTTGGAGCATTTCGCGAACCTTTGGCATGTAAATAACTTGTGTTTCGGGCCTGAATGCACTGTTACGGGGTACCGAAGTTGCAAAAATGGTTTTGCAACAAAAGTATCCGTTCTACTCCATTACACTCAAAATGATGTTTGGGAGTGTTTTGGAGCATTTCGCAAACCTTCGGCATGTAAATAACTTGTGTTTCAGGGCTGAATGCACAGTTACAGGGAACCGAAGATGCAAAAATAGTTTCGCAACAAAAGCATCTGTTCTACTCCATTAGACCCAAAATGATGTTTGGGAGTGTTTTGGAGCACTTCGCTAACCTTCGGCATGAAAATAACTTGTGTTCCGGGCTTGAATGCACTGTTACGGGGTACCGAAGTTGCAAAAATGGTTTTGCAACAACAGCATCCGTTCTAATCCATTTGACTCAAAATGATATTTGGGAGTGTTTTGGAGCATTTCGCAAACCTTCGGCATGTAAATAACTTGTGTTTCGGGCCTGAATGCACTGTTACGGGGTACCAAAGTTGCAAAAATGGTTTAGCAACAAAAGCATCCGTTCTACTCCATTAGACTCAAAATGATGTTTGGGAGTGTTTTGGAGCATTTCGCTAACCTTCGGCATGTAAATAACTTATGTTTCGGGACTGAATGCACTGTTACGGGGTACCGAAGTTGCAAAAATGGTTTCGCAACAAAAGCATATGTTCTACTCCATTAGACTCAAAATGATGTTTCGGAGTGTTGCATTTCGCTAACCTTCGGCATATAAATAACTTGTGTTTCGGGCCTGGATGCACAGTTACGGGGTACCGAAGTTGCAGAAATAGTTTTGCGAGAAAAGCATCTGTTCTACTCAATTAGACTCAAAATGATGTTTGGGAGTGTTTTGGAGCATTTCGCTAACCTTCGGCATGTAAATAACTTGTGTTCCGGGCCTGAATGCACTGTTACCGGGTACCGAAGTTGCGAAAATGGTTTTGCAACAAAAGCATCCGTTCTACTCCATTAGACTCAAAATGATGTTTCAGAGTGTTGCATTTCGCTAACCTTCGGCATATAAATAACTTGTGTTTCGGGCCTGGATGCACAGTTACGGGGTACTGAAGTTGCAAAAATGGTTTTGCAACAAAAGCATCCGTTCTACTCCATTAGACTCAAAATGATGTTTGGGAGTGTTTTGGAGCATTTCGCTAACCTTCGGCATGTAAATAACTTGTGTTCCGGGCCTGAATGCACTGTTACGGGGTACCGAAGTTGCAAAAATGGTTTTGCAACAAAAACATCTGTTCTACTCAATTAGAGTCAAAATGATGTTTGGGAGTGTTTTGTAGCATTTCGCAAACCTTCGGCATGTAAATAACTTGTGTTTCACGGCCGAATGCACAGTTACGGGGTACTGAAGTTGCAAAAATGGTTTCGCAACCAAAGCATCTGTTCTACTCCATTAGACTCAAAATGATGTTTTGGAGTGTTTTGGAGCATTTCCCAAACCTTTGGCAGGTAAATAACTTGTGTTTCAGGGCTGAATGCACAGTTACAGGGTACCGAAGTTGCAAAAATGGTTTTGCAACAAAAGCATCTGTTCTACTCCATGAGACTCAAAATGATGTTTGGGAGTGTTTTGGAGCAGTTCGCTAACTTTCGGCTTATAAATAACTTGTGTTTCGGGCCTGAATGCACTGTTACGGGTACCAAAGTTGCAAAAATGGTTTTGCAACAAAAGCATATGTTCTACTCCATTAGACTCAAAATTATGTTTCAGAGTGTTGCATTTCGCTAACCTTCAGCATGTAAATAACTTGTGTTTCGGGCCTGAATGCACTGTTACGGGGTACCGAAGTTGCAAAAATGGTTTTGCAACAAAAGCATCTGTTCAACTCCATTAGACTCAAAATGATATTTCGGAGTGTTGCATTTCGCTAACCTTCGACATATAAATAACTTGTGTTTCGGGCCTGAATGCACTGTTACGGGGCACCGAAGTTGCAAAAATGGTTTTGCAACAAAAGCATATGTTCTACTCCATTAGACTCAAAATGATGTTTCAGAGTGTTGCATTTCGCTAACCTTCGGCTTATAAATTTCTTTTGTTTCGGGCCTGGATGCACAGTTAAGGTGTACCAAAGTTGCAAAATTGGTTTTGCAACAAAAACATCCATTCTACTCCATTAAACTCAAAATGATGTTTGGGAGTGTTTTGGAGCATTTCGGTAACCTTCGGCATGAAAATAACTTGTGTTCCGGGCTTGAATGCACTGTTACGGGGTACCGAAGTTGCAAAAACGGTTTTGCAACAAAAGCATCTGTTCTACTCCATTTGACTCAAAATGATGTTTGGGAGTGTTTTGGAGCATTTCGCAAACCTTCGGCCTGTAAATAACTTGTGTTTCGGGCCTGAATGCACTGTTACGGGGTACCGAAGTTGCAAAAATGGTTTTGCAACAAAAGTATCCGTTCTACTCCATTACACACAAAATGATGTTTGGCAGTGTTTTGGAGCATTTCGCAAACCTTCGGCATGTAAATAACTTGTGTTTCAGGGCTGAATGCACAGTTACAGGGAACCGAAGATGCAAAAATAGTTTCGCAACAAAAGCATCTGTTCTACTCCATTAGACCCAAAATGATGTTTGGGAGTGTTTTGGAGCATTTCGCTAACCTTCGGCATGAAAATAACTTGTGTTCCGGGCTTGAATGCACTGTTACGGGGTACCGAAGTTGCAAAAACGGTTTTGCAACAAAAGCATCCGTTCTACTCCATTTGACTCAAAATGATATTTGGGAGTGTTTTGGAGCATTTCGCAAACCTTCGGCATGTAAATAACTTGTGTTTCGGGCCTGAATGCACTGTTACGGGGTACCAAAGTTGCAAAAATGGTTTTGCAACAAAAGCATCCGTTCTACTCCATTAGACTCAAAATGATGTTTGGGAGTGTTTTGGAGCATTTCGCTAACCTTCGGCATGTAAATAACTTATGTTTCGGGCCTGGATGCACACTTACGGGGTACCGAAGTTGCAGAAATACTTTTGCAACAAAAGCATCCGTTCTACTCAATTAGACTCAAAATGATGTTTTGGTGTGTTTTGGAGCATTTCGCTAACCTTCGTCATGTAAATAACTTATGTTCCGGGCCTGAATGCACTGTTACGGGGTACCGAAGTTGCAAAAATGGTTTTGCAACAAAAGCATCCGTTCTACTCCATTAGACTCAAAATGATGTTTCAGAGTGTTTTGGAGCATTTCGCTAACCTTCGGCATGAAAATAACTTGTGTTCCGGGCTTGAATGCACTGTTACGGGGTACCGAAGTTGCAAAAACGGTTTTGCAACAAAAGCATCCGTTCTACTCCATTTGACTCAAAATGATGTTTGGGAGTCTTTTGGAGCATTTCGCAAACCTTCGGCATGTAAATAACGTGTGTTTCGGGCCTGAAGGCACTGTTACGGTGTACCGAAGTTGCAAAAATGGTTTTGCAACAAAAGTATCCGTTCTACTCCATTACACTCAAAATGATGTTCGGGAGTGTTTTGGAGCATTTCGCAAACCTTCGGCATGTAAATAACTTGTGTTTCAGGGCTGAATGCACAGTTACAGGGAACCGAAGATGCAAAAATAGTTTCGCAACAAAAGCATCTGTTCTACTCCATTAGACCCAAAATGATGTTTGGGAGTGTTTTGGAGCATTTCGCAAACCTTCGGCATGAAAATAACTTGTGTTCTGGGCTTGAATGCACTGTTACGGGGTATCGAAGTTGCAAAAACGGTTTTGCAACAAAAGCATCCTTTCTACTCCATTTGACTCAAAATGATATTTGGGAGTGTTTTGGAGCATTTCGCAAACCTTCGGCATGTAAATAACTTGTGTTTCGGGCCTGAATGCACTGTTACGGGGTACCAAAGTTGCAAAAATGGTTTTGCAACAAAAGCATCCGTTCTACTCCATTAGACTCAAAATGATGTTTGGGAGTGTTTTGGAGCATTTCGCTAACCTTCGGCATGTAAATAACTTATGTTTCGGGCCTGAATGCACTGTTACGGGGTACCGAAGTTGCAAAAATGGTTTGGCAACAAAAGCATATGTTCTACTCCATTAGACTCAAAATGTTGTTTCGGAGTGTTGCATTTCGCTAACCTTCGGCATATAACTAACTTGTGTTTCGGGCCTGGATGCACAGTTAAGGGGTACCAAAGTTGCAAAAATGGTTTTGCAACAAAAGCATCTGTTCTACTCCATTTGACTCAAAATGATGTTTGGGAGTGTTTTGGAGCATTTCGCAAACCTTCGCCATGTAAATAACATGTGTTTTGGGCCTGAATGCACTGTTACGGGGTACCGATGTTACAAAAACGGTTTTGCAACAAAAGTATCCGTTCTACTCCATTACACTCAAAATGATGTTTGGGAGTGTTTTGGAGCATTGCGCAAACCTTCGGCATGTAAATAACTTGTGTTTCGGGCCTGAATGCACTGTTACGGGGTGCCGAAGTTGCAAAAATGGTTTTGCAACAAAAGCATCCGTTCTACTCCATTAGACTCAAAATGATGTTTGGGAGTGTTTTGGAGCATTTCGCAAACCTTCGGCATGTAAATAACTTGTGTTTCAGGCCTGAATGCACTGTTATGGGGTACCGAAGTTGCAAATATGGTTTCGCAACAAAAGCATCTGTTCTACTCCATTAGACCCAAAATGATGTTTGGGAGTGTTTTGTAGCATTTCGCTAACCTTCGGCATATAAATAACTTATGTTTCGGGCCTGAATGCACTGATACGGGGTACCGAAGTTGCAAAAATAGTTTTGCAACAAAAGCATATGTTCTACTCCATTAGACTCAAAATGATGTGTCGGAGTGTTGCATTTCGCTAACCTTCGGCATATAAATAACTTGTGTTTCGGGCCTGGATGCACAGTTAAGGGGTACCAAAGATGCAAAAATGGTTTTGCAACAAAAGCATTCGTTCTACTCCATTTGATTCAAAATGATGTTTGGGAGTGTTTTGGAGCATTTCGCAAACCTTCGGCATGAAAATAACTTGTGTTCCGGGCCTGAATGCACTGTTACGGGGTACCGAAGTTGCAAAAACGGTTTTGCAACAGAAGCATCCGTTCTACTCCATTTGCCTCAAAATGATGTTTGGGAGTGTTTTGGAGCATTTCGCAAACCTTCGGCATGTAAATAACTTGTGTTTCGGGCCTGAATTCACAGTTACGGGGTACCGAAGTTGCAGAAATAGTTTTGCAACAAAAGCATCTGTTCTACTCAATTAGACTGAAAATGATGTATGGGAGTGTTTTGGAGCATTTCGCTAACCTTCGGCATGTAAATAACTTGTGTTCCGGCCCTAAATGCACTGTTACGGGGTATCGAAGTTGCAAAAATGGTTTTGCAACAAAAGCATCTGTTCTACTCCATTAGACTCAAAATGATGTTTCAGAGTGTTGCATTTCGCTAACCTTCGGCATATAAATAACTTGTGTTTCGGGCCTGGATGCACAGTTACGGGGTACCGAATTTGCAAAAATGGTTTTGCAAAAAAAGCATCCGTTCTACTCCATTAGACTCACAATGATGTTTGCGAGTGTTTTGGAGCATTTCGCTAACCTTCGGCATGTAAATAACTTGTGTTCCGGGCCTGAATGCACTGTTACGGGGTACCGAAGTTGCAAAAATGGTTTTGCAACAAAAACATCTGTTCTACTCCATTAGACTCAAAATGATGTTTGGGAGTGTTTTGGAGCATTTCGCAAACCTTCGGCTTGTAAATAACTTGTGTTTCACGGCTGAATGCACAGTTACGGGGTACCGAAGTTGCAAAAATGGTTTCGCAACAAAAGCATCTGTTCTACTCCATTAGACCCAAAATGATGTTTGGCAGTGTTTTGGAGCATTTCGGTTACCTTCGGCACATAAATAACTTGTGTTTCGGGCCTGGATGCACAGTTAAGGGGTACCAAAGTTGCAAAAATGGTTTTGCAACAAAAGCATCCGTTCTACTCCATTTGACTCAAAATGATATTTGGGAGTGTTTTGGAGCATTTCGCAAACCTTCGACATGAAAATAACTTGTGTTCCGGGCCTGAATGCACTATTACGGGGTACCGAAGTTGCAAAAATGGTTTTGCAACAAAAGCATCCGTTCTACTCCATTAGACTCAAAATGATATTTCGTAGTGTTGCATTTCGCTAACCTTCGTCATATAAATAACTTGTGTTTCGGGCCTGGATGCACTGTTACGGGGTACCGAAGTTGCAAAAATGGTTTTGCAACAAAAGCATCCGTTCTACTTGATTAGACTCAAAATGATGTTTGGGAGTGTTTTGGAGCATTTCGCTAACCTTCGGCATGTACATAACTTGTGTTTCACGGCTGAATGCACAGTTACGCGGTACCGAAGTTGCAAAAAATGGTTTCGCAACAAAAGCATCTGTTCTACTCCATTAGACCCAAAATGATGTTTGGCAGTGTTTTGGAGCATTTCGGTTACCTTCGGCATATATATAACTTGTGTTTCGGGCCTGGATGCACAGTTAAGGGGTACCAAAGTTGCAAAAATGGTTTTGCAACAAAATCATCCGTTCTACTCCATTTGACTCAAAATGATGTTTGGGAGTGTTTTGGAGCATTTCGCAAACCTTCGGCATGAAAATAACTTGTGTTCCGGGCCTGAATGCACTGTTACGGGGTACCGAAGTTGCAAAAATGGTTTTGCAACAAAAGCATATGTTCTACTCCATTAGACACAAAATGATGTTTCGGAGTGTTGCATTTCGCTAACCTTCGGCATATAAATAACTTGTGTTTCGGGCCTGAATGCACTGTTACGGGGTACCGAAGTTGCAAAAATAGTTTTGCAACAAAAGCATTCGTTCTACTCCATTTGACTCAAAATGATGTTTGGGAGTGTTTTGGAGGATTTCGCAAACCTTCGGCATGTGAATAACTTGTGTTTCAAGGCTGAATGCACAGTTACGTGGTACCGAAGTTGCAAAAATGGTTTCGCAACAAAAACATCTGTTCTACTCCATTAGACCCAAAATGATGTTTCGGAGTGTTGCATTTCCCTAACCTTCGGAATATAAATAACTTGTGTTTCGGGCTGGGATGCACAGTTACGGGGTACCGAAGTTGCAAAAATGGTTTTGGAACAAAAGCATCCGTTCTACTCAATTAGACTCAAAATGATGTTTGGGAGTGTTTTGGAGCATTTCGCTAACCTCCGGCATGTAAATAACTTGTGTCCGGGCCTGAATGCACTGTTACGGGGTACCGAAGTTGCAAAAATGGTTTTGCAACAAAAGCATCCGTTCTACTCCATTAGACTCAAAATGATATTTCGGAGTGTTGCATTTTGCTAACCTTCGTCATATAAATAACTTGTGTTTCGGGCCTGGATGCACTGTTACGGGGTACCGAAGTTCCAAAAATGGTTTTGCAACAAAAGCATCCGTTCTACTCGATTAGACTCAAAATGATGTTTGGGAGTGTTTTGGAGCATTTCGCTAACCTTCGGCATGTAAATAACTTGTGTTCCGGGCCTAAATGCACTGTTAAGGAGTACCGAAGTTGCAAAAATAGTTTTGCAACAAAAGCATCCGTTCTACTCCATTAGACTCAAAATGATATTTCGGAGTGTTGCATTTCGCTAACCTTCATCATATAAATAACTTGTGTTTCGGGCCTGGATGCACTGTTACGGGGTACCGAAGTTGCAAAAATGGTTTTGCAACAAAAGCATCCGTTCTACTCGATTAGACTCAAAATGATGTTTCGGAGTGTTTTGGAGCATTTCGCTAACCTTCGGCATGTAAATAACTTGTGTTCCGGGCCTAAATGCACTGTTACGGGGTACTGAAGTTGCAAAAATAGTTTTGCAACAAAAGCATCCGTTCTACTCCATTAGACTCAAAATGATGTTTCGGAGTGTTGCATTTCGCAAACCTTCGGCATATAAATAACTTGTGTTTCGGGCCTGGATGCACAATTACGGGGTACCGAAGTTGCAAAAATGGTTTTGCAACAAAAACATCCGTTCTACTCCATTAGACTCAAAATGATGTTTGGGAGTGTTTTGGAGCATTTCGCTAACCTTCGGCATGTAAATAACTTGTGTTCCGGGCCTGAATGCACTGTTACGGGGTACCGAAGTTGCAAAAATGATTTTGCAACAAAAGCATCTGTTCTACTCCATTTGACTCAAAATGATGTTTGGGAGTGTTTTGGAGCATTTCGCAAACCTACGGCATGTAAATAACTTGTGTTTCATGGCTGAATGCACAGTTACGGGGTACCGAAGTTGCATAAATGGTTTCACAACAAAAGCATCTGGTCTACTCCATTAGACCCAAAATGATGTTTGGTAGTGTTTTGGATCATTTCGCTAACCTTCGGCACATAAATAACTTGTGTTTCGGGCCGGAATGCACAGTTATGGGGTACCGAAGTTGCAAAAATGGTTTTGCAACAAAAGCATATGTTCTTCTCCATTAGACTCAAAATGATGTTTAGGAGTGTTGCATTTCGCTAACCTTCGGCATATAAATAACTTGTGTTTCGGGCCTGGATGCACAATTACGGGGTACCGAAGTTGCAGAAATTGTTTTGCAACAAAAGCATCCGTTCTACTCAATTAGACTCAAAATAATGTTTGGGAGTGTTTTGAAGCATTTCGCTAACCTTCGGCACGTAAATAACTTGTGTTCTGGGCCTGGATGCACAGTTACGGGGTACCGTAGTTGCAAAAATGGTTTTGCAACAAAAGCATCCGTTCTACTCCATTAGACTCAAAATGATGTTTGCGAGTGTTTTGGAGCATTTCCCTAACCTTCGGCATGTAAATAACTTGTGTTTCATGGCTGAATGCACAGTTACGGGGTACCGAAGTTGCAAAAATGGTTTCACAACAAAAGCATATGTTCTTCTCCATTAGACTCAAAATGATGTTTAGGAGTGTTGCATTTCGCTAACCTTCGGCATATAAATAACTTGTGTTTCGGGCCTGGATGCACAGTTAAGGGGTACAGAAGTTGCAGAAATTGTTTTGCAACAAAAGCATCCGTTCTACTCAATTAGACTCAAAATAATGTTTGGGAGTGTTTTGAAGCATTTCGCTAACCTTCGGCACGTAAATAACTTGTGTTCCGGGCCTGAATGCACAGTTACGGGGTACCGAAGTTGCAAAAATGGTTTTGCAACAAAAGCATTCGTTCTACTCCATTAGACTCAAAATGATGTTTCGAAGTGTTGCATTTCGCTAACCTTCGGCATATAAATAACTTTTGTTTCGGGCCTGGATGCACAGTTACGGGGCACTGAAGTTGCAAAAATGGTTTTACAACAAAAGCATCCGTTCTACTCCATTAGACTCAAAATGATGTTTGGGAGTGTTTTGGAGCATTTCGGTAACCTTCGGCACGTAAATAACTTGTGTACCGGGCCTGAATGCACTGTTACGGGGTACCGAAGTTGCAAAAATGGTTTTGCAACAAAAGCATCCGTTCTACTCCATTAGACTCAAAATGATGTTTCGGAGTGTTGCATTTCGCTAACCTTCGGCATATAAATAACTTGTGTTTCGGGCCTGAATGCACTGTTACGGGGTACCGAAGTTGCAAAAATAGTTTTGCAACAAAAGCATTCGTTCTACTCCATTTGACTCAAAATGATGTTTGGGAGTGTTTTGGAGGATTTCGCAAACCTTCGGCATGTAAATAACTTGTGTTTCAAGGCTGAATGCACAGTTACGTGGTACCGAAGTTGCAAAAATGGTTTCGCAACAAAAACATCTGTTCTACTCCATTAGACCCAAAATGATGTTTGGCAGTGTTTTGGAGCATTTCGCTAACCTTCGGCACATAAATAACTTGTGTTTCGGGCCTGAATGCACAGCTACGGGGTACCGAAGTTGCAAAAATGGTTTTGCAACAAAAGCATATGTTCTACTCCATTAGACTCAAAATGATGTTTCGGAGTGTTGCATTTCCCTAACCTTCGGAATATAAATAACTTGTGTTTCGTGCTGGGATGCACAGTTACGGGGTACCGAAGTTGCAAAAATGGTTTTGGAACAAAAGCATCCGTTCTACTCAATTAGACTCAAAATGATGTTTGGGAGTGTTTTGGAGCATTTCGCTAACCTCCGGCATGTAAATAACTTGTGTCCGGGCCTGAATGCACTGTTACGGGGTACCGAAGTTGCAAAAATGGTTTTGCAACAAAAGCATCCGTTCTACTCCATTAGACTCAAAATGATATTTCGGAGTGTTGCATTTTGCTAACCTTCGTCATATAAATAACTTGTGTTTCGGGCCTGGATACACTGTTACGGGGTACCGAAGTTGCAAAAATGGTTTTGCAACAAAGCATCCGTTATACTCGATTAGACTCAAAATGATGTTTGGGAGTGTTTTGGAGCATTTCGCTAACCTTCGGCATGTAAATAACTTGTGTTCCGGGCCTAAATGCACTGTTAAGTAGTACCGAAGTTGCAAAAATAGTTTTGCAACAAAAGCATCCGTTCTACTCCATTAGACTCAAAATGATATCTCGGAGTGTTGCATTTCGCTAACCTTCATCATATAAATAACTTGTGTTTCGGGCCTGGATGCACTGTTACGGGGTACCGAAGTTGCAAAAATGGTTTTGCAACAAAAGCATCCGTTCTACTCGATTAGACTCAAAATGATGTTTCGGAGTGTTTTGGAGCATTTCGCTAACCTTCGGCATGTAAATAACTTGTGTTCCGGTCCTAAATGCACTGTTACGGGGTACTGAAGTTGCAAAAATAGTTTTGCAACAAAGGCATCCGTTCTACTCCATTAGACTCAAAATGATGTTTCGGAGTGTTGCATTTCGCTAACCTTCGGCATATAAATAACTTGTGTTTCGGGCCTGGATGCACAATTACGGGGTACCGAAGTTGCAAAAATGGTTTTGCAACAAAAACATCCGTTCTACTCCATTAGACTCAAAATGATGTTTGGGAGTGTTTTGGAGCATTTCGCTAACCTTCGGCATATAAATAACTTTTGTTTCGGGCCTGGATGCACAGTTACGGGGCACTGAAGTTGCAAAAATGGTTTTACAACAAAAGCATCTGTTCTACTCCATTAGACTCAAAATGATGTTCGGGAGTGCTTTGGAACATTTCGGTAACCTTCGGCATGTAAATAACTTGTGTTCCGGGCCTGAATGCACTGTTACGGGGTACCGAAGTTGCAAAAACGGTTTTGCAACAGAAGCATCCGTTCTACTCCATTTGCCTCAAAATGATGTTTGGGAGTGTTTTGGAGCATTTCGCAAACCTTCGGCATGTAAATAACTTGTGTTTCGGGCCTGAATGCACAGTTACGGGGTACCGAAGTTGCAGAAATAGTTTTGCAACAAAAGCATCCGTTCTACTCAATTAGACTGAAAATGATGTATGGGAGTGTTTTGGAGCATTTCGCTAACCTTCGGCATGTAAATAACTTGTGTTCCGGCCCTGAATGCACTGTTACGGGGTACCGAAGTTGCAAAAATGGTTTTGCAACAAAAGCATCCGTTCTACTCCATTAGACTCAAAATGATGTTTCAGAGTGTTGCATTTCGCTAACCTTCGGCATATAAATAACTTGTGTTTCGGGCCTGGATGCACAGTTACGGGGTACCGAATTTGCAAAAATGGTTTTGCAAAAAAAGCATCCGTTCTACTCCATTAGACTCAAAATGATGTTTGGGAGTGTTTTGGAGCATTTCGCTAACCTTCGGCATGTAAATAACTTGTGTTCCGGGCCTGAATGCACTGTTACGGGGTACCGAAGTTGCAAAAATGGTTTTGCAACAAAAACATCTGTTCTACTCCATTAGACTCAAAATGATGTTTGGGAGTGTTTTGGAGCATTTCGCAAACCTTCGGCTTGTAAATAACTTGTGTTTCACGGCTGAATGCACAGTTACGGGGTACCGAAGTTGCAAAAATGGTTTCGCAACAAAAGCATCTGTTCTACTCCATTAGACCCAAAATGATGTTTGGCAGTGTTTTGGAGCATTTCGGTTACCTTCGGCACATAAATAACTTGTGTTTCGGGCCTGGATGCACAGTTAAGGGGTACCAAAGTTGCAAAAATGGTTTTGCAACAAAAGCATCCGTTCTACTCCATTTGACTCAAAATGATGTTTGGGAGTGTTTTGGAGCATTTCGCAAACCTTCGACATGAAAATAACTTGTGTTCCGGGCCTGAATGCACTATTACGGGGTACCGAAGTTGCAAAAATGGTTTTGCAACAAAAGCATCCGTTCTACTCCATTAGACTCAAAATGATATTTCGTAGTGTTGCATTTCGCTAACCTTCGTCATATAAATAACTTGTGTTTCGGGCCTGGATGCACTGTTACGGGGTACCGAAGTTGCAAAAATGGTTTTGCAACAAAAGCATCCGTTCTACTTGATTAGACTCAAAATGATGTTTGGGAGTGTTTTGGAGCATTTCGCTAACCTTCGGCATGTACATAACTTGTGTTTCACGGCTGAATGCACAGTTACGCGGTACCGAAGTTGCAAAAATGGTTTCGCAACAAAAGCATCTGTTCTACTCCATTAGACCCAAAATGATGTTTGGCAGTGTTTTGGAGCATTTCGGTTACCTTCGGCATATAAATAACTTGTGTTTCGGGCCTGGATGCACAGTTAAGGGGTACCAAAGTTGCAAAAATGGTTTTGCAACAAAATCATCCGTTGTACTCCATTTGACTCAAAATGATGTTTGGGAGTGTTTTGGAGCATTTCGCAAACCTTCGGCATGAAAATAACTTGTGTTCCGGGCCTGAATGCACTGTTACGGGGTACCGAAGTTGCAAAAACGGTTTTGCAACAAAAGCATCCGTTCTACTCCATTAGACTCAAAATGATATTTCGGAGTGTTGCATTTCGCTAACCTTCGTCATATAAATAACTTGTGTTTCGGGCCTGGATGCACTGTTACGGGGTACCGAAGTTGCAAAAATGGTTTTGCAACAAAAGCATCCGTTCTACTCGATTAGACTCAAAATGATGTTTGGGAGTGTTTTGGAGCATTTCGCTAACCTTCGGCATGTAAATAACTTGTGTTCCGAGCCTAAATGCACTGTTACGGGGTACCGAAGTTGCAAAAATAGTTTTGTAACAAAAGCATCCGTTCTACTCCATTAGACTCAAAATGATGTTTCGGAGTGTTGCATTTCGCTAACCTTCGGCATATAAATAACTTGTGTTTCAGGCCTGGATGCACAATTACGGGGTACCGAAGTTGCAAAAATGGTTTTGCAACAAAAACATCCATTCTACTCCATTAGACTCAAAATGATGTTTGGGAGTGTTTTGGAGCATTTCGCTAACCTTCGGCTTGTAAATAACTTGTGTTCCGGGCCTGAATGCACTGTTACGGGGTACCGAAGTTGCAAAAATGGTTTTGCAACAAAAGCATCTGTTCTACTCCATTTGACTCAAAATGGTGCTTGGGAGTGTTTTGGAGCATTTCGCAAACCTTCGACATGTAAATAACTTGTGTTTTGGGCCTGAATGCACAGTTACGGGGTACCGAAGTTGCAAAAATGGTTTTGCAACAAAAGCATCCGTTCTACTCGATTAGACTCAAAATGATGTTTGGGAGTGTTTTGGAGCATTTCGCTAGCCTTCGGCATGTAAATAACTTGTGTTCCGAGCATAAATGCACTGTTACGGGGTACCGAAGTTGCAAAAATAGTTTTGCAACAAAAGCATCCGTTCTACTCCATTAGACTCAAAATGATGTTTCGGAGTGTTGCATTACGCTAACCTTCGGCATATAAATAACTTGTGTTTCGGGCCTGGATGCACAATTACGGGGTACCGAAGTTGCAAAATTGGTTTTGCAACAAAAACATCCGTTCTACTCCATTAGACTCAAAATGATGTTTGGGAGTGTTTTGGAGCATTTCGGTAACCTTCGGCACGTAAATAACTTGTGTACCGGGCCTGAATGCACTGTTACGGGGTACCGAAGTTGCAAAAATGGTTTTGCAACAAAAGCATCCGTTCTACTCCATTAGACTCAAAATGATGTTTCGGAGTGTTGCATTTCGCTAACCTTCGGCATATAAATAACTTGTGTTTCGGGCCTGAATGCACTGTTACGGGGTACCGAAGTTGCAAAAATAGTTTTGCAACAAAAGCATTCGTTCTACTCCATTTGACTCAAAATGATGTTTGGGAGTGTTTTGGAGGATTTCGCAAACCTTCGGCATGTAAATAACTTGTGTTTCAAGGCTGAATGCACAGTTACGTGGTACCGAAGTTGCAAAAATGGTTTCGCAACAAAAACATCTGTTCTACTCCATTAGACCCAAAATGATGTTTGGCAGTGTTTTGGAGCATTTCGCTAACCTTCGGCACATAAATAACTTGTGTTTCGGGCCTGAATGCACAGCTACGGGGTACCGAAGTTGCAAAAATGGTTTTGCAACAAAAGCATATGTTCTACTCCATTAGACTCAAAATGATGTTTCGGAGTGTTGCATTTCCCTATCCTTCGGAATATAAATAACTTGTGTTTCGGGCTGGGATGCACAGTTACGGGGTACCGATGTTGCAAAAATGGTTTTGGAACAAAAGCATCCGTTCTACTCAATTAGACTCAAAATGATGTTTGGGAGTGTTTTGGAGCATTTCGCTAACCTTCGGCATGTAAATAACTTGTGTCCGGGCCTGAATGCACTGTTACGGGGTACCGAAGTTGCAAAAATGGTTTTGCAACAAAAGCATCCGTTCTACTCCATTAGACTCAAAATGATATTTCGGAGTGTTGCATTTTGCTAACCTTCGTCATATAAATAACTTGTGTTTCGGGCCTAGATGCACTGTTACGGGGTACCGAAGTTGCAAAAATGGTTTTGCAACAAAAGCATCCGTTCTACTCGATTAGACTCAAAATGATGTTTGGGAGTGTTTTGGAGCATTTCGCTAACCTTCGGCATGTAAATAACTTGTGTTCCGGGCCTAAATGCACTGTTAAGGAGTACCGAAGTTGCAAAAATAGTTTTGCAACAAAAGCATCCGTTCTACTCCATTAGACTCAAAATGATATTTCGGAGTGTTGCATTTCGCTAACCTTCATCATATAAATAACTTGTGTTTCGGGCCTGGATGCACTGTTACGGGGTACCGAAGTTGCAAAAATGGTTTTGCAACAAAAGCATCCGTTCTACTCGATTAGACTCAAAATGATGTTTCGGAGTGTTTTGGAGCATTTCGCTAACCTTCGGCATGTAAATAACTTGTGTTCCGGGCCTAAATGCACTGTTACGGGGTACTGAAGTTGCAAAAATAGTTTTGCAACAAAGGCATCCGTTCTACTCCATTAGACTCAAAATGATGTTTCGGAGTGTTGCATTTCGCTAACCTTCGGCATATAAATAACTTGTGTTTCGGGCCTGGATGCACAATTACGGGGTACCGAAGTTGCAAAAATGGTTTTGCAACAAAAACATCCGTTCTACTCCATTAGACTCAAAATGATGTTTCGGAGTGTTTTGGAGCATTTCGCTAACCTTCGGCATATAAATAACTTTTGTTTCGGGCCTGGATGCACAGTTACGGGGCACTGAAGTTGCAAAAATGGTTTTACAACAAAAGCATCTGTTCTACTCCATTAGACTCAAAATGATGTTCGGGAGTGCTTTGGAACATTTCGGTAACCTTCGGCATGTAAATAACTTGTGTTCCGGGCCTGAATGCACTGTTACGGGGTACCGAAGTTGCAAAAACGGTTTTGCAACAGAAGCATCCGTTCTACTCCATTTGCCTCAAAATGATGTTTGGGAGTGTTTTGGAGCATTTCGCAAACCTTCGGCATGTAAATAACTTGTGTTTCGGGCCTGAATGCACAGTTACGGGGTACCGAAGTTGCAGAAATAGTTTTGCAACAAAAGCATCCGTTCTACTCAATTAGACTGAAAATGATGTATGGGAGTGTTTTGGAGCATTTCGCTAACCTTCGGCATGTAAATAACTTGTGTTCCGGCCCTGAATGCACTGTTACGGGGTACCGAAGTTGCAAAAATGGTTTTGCAACAAAAGCATCCGTTCTACTCCATTAGACTCAAAATGATGTTTCAGAGTGTTGCATTTCGCTAACCTTCGGCATATAAATAACTTGTGTTTCGGGCCTGGATGCACAGTTACGGGGTACCGAATTTGCAAAAATGGTTTTGCAAAAAAAGCATCCGTTCTACTCCATTAGACTCAAAATGATGTTTGGGAGTGTTTTGGAGCATTTCGCTAACCTTCGGCATGTAAATAACTTGTGTTCCGGGCCTGAATGCACTGTTACGGGGTACCGAAGTTGCAAAAATGGTTTTGCAACAAAAACATCTGTTCTACTCCATTAGACTCAAAATGATGTTTGGGAGTGTTTTGGAGCATTTCGCAAACCTTCGGCTTGTAAATAACTTGTGTTTCACGGCTGAATGCACAGTTACGGGGTACCGAAGTTGCAAAAATGGTTTCGCAACAAAAGCATCTGTTCTACTCCATTAGACCCAAAATGATGTTTGGCAGTGTTTTGGAGCATTTCGGTTACCTTCGGCACATAAATAACTTGTGTTTCGGGCCTGGATGCACAGTTAAGGGGTACCAAAGTTGCAAAAATGGTTTTGCAACAAAAGCATCCGTTCTACTCCATTTGACTCAAAATGATGTTTGGGAGTGTTTTGGAGCATTTCGCAAACCTTCGACATGAAAATAACTTGTGTTCCGGGCCTGAATGCACTATTACGGGGTACCGAAGTTGCAAAAATGGTTTTGCAACAAAAGCATCCGTTCTACTCCATTAGACTCAAAATGATATTTCGTAGTGTTGCATTTCGCTAACCTTCGTCATATAAATAACTTGTGTTTCGGGCCTGGATGCACTGTTACGGGGTACCGAAGTTGCAAAAATGGTTTTGCAACAAAAGCATCCGTTCTACTTGATTAGACTCAAAATGATGTTTGGGAGTGTTTTGGAGCATTTCGCTAACCTTCGGCATGTACATAACTTGTGTTTCACGGCTGAATGCACAGTTACGCGGTACCGAAGTTGCAAAAATGGTTTCGCAACAAAAGCATCTGTTCTACTCCATTAGACCCAAAATGATGTTTAGCAGTGTTTTGGAGCATTTCGGTTACCTTCGGCATATAAATAACTTGTGTTTCGGGCCTGGATGCACAGTTAAGGGGTACCAAAGTTGCAAAAATGGTTTTGCAACAAAATCATCCGTTGTACTCCATTTGACTCAAAATGATGTTTGGGAGTGTTTTGGAGCATTTCGCAAACCTTCGGCATGAAAATAACTTGTGTTCCGGGCCTGAATGCACTGTTACGGGGTACCGAAGTTGCAAAAACGGTTTTGCAACAAAAGCATCCGTTCTACTCCATTAGACTCAAAATGATATTTCGGAGTGTTGCATTTCGCTAACCTTCGTCATATAAATAACTTGTGTTTCGGGCCTGGATGCACTGTTACGGGGTACCGAAGTTGCAAAAATGGTTTTGCAACAAAAGCATCCGTTCTACTCGATTAGACTCAAAATGATGTTTGGGAGTGTTTTGGAGCATTTCGCTAACCTTCGGCATGTAAATAACTTGTGTTCCGAGCCTAAATGCACTGTTACGGGGTACCGAAGTTGCAAAAATAGTTTTGTAACAAAAGCATCCGTTCTACTCCATTAGACTCAAAATGATGTTTCGGAGTGTTGCATTTCGCTAACCTTCGGCATATAAATAACATGTGTTTCAGGCCTGGATGCACAATTACGGGGTACCGAAGTTGCAAAAATGGTTTTGCAACAAAAACATCCATTCTACTCCATTAGACTCAAAATGATGTTTGGGAGTGTTTTGGAGCATTTCGCTAACCTTCGGCTTGTAAATAACTTGTGTTCCGGGCCTGAATGCACTGTTACGGGGTACCGAAGTTGCAAAAATGGTTTTGCAACAAAAGCATCTGTTCTACTCCATTTGACTCAAAATGGTGCTTGGGAGTGTTTTGGAGGATTTCGCAAACCTTCGACATGTAAATAACTTGTGTTTTGGGCCTGAATGCACTGTTACGGGGTACCGAAGTTGCAAAAATGGTTTTGCAACAAAAGCATCCGTTCTACTCGATTAGACTCAAAATGATGTTTGGGAGTGTTTTGGAGCATTTCGCTAGCCTTCGGCATGTAAATAACTTGTGTTCCGAGCATAAATGCACTGTTACGGGGTACCGAAGTTGCAAAAATAGTTTTGCAACAAAAGCATCCGTTCTACTCCATTAGACTCAAAATGATGTTTCGGAGTGTTGCATTACGCTAACCTTCGGCATATAAATAACTTGTGTTTCGGGCCTGGATGCACAATTACGGGGTACCGAAGTTGCAAAATTGGTTTTGCAACAAAAACATCCGTTCTACTCCATTAGACTCAAAATGATGTTTGGGAGTGTTTTGGAGCATTTCGCTAACCTTCGGCATGTAAATAACTTGTGTTCCGGGCCTGAATGCACTGTTACGGGGTACCGAAGTTGCAAAAATGGTTTTGCAACAAAAGCATTTGTTCTACTTCATTTGACTCAAAATGATGTTTGGGAGTGTTTTGGAGCATTTCGCAAACCTACGGCATGTAAATAACTTGTGTTTCATGGCTGAATGCACAGTTACGGGGTACCGAAGTTGCATAAATGGTTTCACAACAAAAGCATCTGGTCTACTCCATTAGACCCAAAATGATGTTTGGTAGTGTTTTGGATCATTTCGCTAACCTTCGGCACATAAATAACTTGTGTTTCGGGCCTGAATGCACAGTTATGGGGTACCGAAGTTGCAAAAATGGTTTTGCAACAAAAGCATATGTTCTTCTCCATTAGACTCAAAATGATGTTTAGGAGTGTTGCATTTCGCTAACCTTCGGCATATAAATAACTTGTGTTTCGGGCCTGGATGCACAGTTACGGGGTACCGAAGTTGCAGAAATTGTTTTGCAACAAAAGCATCCGTTCTACTCAATTAGACTCAAAATAATGTTTGGGAGTGTTTTGAAGCATTTCGCTAACCTTCGGCACGTAAATAACTTGTGTTCTGGGCCTGGATGCACAGTTACGGGGTACCGTAGTTGCAAAAATGGTTTTGCAACAAAAGCATCCGTTCTACTCCATTAGACTCAAAATGATGTTTGCGAGTGTTTTGGAGCATTTCCCTAACCTTCGGCATGTAAATAACTTGTGTTTCATGGCTGAATGCACAGTTACGGGGTACCGAAGTTGCAAAAATGGTTTCACAACAAAAGCATATGTTCTTCTCCATTAGACTCAAAATGATGTTTAGGAGTGTTGCATTTCGCTAACCTTCGGCATATAAATATCTTGTGTTTCGGGCCTGGATGCACAGTTACGGGGTACCGAAGTTGCAGAAATTGTTTTGCAACAAAAGCATCCGTTCTACTCAATTAGACTCAAAATAATGTTTGGGAGTGTTTTGAAGCATTTCGCTAACCTTCGGCACGTAAATAACTTGTGTTCCGGGCCTGAATGCACTGTTACGGGGTACCGAAGTTGCAAAAATGGTTTTGCAACAAAAGCATTCGTTCTACTCCATTAGACTCAAAATGATGTTTCGAAGTGTTGCATTTCGCTAACCTTCGGCATATAAATAACTTTTGTTTCGGGCCTGGATGCACAGTTACGGGGCACTGAAGTTGCAAAAATGGTTTTACAACAAAAGCATCCGTTCTACTCCATTAGACTCAAAATGATGTTTGGGAGTGTTTTGGAGCATTTCGGTAACCTTCGGCACGTAAATAACTTGTGTACCGGGCCTGAATGCACTGTTACGGGGTACCGAAGTTGCAAAAATGGTTTTGCAACAAAAGCATCCGTTCTACTCCATTAGACTCAAAATGATGTTTCGGAGTGTTGCATTTCGCTAACCTTCGGCATATAAATAACTTGTGTTTCGGGCCTGAATGCACTGTTACGGGGTACCGAAGTTGCAAAAATAGTTTTGCAACAAAAGCATTCGTTCTACTCCATTTGACTCAAAATGATGTTTCGGAGTGTTTTGGAGGATTTCGCAAACCTTCGGCATGTAAATAACTTGTGTTTCAAGGCTGAATGCACAGTTACGTGGTACCGAAGTTGCAAAAATGGTTTCGCAACAAAAACATCTGTTCTACTCCATTAGACCCAAAATGATGTTTGGCAGTGTTTTGGAGCATTTCGCTAACCTTCGGCACATAAATAACTTGTGTTTCGGGCCTGAATGCACAGCTACGGGGTACCGAAGTTGCAAAAATGGTTTTGCAACAAAAGCATATGTTCTACTCCATTAGACTCAAAATGATGTTTCGGAGTGTTGCATTTCCCTAACCTTCGGAATATAAATAACTTGTGTTTCGGGCTGGGATGCACAGTTACGGGGTACCGAAGTTGCAAAAATGGTTTTGGAACAAAAGCATCCGTTCTACTCAATTAGACTCAAAATGATGTTTGGGAGTGTTTTGGAGCATTTCGCTAACCTCCGGCATGTAAATGACTTGTGTCCGGGCCTGAATGCACTGTTACGGGGTACCGAAGTTGCAAAAATGGTTTTGCAACAAAAGCATCCGTTCTACTCCATTAGACTCAAAATGATATTTCGGAGTGTTGCATTTTGCTAACCTTCGTCATATAAATAACTTGTGTTTCGGGCCTGGATGCACTGTTACGGGGTACCGAAGTTGCAAAAATGGTTTTGCAACAAAAGCATCCGTTCTACTCGATTAGACTCAAAATGATGTTTGGGAGTGTTTTGGAGCATTTCGCTAACCTTCGGCATGTAAATAACTTGTGTTCCGGGCCTAAATGCACTGTTAAGGAGTACCGAAGTTGCAAAAATAGTTTTGCAACAAAAGCATCCGTTCTACTCCATTAGACTCAAAATGATATTTCGGAGTGTTGCATTTCGCTAACCTTCATCATATAAATAACTTGTGTTTCGGGCCTGGATGCACTGTTACGGGGTACCGAAGTTGCAAAAATGGTTTTGCAACAAAAGCATCCGTTCTACTCGATTAGACTCAAAATGATGTTTCGGAGTGTTTTGGAGCATTTCGCTAACCTTCGGCATGTAAATAACTTGTGTTCCGGGCCTAAATGCACTGTTACGGGGTACTGAAGTTGCAAAAATAGTTTTGCAACAAAAGCATCCGTTCTACTCCATTAGACTCAAAATGATGTTTCGGAGTGTTGCATTTCGCTAACCTTCGGCATATAAATAACTTGTGTTTCGGGCCTGGATGCACAATTACGGGATACCGAAGTTGCAAAAATGGTTTTGCAACAAAAACATCCGTTCTACTCCATTAGACTCAAAATGATGTTTGGGAGTGTTTTGGAGCATTTCGCTAACCTTCGGCATGTAAATAACTTGTGTTCCGGGCCTGAATGCACTGTTACGGGGTACCGAAGTTGCAAAAATGGTTTTGCAACAAAAGCATCTGTTCTACTCCATTTGACTCAAAATGATGTTTGGGAGTGTTTTGGAGCATTTCGCAAACCTATGGCATGTAAATTACTTGTGTTTCAGGGCTGAATACACAGTTACGGGGTACCGAAGTTGCAAAAATGGTTTCACAAAAAAGCATCTGGTCTACTCCATTTGACCCAAAATGATGTTTTGTAGTGTTTTGGAGCATTTCGCTAACCTTCGGGACATAAATAACTTGTGTTTCGGGCCTGAATGCACTGTTATGGGGTACCGAAGTTGCAAAAATGGTTTTGCAACAAAAGCATATGTTCTTCTCCATTAGACTCAAAATGATGTTTCGGAGTGTTGCATTTCGCTAACCTTCGGCATATAAATAACTTGTGTTTCGGGCCTGGATGCACAGTTACGGGGTACCGAAGTTACAGAAATAGTTTTGCAACAAAAGCATCCATTCTACTCAATTAGACTCAAAATAATGTTTGGGAGTGTTTTGAAGCATTTCGCTAACCTTCGGCACGTAAATAACTTTTGTTCTGGGCCTGGATGCACAGTTACGGGGTACCGTAGTTGCAAAAATGGTTTTGCAACAAAAGCATCCGTGCTACTCCATTACACTCAAAATGATGTCTGCGAGTGTTTTGGAGCATTTCCCTAACCTTCGGCATGTAAATAACTTGTGTTCCGAGCCTGAATGCACTATTACAGGGTACCGAAGTTGCAAAAATGATTTTGCAACAAAAGCATTCGTTCTACTCCATTAGACTCAAAATGATGTTTCGGAGTGTTGCATTTCGCTAACCATCGGCATATAAATAACTTTTGTTTCGGGCCTGGATGAGGCACTGAAGTTGCAAAAATGGTTTTGCAACAAAAGCATCCATTCTACTCCGTTAGACTCAAAATGATGTTTGGGAGTGTTTTGGAGCATTTCGGTAACCTTCGGCACGTAAATAACTTGTGTACCAGGCCTGAATGCACTGTTACGGGGTACCGAAGTTGCAAAAATGGTTTTGCAACAAAAGCATCCGTTCTACTCCATTAGACTCAAAATGATGTTTCGGAGTGTTGCATTTCGCTAACCTTCGTCATATAAATAACTTGTATTTCGGGCCTGAATGCACTGTTACGGGGTACCGAAGTTGCAAAAATGGTTTTGCAACAAAAGCATTCGTTCTACTCCATTTGACTCAAATTGATGTTTGGGAATGTTTTGGAGGATTTCGCAAACCTTTGGCATGTAAATAACTTGTGTTTCAAGGCTGAATGCACAGTTACGTGGTACCGAAGTTGCAAAAATGGTTTCGCAACAAAAGCATCTGTTCTACTACATTAGATCCAAAATGATGTTTGGCAGTGTTTTTGAGCATTTCGCTAACCTTCGGCACATAAATAACTTATGTTTCGGGCCTGAATGCACTGCTACGGGGTACCGAAGTTGCAAAAATGGTTTTGCAACAAAAGCATATGTTCTACTCCATTAGACTCAAAATGATGTTTCGGAGTGTTGCATTTCGCTAACCTTCGGAATATAAATAACTTGTGTTTCGGGCTTGGATGCACAGTTACGCGGTACCGAAGTTGCAAAAATGGTTTTGCAACAAAAGCATCCGTTCTACTCAATTAGACTCAAAATGATGTTTGGGAGTGTTTTGGAGCATTTCGCAAACCTTTGGCATGTAAATAACTTGTGTTTCAAGGCTGAATGCATAGTTACGTGGTACCGAAGTTGCAAAAATGGTTTCGTAACAAAAGCATCTGTTCTACTCCATTAGACCCAAAATGATGTTTGGCAGTGTTTTGGAGCATTTCGTTAACCTTCGGCACATAAATAACTTGTGTTTCGGGCCTGAATGCACTGCTACGGGGTACCGAAGTTGCAAAAATGGTTTTGCAACAAAAGCATATGTTCTACTCCATTAGACTCAAAATGATGTTTCGGAGTGTTGCATTTCGCTAACCTTCGGAATATAAATAACTTGTGTTTCGGGCTTGGATGCACAGTTACGGGGTACCGAAGTTGCAAAAATGGTTTTGCAACAAAAGCATTTGTTCTACTTCATTTGACTCAAAATGATGTTTGGGAGTGTTTTGGAGCATTTCGCAAACCTACGGCATGTAAATAACTTGTGTTTCATGGCTGAATGCACAGTTACGGGGTACCGAAGTTGCATAAATGGTTTCACAACAAAAGCATCTGGTCTACTCCATTAGACCCAAAATGATGTTTGGTAGTGTTTTGGATCATTTCGCTAACCTTCGGCACATAAATAACTTGTGTTTCGGGCCTGAATGCACAGTTATGGGGTACCGAAGTTGCAAAAATGGTTTTGCAACAAAAGCATATGTTCTTCTCCATTAGACTCAAAATGATGTTTCGGAGTGTTGCATTTCGCTAACCTTCGGCATATAAATAACTTGTGTTTCGGGCCTGGATGCACAGTTACGGGGTACCGAAGTTACAGAAATAGTTTTGCAACAAAAGCATCCGTTCTACTCAATTAGACTCAAAATAATGTTTGGGAGTGTTTTGAAGCATTTCGCTAACCTTCGGCACGTAAATAACTTTTGTTCTGGGCCTGGATGCACAGTTACGGGGTACCGTAGTTGCAAAAATGGTTTTGCAACAAAAGCATCCGTTCTACTCCATTACACTCAAAATGATGTCTGCGAGTGTTTTGGAGCATTTCCCTAACCTTCGGCATGTAAATAACTTGTGTTCCGAGCCTGAATGCACTATTACGGGGTACCGAAGTTGCAAAAATGATTTTGCAACAAAAGCATTCGTTCTACTCCATTAGACTCAAAATGATGTTTCGGAGTGTTGCATTTCGCTAACCATCGGCATATAAATAACTTTTGTTTCGGGCCTGGATGAGGCACTGAAGTTGCAAAAATGGTTTTGCAACAAAAGCATCCATTCTACTCCGTTAGACTCAAAATGATGTTTGGGAGTGTTTTGGAGCATTTCGGTAACCTTCGGCACGTAAATAACTTGTGTACCAGGCCTGAATGCACTGTTACGGGGTACCGAAGTTGCAAAAATGGTTTTGCAACAAAAGCATCCGTTCTACTCCATTAGACTCAAAATGATGTTTCGGAGTGTTGCATTTCGCTAACCTTCGTCATATAAATAACTTGTATTTCGGGCCTGAATGCACTGTTACGGGGTACCGAAGTTGCAAAAATGGTTTTGCAACAAAAGCATTCGTTCTACTCCATTTGACTCAAATTGATGTTTGGGAATGTTTTGGAGGATTTCGCAAACCTTTGGCATGTAAATAACTTGTGTTTCAAGGCTGAATGCACAGTTACGTGGTACCGAAGTTGCAAAAATGGTTTCGCAACAAAAGCATCTGTTCTACTACATTAGATCCAAAATGATGTTTGGCAGTGTTTTTGAGCATTTCGCTAACCTTCGGCACATAAATAACTTATGTTTCGGGCCTGAATGCACTGCTACGGGGTACCGAAGTTGCAAAAATGGTTTTGCAACAAAAGCATATGTTCTACTCCATTAGACTCAAAATGATGTTTCGGAGTGTTGCATTTCGCTAACCTTCGGAATATAAATAACTTGTGTTTCGGGCTTGGATGCACAGTTACGCGGTACCGAAGTTGCAAAAATGGTTTTGCAACAAAAGCATCCGTTCTACTCAATTAGACTCAAAATGATGTTTGGGAGTGTTTTGGAGCATTTCGCAAACCTTTGGCATGTAAATAACTTGTGTTTCAAGGCTGAATGCATAGTTACGTGGTACCGAAGTTGCAAAAATGGTTTCGTAACAAAAGCATCTGTTCTACTCCATTAGACCCAAAATGATGTTTGGCAGTGTTTTGGAGCATTTCGTTAACCTTCGGCACATAAATAACTTGTGTTTCGGGCCTGAATGCACTGCTACGGGGTACCGAAGTTGCAAAAATGGTTTTGCAACAAAAGCATATGTTCTACTCCATTAGACTCAAAATGATGTTTCGGAGTGTTGCATTTCGCTAACCTTCGGAATATAAATAACTTGTGTTTCGGGCTTGGATGCACAGTTACGGGGTACCGAAGTTGCAAAAATGGTTTTGCAACAAAAGCATTTGTTCTACTTCATTTGACTCAAAATGATGTTTGGGAGTGTTTTGGAGCATTTCGCAAACCTACAGCATGTAAATAACTTGTGTTTCATGGCTGAATGCACAGTTACGGGGTACCGAAGTTGCATAAATGGTTTCACAACAAAAGCATCTGGTCTACTCCATTAGACCCAAAATGATGTTTGGTAGTGTTTTGGATCATTTCGCTAACCTTCGGCACATAAATAACTTGTGTTTCGGGCCTGAATGCACAGTTATGGGGTACCGAAGTTGCAAAAATGGTTTTGCAACAAAAGCATATGTTCTTCTCCATTAGACTCAAAATGATGTTTCGGAGTGTTGCATTTCGCTAACCTTCGGCATATAAATAACTTGTGTTTCGGGCCTGGATGCACAGTTACGGGGTACCGAAGTTACAGAAATAGTTTTGCAACAAAAGCATCCGTTCTACTCAATTAGACTCAAAATAATGTTTGGGAGTGTTTTGAAGCATTTCGCTAACCTTCGGCACGTAAATAACTTTTGTTCTGGGCCTGGATGCACAGTTACGGGGTACCGTAGTTGCAAAAATGGTTTTGCAACAAAAGCATCCGTTCTACAACATTACACTCAAAATGATGTCTGCGAGTGTTTTGGAGCATTTCCCTAACCTTCGGCATGTAAATAACTTGTGTTCCGAGCCTGAATGCACTATTACGGGGTACCGAAGTTGCAAAAATGATTTTGCAACAAAAGCATTCGTTCTACTCCATTAGACTCAAAATGATGTTTCGGAGTGTTGCATTTCGCTAACCATCGGCATATAAATAACTTTTGTTTCGGGCCTGGATGAGGCACTGAAGTTGCAAAAATGGTTTTGCAACAAAAGCATCCATTCTACTCCGTTAGACTCAAAATGATGTTTGGGAGTGTTTTGGAGCATTTCGGTAACCTTCGGCACGTAAATAACTTGTGTACCAGGCCTGAATGCACTGTTACGGGGTACCGAAGTTGCAAAAATGGTTTTGCAACAAAAGCATCCGTTCTACTCCATTAGACTCAAAATGATGTTTCGGAGTGTTGCATTTCGCTAACCTTCGTCATATAAATAACTTGTATTTCGGGCCTGAATGCACTGTTACGGGGTACCGAAGTTGCAAAAATGGTTTTGCAACAAAAGCATTCGTTCTACTCCATTTGACTCAAATTGATGTTTGGGAATGTTTTGGAGGATTTCGCAAACCTTTGGCATGTAAATAACTTGTGTTTCAAGGCTGAATGCACAGTTACGTGGTACCGAAGTTGCAAAAATGGTTTCGCAACAAAAGCATCTGTTCTACTACATTAGATCCAAAATGATGTTTGGCAGTGTTTTTGAGCATTTCGCTAACCTTCGGCACATAAATAACTTATGTTTCGGGCCTGAATGCACTGCTACGGGGTACCGAAGTTGCAAAAATGGTTTTGCAACAAAAGCATATGTTCTACTCCATTAGACTCAAAATGATGTTTCGGAGTGTTGCATTTCGCTAACCTTCGGAATATAAATAACTTGTGTTTCGGGCTTGGATGCACAGTTACGCGGTACCGAAGTTGCAAAAATGGTTTTGCAACAAAAGCATCCGTTCTACTCAATTAGACTCAAAATGATGTTTGGGAGTGTTTTGGAGCATTTCGCAAACCTTTGGCATGTAAATAACTTGTGTTTCAAGGCTGAATGCATAGTTACGTGGTACCGAAGTTGCAAAAATGGTTTCGTAACAAAAGCATCTGTTCTACTCCATTAGACCCAAAATGATGTTTGGCAGTGTTTTGGAGCATTTCGTTAACCTTCGGCACATAAATAACTTGTGTTTCGGGCCTGAATGCACTGCTACGGGGTACCGAAGTTGCAAAAATGGTTTTGCAACAAAAGCATATGTTCTACTCCATTAGACTCAAAATGATGTTTCGGAGTGTTGCATTTCGCTAACCTTCGGAATATAAATAACTTGTGTTTCGGGCTTGGATGCACAGTTACGGGGTACCGAAGTTGCAAAAATGGTTTTGCAACAAAAGCATTTGTTCTACTTCATTTGACTCAAAATGATGTTTGGGAGTGTTTTGGAGCATTTCGCAAACCTACAGCATGTAAATAACTTGTGTTTCATGGCTGAATGCACAGTTACGGGGTACCGAAGTTGCATAAATGGTTTCACAACAAAAGCATCTGGTCTACTCCATTAGACCCAAAATGATGTTTGGTAGTGTTTTGGATCATTTCGCTAACCTTCGGCACATAAATAACTTGTGTTTCGGGCCTGAATGCACAGTTATGGGGTACCGAAGTTGCAAAAATGGTTTTGCAACAAAAGCATATGTTCTTCTCCATTAGACTCAAAATGATGTTTCGGAGTGTTGCATTTCGCTAACCTTCGGCATATAAATAACTTGTGTTTCGGGCCTGGATGCACAGTTACGGGGTACCGAAGTTACAGAAATAGTTTTGCAACAAAAGCATCCGTTCTACTCAATTAGACTCAAAATAATGTTTGGGAGTGTTTTGAAGCATTTCGCTAACCTTCGGCACGTAAATAACTTTTGTTCTGGGCCTGGATGCACAGTTACGGGGTACCGTAGTTGCAAAAATGGTTTTGCAACAAAAGCATCCGTTCTACTCCATTACACTCAAAATGATGTCTGCGAGTGTTTTGGAGCATTTCCCTAACCTTCGGCATGTAAATAACTTGTGTTCCGAGCCTGAATGCACTATTACGGGGTACCGAAGTTGCAAAAATGATTTTGCAACAAAAGCATTCGTTCTACTCCATTAGACTCAAAATGATGTTTCGGAGTGTTGCATTTCGCTAACCATCGGCATATAAATAACTTTTGTTTCGGGCCTGGATGAGGCACTGAAGTTGCAAAAATGGTTTTGCAACAAAAGCATCCATTCTACTCCGTTAGACTCAAAATGATGTTTGGGAGTGTTTTGGAGCATTTCGGTAACCTTCGGCACGTAAATAACTTGTGTACCAGGCCTGAGTGCACTGTTACGGGGTACCGAAGTTGCAAAAATGGTTTTGCAACAAAAGCATCCGTTCTACTCCATTAGACTCAAAATGATGTTTCGGAGTGTTGCATTTCGCTAACCTTCGTCATATAAATAACTTGTATTTCGGGCCTGAATGCACTGTTACGGGGTACCGAAGTTGCAAAAATGGTTTTGCAACAAAAGCATTCGTTCTACTCCATTTGACTCAAATTGATGTTTGGGAATGTTTTGGAGGATTTCGCAAACCTTTGGCATGTAAATAACTTGTGTTTCAAGGCTGAATGCACAGTTACGTGGTACCGAAGTTGCAAAAATGGTTTCGCAACAAAAGCATCTGTTCTACTACATTAGATCCAAAATGATGTTTGGCAGTGTTTTTGAGCATTTCGCTAACCTTCGGCACATAAATAACTTATGTTTCGGGCCTGAATGCACTGCTACGGGGTACCGAAGTTGCAAAAATGGTTTTGCAACAAAAGCATATGTTCTACTCCATTAGACTCAAAATGATGTTTCGGAGTGTTGCATTTCGCTAACCTTCGGAATATAAATAACTTGTGTTTCGGGCTTGGATGCACAGTTACGCGGTACCGAAGTTGCAAAAATGGTTTTGCAACAAAAGCATCCGTTCTACTCAATTAGACTCAAAATGATGTTTGGGAGTGTTTTGGAGCATTTCGCAAACCTTTGGCATGTAAATAACTTGTGTTTCAAGGCTGAATGCATAGTTACGTGGTACCGAAGTTGCAAAAATGGTTTCGTAACAAAAGCATCTGTTCTACTCCATTAGACCCAAAATGATGTTTGGCAGTGTTTTGGAGCATTTCGTTAACCTTCGGCACATAAATAACTTGTGTTTCGGTCCTGAATGCACTGCTACGGGGTACCGAAGTTGCAAAAATGGTTTTGCAACAAAAGCATATGTTCTACTCCATTAGACTCAAAATGATGTTTCGGAGTGTTGCATTTCGCTAACCTTCGGAATATAAATAACTTGTGTTTCGGGCTTGGATGCACAGTTACGGGGTACCGAAGTTGCAAAAATGGTTTTGCAACAAAAGCATTTGTTCTACTTCATTTGACTCAAAATGATGTTTGGGAGTGTTTTGGAGCATTTCGGAAACCTACGGCATGTAAATAACTTGTGTTTCATGGCTGAATGCACAGTTACGGGGTACCGAAGTTGCATAAATGGTTTCACAACAAAAGCATCTGGTCTACTCCATTAGACCCAAAATGATGTTTGGTAGTGTTTTGGATCATTTCGCTAACCTTCGGCACATAAATAACTTGTGTTTCGGGCCTGAATGCACAGTTATGGGGTACCGAAGTTGCAAAAATGGTTTTGCAACAAAAGCATATGTTCTTCTCCATTAGACTCAAAATGATATTTCGGAGTGTTGCATTTCGCTAACCTTCGGCATATAAATAACTTGTGTTTCGGGCCTGGATGCACAGTTACGGGGTACCGAAGTTACAGAAATAGTTTTGCAACAAAAGCATCCGTTCTACTCAATTAGACTCAAAATAATGTTTGGGAGTGTTTTGAAGCATTTCGCTAACCTTCGGCACGTAAATAACTTTTGTTCTGGGCCTGGATGCACAGTTACGGGGTACCGTAGTTGCAAAAATGGTTTTGCAACAAAAGCATCCGTTCTACTCCATTACACTCAAAATGATGTCTGCGAGTGTTTTGGAGCATTTCCCTAACCTTCGGCATGTAAATAACTTGTGTTCCGAGCCTGAATGCACTATTACGGGGTACCGAAGTTGCAAAAATGATTTTGCAACAAAAGCATTCGTTCTACTCCATTAGACTCAAAATGATGTTTCGGAGTGTTGCATTTCGCTAACCATCGGCATATAAATAACTTTTGTTTCGGGCCTGGATGAGGCACTGAAGTTGCAAAAATGGTTTTGCAACAAAAGCATCCATTCTACTCCGTTAGACTCAAAATGATGTTTGGGAGTGTTTTGGAGCATTTCGGTAACCTTCGGCACGTAAATAACTAGTGTACCAGGCCTGAATGCACTGTTACGGGGTACCGAAGTTGCAAAAATGGTTTTGCAACAAAAGCATCCGTTCTACTCCATTAGACTCAAAATGATGTTTCGGAGTGTTGCATTTCGCTAACCTTCGTCATATAAATAACTTGTATTTCGGGCCTAATGCACTGTTACGGGGTACCGAAGTTGCAAAAATGGTTTTGCAACAAAAGCATTCGTTCTACTCCATTTGACTCAAATTGATGTTTGGGAATGTTTTGGAGGATTTCGCAAACCTTTGGCATGTAAATAACTTGTGTTTCAAGGATGAATGCACAGTTACGTGGTACCGAAGTTGCAAAAATGGTTTCGCAACAAAAGCATCTGTTCTACTACATTAGATCCAAAATGATGTTTGGCAGTGTTTTTGAGCATTTCGCTAACCTTCGGCACATAAATAACTTATGTTTCGGGCCTGAATGCACTGCTACGGGGTACCGAAGTTGCAAAAATGGTTTTGCAACAAAAGCATATGTTCTACTCCATTAGACTCAAAATGATGTTTCGGAGTGTTGCATTTCGCTAACCTTCGGAATATAAATAACTTGTGTTTCGGGCTTGGATGCACAGTTACGCGGTACCGAAGTTGGAAAAATGGTTTTGGAACAAAAGCATCCGTTCTACTCCATTAGACTCAAAATGATGTTTGCGAGTGTTTTGGAGCATTTCCCTAACCTTCGGCATGTAAATAACTTGTGTTTCATGGCTGAATGCACAGTTACGGGGTACCGAAGTTGCAAAAATGGTTTCACAACAAAAGCATATGTTCTTCTCCATTAGACTCAAAATGATGTTTAGGAGTGTTGCATTTCGCTAACCTTCGGCATATAAATAACTTGTGTTTCGGGCCTGGATGCACAGTTACGGGGTACCGAAGTTGCAGAAATTGTTTTGCAACAAAAGCATCCGTTCTACTCAATTAGATTCAAAATAATGTTTGGGAGTGTTTTGAAGCATTTCGCTAACCTTCGGCACGTAAATAACTTGTGTTCCGGGCCTGAATGCACTGTTACGGGGTACCGAAGTTGCAAAAATGGTTTTGCAACAAAAGCATTCGTTCTACTCCATTAGACTCAAAATGATGTTTCGAAGTGTTGCATTTCGCTAACCTTCGGCATATAAATAACTTTTGTTTCGGGCCTGGATGCACAGTTACGGGGCACTGAAGTTGCAAAAATGGTTTTACAACAAAAGCATCCGTTCTACTCCATTAGACTCAAAATGATGTTTGGGAGTGTTTTGGAGCATTTCGGTAACCTTCGGCACGTAAATAACTTGTGTACCGGGCCTGAATGCACTGTTACGGGGTACCGAAGTTGCAAAAATGGTTTTGCAACAAAAGCATCCGTTCTACTCCATTAGACTCAAAATGATGTTTCGGAGTGTTGCATTTCGCTAACCTTCGGCATATAAATAACTTGTGTTTCGGGCCTGAATGCACTGTTACGGGGTACCGAAGTTGCAAAAATGGTTTTGAAACAAAAGCATTCGTTCTACTCCATTTGGCTCAAAATGATGTTTGGGAGTGTTTTGGAGGATTTCCTAAACCTTCGGCATGTAAATAACTTGTGTTTCAAGGCTGAATGCACAGATACGTGGTACCGAAGTTGCAAAAATGGTTTCGCAACAAAAACATCTGTTCTACTCCATTAGACCCAAAATGATGTTTGGCAGTGTTTTGGAGCATTTCGCTAACCTTCGGCACATAAATAACTTGTGTTTCGGGCCTGAATGCACTGCTACGGGGTACCGAAGTTGCAAAAATGGTTTTGCAACAAAAGCATATGTTCTACTCCATTAGACTCAAAATGATGTTTCGGAGTGTTGCATTTCCCTAACCTTCGTAATATAAATAACTTGTGTTTCGGGCTGGGATGCACAGTTACGGGGTACCGAAGTTGCAAAAATGGTTTTGCAACAAAAGCATCCGTTCTACTCAATTAGACTCAAAATGATGTTTGGGAGTGTTTTGGAGCATTTCGCTAACCTCCGGCATGTAAATAACTTGTGTCCGGGCCTGAATGCACTGTTACGGGGTACCGAAGTTGCAAAACTGGTTTTGCAACAAAAGCATCCGTTCTACTCCATTAGACTCAAAATGATATTTCGGAGTGTTGCATTTCGCTAACCTTCGTCATATAAATAACTTGTGTTTCGGGCCTGGATGCACTGTTACGGGGTACCGAAGTTGCAAAAATGGTTTTGCAACAAAAGCATCCGTTCTACTCGATTAGACTCAAAATGATGTTTGGGAGTGTTTTGGAGCATTTCGCTAACCTTCGGCATGTAAATAACTTGTGTTCCGGGCCTAAATGCACTGTTAAGGAGTACCGAAGTTGCAAAAATAGTTTTGCAACAAAAGCATCCGTTCTACTCCATTAGACTCAAAATGATATTTCGGAGTGTTGCATTTCGCTAACCTTCGTCATATAAATAACTTGTGTTTCGGGCCTGGATGCACTGTTACGGGGTACCGAAGTTGCAAAAATGGTTTTGCAACAAAAGCATCCGTTCTACTCCATTAGACTCAAAATGATGTTTGGGAGTGTTTTGGAGCATTTCGCTAACCTTCGGCATGTAAATAACTTGTGTTCCGGGCCTAAATGCACTGTTACGGGGTACTGAAGTTGCAAAAATAGTTTTGCAACAAAAGCATCCGTTCTACTCCATTAGACTCAAAATGATGTTTCGGAGTGTTGCATTTCGCTAACCTTCGGCATATAAATAACTTGTGTTTCGGGCCTGGATGCACAATTACGGGGTACCGAAGTTGCAAAAATGGTTTTGCAACAAAAATATCCGTTCTACTCCATTAGACTCAAAATGATGTTTGGGAGTGTTTTGGAGCATTTCGCTAACCTTCGGCATGTAAATAACTTGTGTTCCGGGCCTGAATGCACTATTACGGGGTACCGAAGTTGCAAAAATGGTTTTGCAACAAAAGCATCTGTTCTACTCCATTTGACTGAAAATGATGTTTGGGAGTGTTTTGGAGCATTTCGCAAACCTACGGCATGTAAATAACTTGTGTTTCAGGGCTGAATACACAGTTACGGGGTACCGAAGTTGCAAAAATGGTTTCACAAAAAAGCATCTGGTCTACTCCATTTGACCCAAAATGATGTTTGGTAGTGTTTTGGAGCATTTCGCTAACCTTCGGCACATAAATAACTTGTGTTTCGGGCCTGAATGCACTGTTATGGGGTACCGAAGTTGCAAAAATGGTTTTGCAACAAAAGCATATGTTCTTCTCCATTAGACTCAAAATGATGTTTCGGAGTGTTGCATTTCGCTAACCTTCGGCATATAAATAACTTGTGTTTCGGGCCTGGATGCACAGTTACGGTGTACCGAAGTTACAGAAATTGTTTTGCAACAAAAGCATCCGTTCTACTCAATTAGACTCAAAATAATGTTTGGGAGTGTTTTGAAGCATTTCGCTAACCTTCGGCACGTAAATAACTTGTGTTCTGGGCCTGGATGCACAGTTACGGGGTACCGTAGTTGCAAAAATGGTTTTGCAACAAAAGCATCCGTTCTACTCCATTAGACTCAAAATGATGTTTGCGAGTGTTTTGGAGCATTTCCCTAACCTTCGGCATGTAAATAACTTGTGTTTCATGGCTGAATGCACAGTTACGGGGTACCGAAGTTGCAAAAATGGTTTCACAACAAAAGCATATGTTCTTCTCCATTAGACTCAAAATGATGCTTAGGAGTGTTGCATTTCGCTAACCTTCGGCATATAAATAACTTGTGTTTCGGGCCTGGATGCACAGTTACGGGGTACCGAAGTTGCAGAAATTGTTTTGCAACAAAAGCATCCGTTCTACTCAATTAGATTCAAAATAATGTTTGGGAGTGTTTTGAAGCATTTCGCTAACCTTCGGCACGTAAATAACTTGTGTTCCGGTCCTGAATGCACTGTTACGGGGTACCGAAGTTACAAAAATGGTTTTGCAACAAAAGCATTCGTTCTACTCCATTAGACTCAAAATGATGTTTCGAAGTGTTGCATTTCGCTAACCTTCGGCATATAAATAACTTTTGTTTCGGGCCTGGATGCACAGTTACGGGGCACTGAAGTTGCAAAAATGGTTTTACAACAAAAGCATCCGTTCTACTCCATTAGACTCAAAATGATGTTTGGGAGTGTTTTGGAGCATTTCGGTAACCTTCGGCACGTAAATAACTTGTGTACCGGGCCTGAATGCACTGTTACGGGGTACCGAAGTTGCAAAAATGGTTTTGCAACAAAAGCATCCGTTCTACTCCATTAGACTCAAAATGATGTTTCGGAGTGTTGCATTTCGCTAACCTTCGGCATATAAATAACTTGTGTTTCGGGCCTGAATGCACTGTTACGGGGTACCGAAGTTGCAAAAATGGTTTTGCAACAAAAGCATTCGTTCTACTCCATTTGGCTCAAAATGATGTTTGGGAGTGTTTTGGAGCATTTCGCAAACCTACGGCATGTAAATAACTTGTGTTTCAAGGCTGAATGCACAGTTACGTGGTACCGAAGTTGCAAAAATGGTTTCGTAACAAAAGCATCTGTTCTACTCCATTAAACCCAAAATGATGTTTGGCAGTGTTTTGGAGCATTTCGTTAACCTTCGGCACATAAATAACTTGTGTTTCGGGCCTGAATGCACTGCTACGGGGTACCGAAGTTGCAAAAATGGTTTTGCAACAAAAGCATATGTTCTACTCCATTAGACTCAAAATGATGTTTCGGAGTGTTGCATTTCGCTAACCTTCGGAATATAAATAACTTGTGTTTCGGGCTTGGATGCACAGTTACGGGGTACCGAAGTTGCAAAAATGGTTTTGCAACAAAAGCATTTGTTCTACTTCATTTGACTCAAAATGATGTTTGGGAGTGTTTTGGAGCATTTCGCAAACCTACGGCATGTAAATAACTTGTGTTTCATGGCTGAATGCACAGTTACGGGGTACCGAAGTTGCATAAATGGTTTCACAACAAAAGCATCTGGTCTACTCCATTAGACCCAAAATGATGTTTGGTAGTGTTTTGGATCATTTCGCTAACCTTCGGCACATAAATAACTTGTGTTTCGGGCCTGAATGCACAGTTACGGGGTACCGAAGTTGCAAAAATGGTTTTGCAACAAAAGCATATGTTCTTCTCCATTAGACTCAAAATGATGTTTAGGAGTGTTGCATTTCGCTAACCTTCGGCATATAAATAACTTGTGTTTCGGGCCTGGATGCACAATTACGGGGTACCGAAGTTGCAGAAATTGTTTTGCAACAAAAGCATCCGTTCTACTCAATTAGACTCAAAATAATGTTTGGGAGTGTTTTGAAGCATTTCGCTAACCTTCGGCACGTAAATAACTTGTGTTCTGGGCCTGGATGCACAGTTACGGGGTACCGTAGTTGCAAAAATGGTTTTGCAACAAAAGCATCCGTTCTACTCCATTAGACTCAAAATGATGTTTGCGAGTGTTTTGGAGCATTTCCCTAACCTTCGGCATGTAAATAACTTGTGTTTCATGGCTGAATGCACAGTTACGGGGTACCGAAGTTGCAAAAATGGTTTCACAACAAAAGCATATGTTCTTCTCCATTAGACTCAAAATGATGTTTAGGAGTGTTGCATTTCGCTAACCTTCGGCATATAAATAACTTGTGTTTCGGGCCTGGATGCACAGTTACGGGGTACCGAAGTTGCAGAAATTGTTTTGCAACAAAAGCATCCGTTCTACTCAATTAGATTCAAAATAATGTTTGGGAGTGTTTTGAAGCATTTCGCTAACCTTCGGCACGTAAATAACTTGTCTTCCGGGCCTGAATGCACTGTTACGGGGTACCGAAGTTGCAAAAATGGTTTTGCAACAAAAGCATCCGTTCTACTCCATTAGACTCAAAATGATGTTTCGGAGTGTTGCATTTCGCTAACCTTCGGCATATAAATAACTTGTGTTTCGGGCCTGAATGCACTGTTACGGGGTACCGAAGTTGCAAAAATGGTTTTGCAACAAAAGCATTCGTTCTACTCCATTTGGCTCAAAATGATGTTTGGGAGTGTTTTGGAGGATTTCGCAAGCCTTCGGCATGTAAATAACTTGTGTTTCAAGGCTGAATGCACAGTTACGTGGTACCGAAGTTGCAAAAATGGTTTCGCAACAAAAACATCTGTTCTACTCCATTAGACCCAAAATGATGTTTGGCAGTGTTTTGGAGCATTTCGCTAACCTTCGGCACATAAATAACTTGTGTTTCGGGCCTGAATGCACAGCTACGGGGTACCGAAGTTGCAAAAATGGTTTTGCAACAAAAGTATATGTTCTACTCCATTAGACTCAAAATGATGTTTCGGAGTGTTGCATTTCCCTAACCTTCGTAATATAAATAACTTGTGTTTCGGGCTTGGATGCACAGTTACGGGGTACCGAAGTTGCAAAAATGGTTTTGCAACAAAAGCATCCGTTCTACTCAATTAGACTCAAAATGATGTTTGGGAGTGTTTTGGAGCATTTCGCTAACCTCCGGCATGTAAATAACTTGTGTCCGGGCCTGAATGCACTGTTACGGGGTACCGAAGTTGCAAAAATGGTTTTACAACAAAAGCATCCGTTCTACTCCATTAGACTCAAAATGATATTTCGGAGTGTTGCATTTCGCTAACCTTCGTCATATAAATAACTTGTGTTTCGGGCCTGGATGCACTGTTACGGGGTACCGAAGTTGCAAAAATGGTTTTGCAACAAAAGCATCCGTTCTACTCGATTAGACTCAAAATGATGTTTGGGAGTGTTTTGGAGCATTTCGCTAACCTTCGGCATGTAAATAACTTGTGTTCCGGGCCTAAATGCACTGTTAAGGAGTACCGAAGTTGCAAAAATAGTTTTGCAACAAAAGCATCCGTTCTACTCCATTAGACTCAAAATGATATTTCGGAGTGTTGCATTTCGCTAACCTTCGTCATATAAATAACTTGTGTTTCGGGCCTGGATGCACTGTTACGGGGTACCGAAGTTGCAATAATGGTTTTGCAACAAAAGCATCCGTTCTACTCGATTAGACTCAAAATGATGTTTGGGATTGTTTTGGAGCATTTCGCTAACCTTCGGCATGTAAATAACTTGTGTTCCGGGCCTAAATGCACTGTTACGGGGTACTGAAGTTGCAAAAATAGTTTTGCAACAAAAGCATCCGTTCTACTCCATTAGACTCAAAATGATGTTTCGGAGTGTTGCATTTCACTAACCTTCGGCATATAAATAACTTGTGTTTCGGGCCTGGATGCACAATTACGGGGTACCGAAGTTGCAAAAATGGTTTTGCAACAAAAACATCCGTTCTACTCCATTAGACTCAAAATGATGTTTGGGAGTGTTTCGGAGCATTTCGCTAACCTTCGGCATGTAAATAACTTGTGTTCCGGGCCTGAATGCACTGTTACGGGGTACCGAAGTTGCAAAAATGGTTTTGCAACAAAAGCATCTGTTCTATTCCATTTGACTCAAAATGATGTTTGGGAGTGTTTTGGAGCATTTCGCAAACCTACGGCATGTAAATAACTTGTGTTTCAGGGCTGAATACACAGTTACGGGGTACCGAAGTTGCAAAAATGGTTTCACAAAAAAGCATCTGGTCTACTCCATTTGACCCAAAATGATGTTTGGTAGTGTTTTGGAGCATTTCGCTAACCTTCGGCACATAAATAACTTGTGTTTCGGGCCTGAATGCACTGTTATGGGGTACCGAAGTTGCAAAAATGGTTTTGCAACAAAAGCATATGTTCTTCTCCATTAGACTCAAAATTATGTTTCGGAGTGTTGCATTTCGCTAACCTTCGGCATATAAATAACTTGTGTTTCGGGCCTGGATGCACAGTTACGGTGTACCGAAGTTACAGAAATAGTTTTGCAACAAAAGCATCCGTTCTACTCAATTAGACTCAAAATAATGTTTGGGAGTGTTTTGAAGCATTTCGCTAACCTTCGGCACGTAAATAACTTGTGTTCTGGGCCTGGATGCACAGTTACGGGGTACCGTAGTTGCAAAAATGGTTTTGCAACAAAAGCATCCGTTCTACTCCATTAGACTCAAAATGATGTCTGCGAGTGTTTTGGAGCATTTCCCTAACCTTCGGCATGTAAATAACTTGTGTTCCGAGCTTGAATGCACTATTACGGGGTACCGAAGTTGCAAAAATGGTTTTGCAACAAAAGCATTCGTTCTACTCCATTTGACTCAAATTGATGTTTGGGAATGTTTTGGAGGATTTCGCAAACCTTTGGCATGTAAATAACTTGTGTTTCAAGGCTGAATGCACAGTTACGTGGTACCGAAGTTGCAAAAATGGTTTCGCAACAAAAGCATCTGTTCTACTACATTAGATCCAAAATGATGTTTGGCAGTGTTTTTGAGCATTTCGCTAACCTTCGGCACATAAATAACTTGTGTTTCGGGCCTGAATGCACTGCTACGGGGTACCGAAGTTGCAAAAATGGTTTTGCAACAAAAGCATATGTTCTACTCCATTAGACTCAAAATGATGTTTCGGAGTGTTGCATTTCGCTAACCTTCGGAATATAAATAACTTGTGTTTCGGGCTTGGATGCACAGTTACGCGGTACCGAAGTTGCAAAAATGGTTTTGCAACAAAAGCATCCGTTCTACTCAATTACACTCAAAATGATGTTTGGGAGTGTTTTGGAGCATTTCGCAAACCTTTGGCATGTAAATAACTTGTGTTTCAAGGCTGAATGCATAGTTACGTGGTACCGAAGTTGCAATAATGGTTTCGTAACAAAAGCATCTGTTCTACTCCATTAGACTCAAAATGATGTTTGGGAGTGTTTTGGAGCATTTCGCTAACCTTCGGCATGTAAATAACTGGTGTTCCGGGCCTGAATGCACTGTTACGGGGTACCGAAGTTGCAAAAATGGTTTCACAACAAAAGCATCTGGTCTACTCCATTAGACCCAAAATGATGTTTGGGAGTGTCTTGGAGGATTTCGCAAACCTTTGGCATGTAAATAACTTGTGTTTCAAGGCTGAATGCACAGTTACGTGGTACCGAAGTTGCAGAAATGGTTTCGCAAGAAAAGCATCTGTTCTACTCCATTAGACCCAAAATGATGTTTGGCAGTGTTTTGGAGCATTTCGCTAACCTTCGGCACATAAATAACTTGTGTTTCGGGCCTGAATGCACTGCTACGGGGTACCGATGTTGCAAAAATGTTTCGGGCTTGGATGCACAGTTACGGGGTACCGAAGTTGCAAAACTGGTTTTGCAACAAAAGCATCCGTTCTACTTAATTAGACTCAAAATGATGTTTGGGAGTGTTTTGGAGCATTTTGCTAACCTTCGGCATGTAAATAACTTGTGTTCTGGGCCGGAATGCACAGTTACGGGGTACCGAAGTTGCAAAAGTAGTTTTGCAACAAAAGCATCCGTTCTACTCCATTAGACTCAAAATGATGTTTCGGAGTGTTGCATTTCGCTAACCTTCGGCATATAAATAACTTGTGTTTCGGTCCTGGATGCACAATTACGGGGTACCGAAGTTGCAAAAATGGTTTTGCAACAAAAACATCCGTTCTGCTCCATTAGACTCAAAATGATGTTTGGGAATGTTTTGGAGCATTTCGCTAACCTTCGGCATGTAAATAACTTGTGTTCCGGGCCTGAATGCACTGTTATGGGGTACCGAAGTTGCAAAAATGGTTTTGCAACAAAAGCATTCGTTCTACTCCATTAGAATCAAAATGATGTTTCGGAATGTTGCATTTCGCTAACCTTCGGCATATAAATAACATGTGTTTCGGGCTTGAATGCACTGTTACGGGGTACCGAAGTTGCAAAAATGGTTTTGCAACAAAAGCATCTGTTCTACTCCATTTGACTCAAAATGATGTTTGGGAGTGTTTTGGAGCATTCCGCAAACCTTCGGCTTGTAAATAACTTGTGTTTCAAGGCTGAATGCACAGTTACGGGGTACCGAAGTTGCAAAAATAATTTTGCAACAAAAGCATCCGTTCTACTCCATTAGACTCAAAATGATGTTTCGGAGTGTTGCATTTCGCTAACCTTCGGCATATAAATAACTTGTGTTTCGGGCCTGGATGCACAATTACGGGGTACCGAAGTTACAAAAATGGTTTTGCAACAAAAACATCCGTTCTGCTCCATTAGACTCAAAATGATGTTTGGGAGTGTTTTGGAGCATTTCGCTAACCTTCGGCATGTAAATAACTTGTGTTCCGGGCCTGAATGCACTGTTATGGGGTACCGAAGTTGCAAAAATGGTTTTGCAACAAAAGCATTCGTTCTACTCCATTAGAATCAAAATGATGTTTCGGAGTATTGCATTTCGCTAACCTTCGGCATATAAATAACATGTGTTTCGGGCTTGAATGCACTGTTACGGGGTACCGAAGTTGCAAAAATGGTTTTGCAACAAAAGCATCCGTTCTACTCCATTTGACTCAAAATGATGTTTGGGAGTGTTTTGGAGCATTCCGCAAACCTTCGGCATGTAAATAACTTGTGTTTCAAGGCTGAATGCACAGTTACGGGGTACCGAAGTTGCAAAAATGGTTTCGCAACAAAAGCATCTGTTCTACTCCGTTAGACCCAAAATGATGTTTGGCAGTGTTTTGGAGCATTTCGCTAACCTTCGGCACATAAATAACTTGTGTTTCGGGCCTGAATGCACTGCTACGGGGTACCGAAGTTGCAAAAATAGTTTTGCAACAAAAGCATATGTTCTACTCCATTAGACTCAAAATGATGTTTCGGGCTTGGATGCACAGTTACGGGGTACCGAAGTTGCAAAACTGGTTTTGCAACAAAAGCATCCGTTCTACATAATTAGACTCAAAATGATGTTTGGGAGTGTTTTGGAGCATTTTGCTAACCTTCGGCATGTAAATAACTTGTGTTCCGGGCCTGAATGCACAGTTACGGGGTATCGAAGTTGCAAAAATAGTTTTGCAACAAAAGCATCCGTTCTACTCCATTAGACTCAAAATGATGTTTCGGAGTGTTGCATTTCGCTAACCTTCGGCATATAAATAACTTGTGTTTCGGGCCTGGATGCACAATTACGGGGTACCGAAGTTGCAAAAATAGTTTTGCAACAAAACATCCGTTCTGCTCCATTAGACTCAAAATGATGTTTGGGAGTGTTTTGGAGCATTTCGCTAACCTTCGGCATGTAAATACCTCGTGTTCCGGGCCTGAATGCACTGTTATGGGGTACCGAAGTTGCAAAAATGGTTTTGCAACAAAAGCATTCGTTCTACTCCATTAGAATGAAAATGATGTTTCGGAGTGTTGCATTTCTCTAACCTTCGGCATATAAATAACATGTGTTTCGGGCTTGAATGCACTGTTACGGGGTACCGAAGTTGCAAAAATGGTTTTGCAACAAAAGCATCCGTTCTACTCCATTTGACTCAAAATGATGTTTGGGAGTGTTTTGGAGCATTCCGCAAACCTTCGGCTTGTAAATAACTTGTGTTTCAAGGCTGAATGCACAGTTACGGGGTACCGAAGTTGCAAAAATAATTTTGCAACAAAAGCATCCGTTCTACTCCATTAGACTCAAAATGATGTTTCGGAGTGTTGCATTTCGCTAACCTTCGGCATATAAATAACTTGTGTTTCGGGCCTGGATGCACAATTACGGGGTACCGAAGTTGCAAAAATGGTTTTGCAACAAAAACATCCGTTCTGCTCCATTAGACTCAAAATGATGTTTGGGAGTGTTTTGGAGCATTTCGCTAACCTTCGGCATGTAAATAACTTGTGTTCCGGGCCTGAATGCACTGTTATGGGGTACCGAAGTTGCAAAAATGGTTTTGCAACAAAAGCATTCGTTCTACTCCATTAGAATCAAAATGATGTTTCGGAGTATTGCATTTCGCTAACCTTCGGCATATAAATAACATGTGTTTCGGGCTTGAATGCACTGTTACGGGGTACCGAAGTTGCAAAAATGGTTTTGCAACAAAAGCATCCGTTCTACTCCATTTGACTCAAAATGATGTTTGGGAGTGTTTTGGAGCATTCCGCAAACCTTCGGCATGTAAATAACTTGTGTTTCAAGGCTGAATGCACAGTTACGGGGTACCGAAGTTGCAAAAATGGTTTCGCAACAAAAGCATCTGTTCTACTCCGTTAGACCCAAAATGATGTTTGGCAGTGTTTTGGAGCATTTCGCTAACCTTCGGCACATAAATAACTTGTGTTTCGGGCCTGAATGCACTGCTACGGGGTACCGAAGTTGCAAAAATAGTTTTGCAACAAAAGCATATGTTCTACTCCATTAGACTCAAAATGATGTTTCGGGCTTGGATGCACAGTTACGGGGTACCGAAGTTGCAAAACTGGTTTTGCAACAAAAGCATCCGTTCTACTTAATTAGACTCAAAATGATGTTTGGGAGTGTTTTGGAGCATTTTGCTAACCTTCGGCATGTAAATAACATGTGTTCCGGGCCTGAATGCACAGTTACGGGGTACCGAAGTTGCAAAAATAGTTTTGCAACAAAAGCATCCGTTCTACTCCATTAGACTCAAAATGATGTTTCGGAGTGTTGCATTTCGCTAACCTTCGGCATATAAATAACTTGTGTTTCGGGCCTGGATGCACAATTACGGGGTACCGAAGTTGCAAAAATAGTTTTGCAACAAAACATCCGTTCTGCTCCATTAGACTCAAAATGATGTTTGGGAGTGTTTTGGAGCATTTCGCTAACCTTCGGCATGTAAATACCTCGTGTTCCGGGCCTGAATGCACTGTTATGGGGTACCGAAGTTGCAAAAATGGTTTTGCAACAAAAGCATTCGTTCTACTCCATTAGAATGAAAATGATGTTTCGGAGTGTTGCATTTCTCTAACCTTCGGCATATAAATAACATGTGTTTCGGGCTTGAATGCACTGTTACGGGGTACCGAAGTTGCAAAAATGGTTTTGCAACAAAAGCATCCGTTCTACTCCATTTGACTCAAAATGATGTTTGGGAGTGTTTTGGAGCATTCCGCAAACCTTCGGCTTGTAAATAACTTGTGTTTCAAGGCTGAATGCACAGTTACGGGGTACCGAAGTTGCAAAAATAATTTTGCAACAAAAGCATCCGTTCTACTCCATTAGACTCAAAATGATGTTTCGGAGTGTTGCATTTCGCTAACCTTCGGCATATAAATAACTTGTGTTTCGGGCCTGGATGCACAATAACGGGGTACCGAAGTTGCAAAAATGGTTTTGCAACAAAAACATCCGTTCTGCTCCATTAGACTCAAAATGATGTTTGGGAGTGTTTTGGAGCATTTCGCTAACCTTCGGCATGTAAATAACTTGTGTTCCGGGCCTGAATGCACTGTTATGGGGTACCGAAGTTGCAAAAATGGTTTTGCAACAAAAGCATTCGTTCTACTCCATTAGAATCAAAATGATGTTTCGGAGTATTGCATTTCGCTAAACTTCGGCATATAAATAACATGTGTTTCGGGCTTGAATGCACTGTTACGGGGTACCGAAGTTGCAAAAATGGTTTTGCAACAAAAGCATCCGTTCTACTCCATTTGACTCAAAATGATGTTTGGGAGTGTTTTGGAGCATTCCGCAAACCTTCGGCATGTAAATAACTTGTGTTTCAAGGCTGAATGCACAGTTACGGGGTACCGAAGTTGCAAAAATGGTTTCGCAACAAAAGCATCTGTTCTACTCCGTTAGACCCAAAATGATGTTTGGCAGTGTTTTGGAGCATTTCGCTAACCTTCGGCACATAAATAACTTGTGTTTCGGGCCTGAATGCACTGCTACGGGGTACCGAAGTTGCAAAAATAGTTTTGCAACAAAAGCATATGTTCTACTCCATTAGACTCAAAATGATGTTTCGGGCTTGGATGCACAGTTACGGGGTACCGAAGTTGCAAAACTGGTTTTGCAACAAAAGCATCCGTTCTACTTAATTAGACTCAAAATGATGTTTGGGAGTGTTTTGGAGCATTTTGCTAACCTTCGGCATGTAAATAACTTGTGTTCCGGGCCTGAATGCACAGTTACGGGGTACCGAAGTTGCAAAAATAGTTTTGCAACAAAAGCATCCGTTCTACTCCATTAGACTCAAAATAATGTTTCGGAGTGTTGCATTTCGCTAACCTTCGGCATATAAATAACTTGTGTTTCGGGCCTGGATGCACAATAACGGGGTACCGAAGTTGCAAAAATAGTTTTGCAACAAAACATCCGTTCTGCTCCATTAGACTCAAAATGATGTTTGGGAGTGTTTTGGAGCATTTCGCTAACCTTCGGCATGTAAATACCTCGTGTTCCGGGCCTGAATGCACTGTTATGGGGTACCGAAGTTGCAAAAATGGTTTTGCAACAAAAGCATTCGTTCTACTCCATTAGAATGAAAATGATGTTTCGGAGTGTTGCATTTCTCTAACCTTCGGCATATAAATAACATGTGTTTCGGGCTTGAATGCACTGTTACGGGGTACCGAAGTTGCAAAAATGGTTTTGCAACAAAAGCATCCGTTCTACTCCATTTGACTCAAAATGATGTTTGGGAGTGTTTTGGAGCATTCCGCAAACCTTCGGCTTGTAAATAACTTGTGTTCCGGGCCTGAATGCACTGTTATGGGGTACCGAAGTTGCAAAAATAATTTTGCAACAAAAGCATCCGTTCTACTCCATTAGACTCAAAATGATGTTTCGGAGTGTTGCATTTCGCTAACCTTCGGCATATAAATAACTTGTGTTCCGGGCCTGAATGCACAATTACGGGGTACCGAAGTTGCAAAAATGGTTTTGCAACAAAAACATCCGTTCTGCTCCATTAGACTCAAAATGATGTTTGGGAGTGTTTTGGAGCATTTCGCTAACCTTCGGCATGTAAATAACTTGTGTTCCGGGCCTGAATGCACTGTTATGGGGTACCGAAGTTGCAAAAATGGTTTTGCAACAAAAGCATTCGTTCTACTCCATTAGAATCAAAATGATGTTTCGGAGTGTTGCATTTCGCTAACCTTCGGCATATAAATAACATGTGTTTCAGGCTTGAATGCACTGTTACGGGGTACCGAAGTTGCAAAAATGGTTTTGCAACAAAAGCATCCGTTCTACTCCATTTGACTCAAAATGATGTTTGGGAGTGTTTTGGAGCATTCCGCAAACCTTCAGCATGTAAATAACTTGTGTTTCAAGGCTGAATGCACAGTTACGGGGTACCGAAGTTGCAAAAATGGTTTCGCAACAAAAGCATCTGTTCTACTCCGTTAGACCCAAAATGATGTTTTGGAGCATTTCGCTAACCTTCGGCACATAAATAACTTGTGTTTCGGGCCTCAATGCACTGCTACGGGGTAGCGAAGTTGCAAAAATGGTTTTGCAACAAAAGCATATGTTCTACTCCATTAGACTCAAAATGATGTTTCGGAGTGTTGCATTTCGCTAACCTTCGGAATATAAATAACTTGTGTTCCGGGCATGAATGCACTGTTACGGGGTACCGAAGTTGTAAAAATGGTTTTGCAACAAAAGCATCCGTTCTACTCTATTTGACTCAAAATGATGTTTGGGAGTGTTTTGGAGCATTTCGCAAACGTTCGGCATGTAAATAACTTGTGTTTCGGGCCTGAATGCACTGTTACGGGGTACCGAAGTTGCAAAAATGGTTTTGCAACAAAAGCATCTGTTCTACTCCATTAGACTCAAAATGATGTTTGGGAGTGTTTTGGAGCATTTCGGTAACCTTCGGCATGTAAATAACTTGTGTTCCGGGCCTGAATGCTCTGTTACGGGGTACTGAAGTTGCAAAAATGGTTTTGCAACAAAAGCATTCGTTCTACTCCATTAGACTCAAAATGATGTTTGGGAGTGTTTTGGAGCATTTCGCTAACCTTCGGCACATAAATAACTTGTGTTTCGGGCCTGAATGCACTGTTATGGGGTACCGAAGTTGCAAAAATGGTTTTGCAACAAAAGCATATGTTCTTCTCCATTAGACTCAAAATGATGTTTCGGAGTGTTGCATTTCGCTAACCGTCGGCATATAAATAACTTGTGTTTCGGGCCTGGATGCACAGTTACGGGGTACCGAAGTTGCAAAAATAGTTTTGCAACAAAAGCTTCCGTTCTACTCCATTAGACTCAAAATGATGTTTGGTAGTGTTTTGGAGCATTTCGCTAACCTTCGGCATGTAAACAACTTGTGTTCCGGGCCTGAATGCACTGTTACGGGTACCGAAGTTGCAAAAATGGTTTTGCAACAAAATCATTCGTTCTACTCCATTAGACTCAAAATGATGTTTCGGAGTGTTGCATTTCGCTAACCTTCGGCATATAAATAACTTGTGTTTCGGTCCTGGATGCACAATTACGGGGTACCGAAGTTGCAAAAATGATTTTGCAACAAGAACATCCGTTCTACTCCATTAGACTGAAAATGATGTTTGGGAGTGTTTTGGAGCATTTCGCTAACCTTCGGCATGTAAATAACTTGCGTTTCGGGCCTGAATGCACTGTTACGGGGTACCGAAGTTGCAAAAATGGTTTTGCAACAAAAGCATCTGTTCTACTCCATTTGAGTCAAAATGACGTTTGAGAGTGTTTTGGAGCATTTCACAAACCTTCGGCATGTAAATAACTTTTGTTTCGGGCCTGAATGCACTGTTACGGGGTACCGAAGTTGCAAAAATGGTTTTGCAACAAAAGCATCCGTTCTACTCCATTTGACTCTAAATGATGTTTGGGAGTGTTTTGGAGCATTTCGCAAACCTACGGCATGTAAATGACTTGTGTTTCAGGGCTGAATGCACAGTTACGGGGTACCGAAGTTGCAAAAATGGTTTCACAACAAAAGCATCTGGTCTACTCCATTAGCCCCAAAATGATGTTTGGTAGTGTTTTGGAGCATTTCGCTAACCTTCGGCACATAAATAACTTGTGTTTCGGGCCTGAATGCACTGTTACGGGGTACCGAAGTTGCAAAAATGGTTTTGCAACAAAAGCATATGTTCTTCTCCATTAGACTCAAAATGATGTTTCGGAGTGTTGCATTTCGCTAACCTTCGGCATATAAATAACTTGTGTTTCGGGCCTGGATGCACAGTTACGGGGTACCGAAGTTGCAAAAATAGTTTTGCAACAAAAGCTTCCGTTCTACTCCATTAGACTCAAAATGATGTTTGGTAGTGTTTTGGAGCATTTCGCTAACCTTCGGCATGTAAATAACTTGTGTTCCGGGCCTGAATGCACTGTTACGGGGTACCGAAGTTGCAAAAATGGTTTTGCAACAAAAGCATTCGTTCTACTCCATTAGACTCAAAATGATGTTTCGGAGTGTTGCATTTCGCTAACCTTCGGCATATAAATAACTTGTGTTTCGGTCCTGGATGCACAATTACGGGGTACCGAAGTTGCAAAAATGGTTTTGCAACAAGAACATCCGTTCTACTTCATTAGACTGAAAATGATGTTTGGGAGTGTTTTGGAGCATTTCGCTAACCTTCGGCATGTAAATAACTTGCGTTCCGGGCCTGAATGCACTGTTACGGGGTACCGAAGTTGCAAAAATGGTTTTGCAACAAAAGCATCTGTTCTACTCCATTTGACTCAAAATGACGTTTGAGAGTGTTTTGGAGCATTTCACAAACCTTCGGCATGTAAATAACTTGTGTTTCAGGCCTGAATGCACTGTTACGGGGTACCGAAGTTGCAAAAATGGTTTTGCAACAAAAGCATCCGTTCTACTCCATTTGACTCAAAATGATGTTTGGGAGTGTTTTGGAGCATTTCGCAAACCTACGGCATGTAAATGACTTGTGTTTCAGGGCTGAATGCACAGTTACGGGGTACCGAAGTTGCAAAAATGGTTTCACAACAAAAGCATCTGGTCTACTCCATTAGCCCCAAAATGATGTTTGGTAGTGTTTTGGAGCATTTCGCTAACCTTCGGCACATAAATAACTTGTGTTTCGGGCCTGAATGCACTGTTACGGGGTACCGAAGTTGCAAAAATGGTTTTGCAACAAAAGCATATGTTCTTCTCCATTAGACTCAAAATGATGTTTCGGAGTGTTGCATTTCGCTAACCTTCGGCATATAAATAACTTGTGTTTTGGGCCTGGAAGCACAGTTACGGGGTACCGAAGTTGCAAAAATAGTTTTGCAACAAAAGCTTCCGTTCTACTCCATTAGACTCAAAATGATGTTTGGTAGTGTTTTGGAGCATTTCGCTAACCTTCGGCATGTAAACAACTTGTGTTCCGGGCCTGAATGCACTGTTACGGGGTACCGAAGTTGCAAAAATGGTTTTGCAACAAAAGCATTCGTTCTACTCCATTAGACTCAAAATGATGTTTCGGAGTGTTGCATTTCGCTAACCTTCGGCATATAAATAACTTGTGTTTCGGTCCTGGATGCACAATTACGGGGTACCGAAGTTGCAAAAATGGTTTTGCAACAAAAACATCCGTTCTACTCCATTAGACTCAAAATGATGTTTGGGAGTGTTTTGGAGCATTACGCTAACCTTCGGCACATAAATAACTTGTGTTTCGGGCCTGAATGCACTGTTATGGGGTACCGAAGTTGCAAAAATGGTTTTGCAACAAAAGCATATGTTCTTCTCCATTAGACTCAGAATGTTGTTTCGGAGTGTTGCATTTCGCTAACCTTCGGCACATAAATAACTTGTGTTTCGGGCCTGAATGCACTGTTATGGGGTACCGAAGTTCGAAAAATGGTTTTGCAACAAAAGCATCTGTTCTACTCCATTAGACTCATAATGATGTTTCGGAGTGTTGCATTTCGCTAACGTTCGGCATATAAATAAATTGTGTTTCGGGCCTGGATGCACAGTTACGGGGTACCGAAGTTGCATAAATGGTTTTGCAACAAAAGCATCCGTTCTACTCCATTAGACTCAAAATGATGTTTGGGAGTGTTTTGGAGCATTACGCTATCCTTCGGCACATAAATAACTTGTGTTTCGGGCCTGAATGCACTGTTATGGGGTACCGAAGTTGCAAAAATGGTTTTGCAACAAAAGCATATGTTCTTCTCCATTAGACTCAGAATGTTGTTTCGGAGTGTTGCATTTCGCTAACCTTCGGCATATAAATAACTCCATTAGACTCAAAATGATGTTTGGTAGTGTTTTGGAGCATTTCGTTAACCTTCGGCATGTAAATAACTTGTGTTCAGGGCCTGAATGCACTGTTACGGGGTACCGAAGTTGCAAAAATGGTTTTGCAACAAAAGCATCCGTTCTACTCCATTAGACTCAAAATGATGTTTGGGTGTGTTTTGGAGCATTTCGGTAACCTTCGGCATGTAAATAACTTGTGTTCCGGGCCTGAATGCACTGTTACGGGGTACTGAAGTTGCAAAAATGGTTTTGCAACAAAAGCATTCGTTCTACTCCATTAGACTCAAAATGATGTTTGGGAGTGTTTTGGAGCATTTCGCTAACCTTCGGCACATAAATAACTTGTGTTTCGGGCCTGAATGCACTGTTATGGGGTACCGAAGTTGCAAAAATGGTTTTGCAACAAAAGCATATGTTCTTCTCCATTAGACTCAGAATGTTGTTTCGGAGTGTTGCATTTCGCTAACCTTTGGCATATAAATAACATGTGTTTCGGGCCTGGATGCACAGTTACGGGGTACCGAAGTTGCAAAAATGGTTTTGCAACAAAAGCTTCCGTTCTACTCCATTAGACTCAAAATGATGTTTGGTAGTGTTTTGGAGCATTTCGCTAACCATCGGCATGTAAATAACTTGTGTTCCGGGCCTGAATGCACTGTTACGGGGTACCGAAGTTGCAAAAATGGTTTTGCAACAAAAGCATCCGTTCTACTCCATTAGACTCAAAATGATGTTTGGGTGTGTTTTGGAGCATTTCGGTAACCTTCGGCATGTAAATAACTTGTGTTCCGGGCCTGAATGCACTGTTACGGGGTACTGAAGTTGCAAAAATGGTTTTGCAACAAAAGCATTCGTTCTACTCCATTAGACTCAAAATGATGTTTGGGAGTGTTTTGGAGCATTTCGCTAACCTTCGGCACATAAATAACCTGTGTTTCGGGCCTGAATGCACTGTTATGGGGTACCGAAGTTGCAAAAATGGTTTTGCAACAAAAGCATATGTTCTTCTCCATTAGACTCAGAATGTTGTTTCGGAGTGTTGCATTTCGCTAACCTTCGGCATATAAATAACATGTGTTTCGGGCCTGGATGCACAGTTACGGGGTACCGAAGTTGCAAAAATGGTTTTGCAACAAAAGCTTCCGTTCTACTCCATTAGACTCAAAATGATGTTTGGTAGTGTTTTGGAGCATTTCGCTAACCTTCGGCATGTAAATAACTTGTGTTCCGGGCCTGAATGCACTGTTACGGGGTACCGAAGTTGCAAAAATGGTTTTGCAACAAAAGCATTCGTTATACTCCATTAGATTCAAAATGATGTTTCGGAGTGTTGCATTTCGCTAACCTTCGGCATATAAATAACTTGTGTTTCGGTCCTGGATGCACAATTACGGGGTACCGAAGTTGCAAAAATGGTTTTGCAACAAAAACATCCGTTCTACTCCATTAGACTGAAAATAATGTTTGGGAGTGTTTTCGAGCATTACGCTAACCTTCGGCATGTAAATAACTTGCGTTCCGGGCCTGAATGCACTGTTACGGGGTACCAAAGTTGCAAAAATGGTTTTGCAACAAAAGCATCTGTAATACTCCATTTGACTCAAAATGACGATTGAGAGTGTTTTGGAGCATTTCGCAAACCTTCGGCATGTAAATAACTTGTGTTTCGGGCCTGAATGCACTGTTACGGGGTACCGAAGTTGCAAAAATGGTTTTGCAACAAAAGCATCTGTTCTACTCCATTAGACTCGAAATGATGTTCGGGAGTGCTTTGGAACATTTCGGTAACCTTCGGCATGTAAATAACTTGTGTACCGGGCCTGAATGCACTGTTACGGGGTACTGAAGTTGCAAAAATGGTTTTGCAACAAAAGCATTCGTTCTACTCCATTAGACTCAAAATGATGTTTGGGAGTGTTTTGGAGCATTTCGCTAACCTTCGGCCATAAATAACTTGTGTTTCGGGCCTGAATGCACTGTTACGGGGTACAGAAGTTGCAAAAATGGTTTTGCAACAAAAGCATTCGTTCTACTCCATTAGACTCAAAATGATGTTTGGGAGTGTTTTGGAGCATTTCGCTAACCTTCGGCACATAAATAACTTGTGTTTTGGGCCTGGATGCACAGTTACGGGGTACCGAAGTTGCAAAAATAGTTTTGCAACAAAAGCTTCCGTTCTACTCCATTAGACTCAAAATGATGTTTGGTAGTGTTTTGGAGCATTTCGCTAACCTTCGGCATGTAAACAACTTGTGTTCCGGGCCTGAATGCACTGTTACGGGGTACCGAAGTTGCAAAAATGGTTTTGCAATAAAAGCATTCGTTCTACTCCATTAGACTCAAAATGATGTTTCGGAGTGTTGCATTTCGCTAACCTTCGGCATATAAATAACTTGTGTTTCGGTCCTGGATGCACAATTACGGGGTACCGAAGTTGCAAAAATGGTTTTGCAACAAAAACATCCGTTCTACTCCATTAGACTGAAAATGATGTTTGGGAGTGTTTTCGAGCATTACGCTAACCTTCGGCATGTAAATAACTTGCGTTCCGGGCCTGAATGCACTGTTACGGGGTACCAAAGTTGCAAAAATGGTTTTGCAACAAAAGCATCTGTAATACTCCATTTGACTCAAAATGACGTTTGAGAGTGTTTTGGAGCATTTCGCAAACCTTCGGCATTTAAATAACTTGTGTTTCGGGCCTGAATGCACTGTTACGGGGTACCGAAGTTGCAAAAATGGTTTTGCAACAAAAGCATCCGTTCTACTCCATTAGACTCAAAATGATGTTCGGGAGTGCTTTGGAACATTTCGGTAACCTTCGGCATGTAAATAACTTGTGTTCCGGGCCTGAATGCACTGTTACGAGGTACTGAAGTTGCAAAAATGGTTTTGCAACAAAAGCATTCGTTCTACTCCATTAGACTCAAAATGATGTTTGGGAGTGTTTTGGAGCATTTCGCTAACCTTCGGCCATAAATAACTTGTGTTTCGGGCCTGAATGCACTGTTACGGGGTACAGAAGTTGCAAAAATGGTTTTGCAACAAAAGCATTCGTTCTACTCCATTAGACTCAAAATGATGTTTGGGAGTGTTTTGGAGCATTACGCTAACCTTCGGCACATAAATAACTTGTGTTTTGGGCCTGAATGCACTGTTACGGGGTACAGAAGTTACAAAAATGGTTTTGCAACAAAAGCATCCGTTCTACTCCATTAGACTCAAAATGATGTTTGGGAGTGTTTTGGAGCATTACGCTAACCTTCGGCACATAAATAACTTGTGTTTCGGGCCTGAATGCACTGTTATGGGGTACCGAAGTTGCAAAAATGGTTTTGCAACAAAAGCATATGTTCTTCTCCATTAGACTCAGAATGTTGTTTCGGAGTGTTGCATTTCGCTAACCTTCGGCATATAAATAACATGTGTTTCGGGCCTGGATGCACAGTTACGGGGTACCGAAGTTGCAAAAATAGTTTTGCAACAAAAGCTTCCGTTCTACTCCATTAGACTCAAAATGATGTTTGGGAGTGTTTTGGAGCATTTCGCTAACCTTCGGCCATAAATAACTTGTGTTTCGGGCCTGAATGCACTGTTACGGGGTACCGAAGTTGCAAAAATGGTTTTGCAACAAAAGCATTCGTTCTACTCCATTAGACTCAAAATGATGTTTGGGAGTGTTTTGGAGCATTTCGCTAACCTTCGGCACATAAATAACTTGTGTTTTGGGCCTGGATGCACAGTTACGGGGTACCGAAGTTGCAAAAATAGTTTTGCAACAAAAGCTTCCGTTCTACTGCATTAGACTCAAAATGATGTTTGGTAGTGTTTTGGAGCATTTCGCTAACCTTCGGCATGTAAACAACTTGTGTTCCGGGCCTGAATGCACTGTTACGGGGTACCGAAGTTGCAAAAATGGTTTTGCAACAAAAGCATCCGTTCTACTCCATTAGACTCAAAATGATGTTTGGGTGTGTTTTGGAGCATTTCGGTAACCTTCGGCATCTAAATAACTTGTGTTCCGGGCCTGAATGCACTGTTACGGGGTACTGAAGTTGCAAAAATGGTTTTGCAACAAAAGCATTCGTTCTACTCCATTAGACTCAAAATGATGTTTGGGAGTGTTTTGGAGCATTTCGCTAACCTTCGGCACATAAATAACTTGTGTTTCGGGCCTGAATGCACTGTTATGGGGTACCGAAGTTGCAAAAATGGTTTTGCAACAAAAGCATATGTTCTTCTCCATTAGACTCAGAATGTTGTTTCGGAGTGTTGCATTTCGCTAACCTTCGGCATATAAATAACATGTGTTTCGGGCCTGGATGCACAGTTACGGGGTACCGAAGTTACAAAAATGGTTTTGCAACAAAAGCTTCCGTTCTTCTCCATTAGACTCAAAATGATGTTTGGTAGTGTTTTGGAGCATTTCGCTAACCTTCGGCATGTAAATAACTTGTGTTCCGGGCCTGAATGCACTGTTACGGGGTACCGAAGTTGCAAAAATGGTTTTGCAACAAAAGCATCCGTTCTACTCCATTAGACTCAAAATGATGTTTGGGTGTGTTTTGGAGCATTTCGGTAACCTTCGGCATGTAAATAACTTGTGTTCCGGGCCTGAATGCACTGTTACGTGGTACTGAAGTTGCAAAAATGGTTTTGCAACAAAAGCATTCGTTCTACTCCATTAGACTCAAAATGATGTTTGGGAGTGTTTTGGAGCATTTCGCTAACCTTCGGCACATAAATAACTTGTGTTTCGGGCCTGAATGCACTGTTATGGGGTACCGAAGTTGCAAAAATGGTTTTGCAACAAAAGCATATGTTCTTCTCCATTAGACTCAGAATGTTGTTTCGGAGTGTTGCATTTCGCTAACCTTCGGCATATAAATAACATGTGTTTCGGGCCTGGATGCATAGTTACAGGGTACCGAAGTTGCAAAAATGGTTTTGCAACAAAAGCTTCCGTTCTACTCCATTAGACTCAAAATGATGTTTGGTAGTGTTTTGGAGCATTTCGCTAACCTTCGGCATGTAAATAACTTGTGTTCCGGGCCTGAATGCACTGTTACGGGGTACCGAAGTTGCAAAAATGGTTTTGCAACAAAAGCATTCGTTATACTCCATTAGACTCAAAATGATGTTTCGGAGTATTGCATTTCGCTAACCTTCGGCATATAAATAACTTGTGTTTCGGTCCTGGATGCACAATTACGGGGTACCGAAGTTGCAAAAATGGTTTTGCAACAAAAACATCCGTTCTACTCCATTAGACTGAAAATGATGTTTGGGAGTGTTTTCGAGCATTACGCTAACCTTCGGCATGTAAATAACTTGCGTTCCGGGCCTGAATGCACTGTTACGGGGTACCAAAGTTGCAAAAATGGTTTTGCAACAAAAGCATCTGTAATACTCCATTTGACTCAAAATGACGTTTGAGAGTGTTTTGGAGCATTTCGCAAACCTTCGGCATGTAAATAACTTGTGTTTCGGGCCTGAATGCACTGTTACGGGGTACCGAAGTTGCAAAAATGGTTTTGCAACAAAAGCATCCGTTCTACTCCATTAGACTCAAAATGATGTTCGGGAGTGTTTTGGAACATTTCGGTAACCTTCGGCATGTAAATAACTTGTGTTCCGGGCCTGAATGCACTGTTACGGGGTACTGAAGTTGCAAAAATGGTTTTGCAACAAAAGCATTCGTTCTACTCCATTAGACTCAAAATGATGTTTGGGAGTGTTTTGGAGCATTTCGCTAACCCTCGGCCATAAATAACTTGTGTTTCGGTTCCTGAATGCACTGTTACGGGGTACCGAAGTTGCAAAAATGGTTTTGCAACAAAAGCATTCGTTCTACTCCATTAGACTCAAAATGATGTTTGGGAGTGTTTTGGAGCATTTCGCTAACCTTCGGCACATAAATAACTTGTGTTTTGGGCCTGGATGCACAGTTACGGGGTACCGAAGTTGCAAAAATAGTTTTGCAACAAAAGCTTCCGTTCTACTCCATTAGACTCAAAATGATGTTTGGTAGTGTTTTGGAGCATTTCGCTAACCTTCGGCATGTAAACAACTTGTGTTCCAGGCCTGAATGCCCTGTTACGGGGTACCGAAGTTGCAAAAATGGTTTTGCAACAAAAGCATTCGTTCTACTCCATTAGACTCAAAATGATGTTTCGCAGTGTTGCATTTCGCTAACCTTCGGCATATAAATAACTTGTGTTTCGGTCCTGGATGCACTGTTACGGGGTACTGAAGTTGCAAAAATGGTTTTGCAACAAAAACATCCGTTCTACTCCATTAGACTGAAAATGATGTTTGGGAGTGTTTTGGAGCATTTCGCTAACCTTCGGCATGTAAATAACTTGCGTTCCGGGCCTGAATGCACTGTTACGGGGTACCGAAGTTGCAAAAATGGTTTTGCAACAAAAGCATCCGTTCTACTCCATTAGACTCAAAATGATGTTTGGGAGTGTTTTGGAGCATTACGCTAACCTTCGGCACATAAATAACTTGTGTTTCGGGCCTGAATGCACTGTTATGGGGTACCGAAGTTGCAAAAATGGTTTTGCAACAAAAGCATATGTTCTTCTCCATTAGACTCAGAATGTTGTTTCGGAGTGTTGCATTTCGCTAACCTTCGGCATATAAATAACATGTGTTTCGGGCCTGGATGCACAGTTACGGGGTACCGAAGTTGCAAAAATAGTTTTGCAACAAAAGCTTCCGTTCTACTCCATTAGACTCAAAATGATGTTTGGGAGTGTTTTGGAGCATTTCGCTAACCTTCGGCATGTAAACAACTTGTGTTCCGGGCCTGAATGCACTGTTACGGGGTACCGAAGTTGCAAAAATGGTTTTGCAACAAAAGCATCCGTTCTACTCCATTAGACTCAAAATGATGTTTGGGTGTGTTTTGGAGCATTTCGGTAACCTTCGGCATGTAAATAACTTGTGTTCCGGGCCTGAATGCACTGTTACGGGGTTCTGAAGTTGCAAAAATGGTTTTGCAACAAAAGCATTCGTTCTACTCCATTAGACTCAAAATGATGTTTGGGAGTGTTTTGGAGCATTTCGCTAACCTTCGGCACATAAATAACTTGTGTTTCGGGCCTGAATGCACTGTTATGGGGTACCGAAGTTGCAAAAATGGTTTTGCAACAAAAGCATATGTTCTTCTCCATTAGACTCAGAATGTTGTTTCGGAGTGTTGCATTTCGCTAACCTTCGGCATATAAATAACATGTGTTTCGGGCCTGGATGCACAGTTACGGGGTACCGAAGTTGCAAAAATGGTTTTGCAACAAAAGCTTCCGTTCTACTCCATTAGACTCAAAATGATGTTTGGTAGTGTTTTGGAGCATTTCGCTAACCTTCGGCATGTAAATAACTTGTGTTCCGGGCCTGAATGCACTGTTACGGGGTACCGAAGTTGCAAAAATGGTTTTGCAACAAAAGCATCCGTTCTACTCCATTAGACTCAAAATGATGTTTGGGTGTGTTTTGGAGCATTTCGGTAACCTTCGGCATGTAAATAACTTGTGTTCCGGGCCTGAATGCACTGCTACGTGGTACTGAAGTTGCAAAAATGGTTTTGCAACAAAAGCATTCGTTCTACTCCATTAGACTCAAAATGATGTTTGGGAGTGTTTTGGAGCATTTCGCTAACCCTCGGCCATAAATAACTTGTGTTTCGGTTCCTGAATGCACTGTTACGGGGTACCGAAGTTGCAAAAATGGTTTTGCAACAAAAGCATTCGTTCTACTCCATTAGACTCAAAATGATGTTTGGGAGTGTTTTGGAGCATTTCGCTAACCTTCGGCACATAAATAACTTGTGTTTTGGGCCTGGATGCACTGTTACGGGGTACCGAAGTTGCAAAAATAGTTTTGCAACAAAAGCTTCCGTTCTACTCCATTAGACTCAAAATGATGTTTGGTAGTGTTTTGGAGCATTTCGCTAACCTTCGGCATGTAAACAACTTGTGTTCCGGGCCTGAATGCACTGTTACGGGGTACCGAAGTTGCAAAAATGGTTTTGCAACAAAAGCATTCGTTCTACTCCATTAGACTCAAAATGATGTTTCGCAGTGTTGCATTTCGCTAACCTTCGGCATATAAATAACTTGTGTATCGGTCCTGGATGCACTGTTACGGGGTACTGAAGTTGCAAAAATGGTTTTGCAACAAAAACATCCGTTCTACTCCATTAGACTGAAAATGATGTTTGGGAGTGTTTTGGAGCATTTCGCTAACCTTCGGCATGTAAATAACTTGCGTTCCGGGCCTGAATGCACTGTTACGGGGTACCGAAGTTGCAAAAATGGTTTTGCAACAAAAGCATCCGTTCTACTCCATTAGACTCAAAATGATGTTTGGGAGTGTTTTGGAGCATTACGCTAACCTTCGGCACATAAATAACTTGTGTTTCGGGCCTGAATGCACTGTTATGGGGTACCGAAGTTGCAAAAATGGTTTTGCAACAAAAGCATCCGTTCTACTCCATTAGACTCAAAATGATGTTTGGGAGTGTTTTGGAGCATTACGCTAACCTTCGGCACATAAATAACTTGTGTTTCGGGCCTGAATGCACTGTTATGGGGTACCGAAGTTGCAAAAATGGTTTTGCAACAAAAGCATCCGTTCTACTCCATTAGACTCAAAATGATGTTTGGGTGTGTTTTGGAGCATTTCGGTAACCTTCGGCATGTAAATAACTTGTGTTCCGGGCCTGAATGCACTGTTACGTGGTACTGAAGTTGCAAAAATGGTTTTGCAACAAAAGCATTCGTTCTACTCCATTAGACTCAAAATGATGTTTGGGAGTGTTTTGGAGCATTTCGCTAACCTTCGGCACATAAATAACTTGTGTTTCGGGCCTGAATGCACTGTTATGGGGTACCGAAGTTGCAAAAATGGTTTTGCAACAAAAGCATATGTTCTTCTCCATTAGACTCAGAATGTTGTTTCGGAGTGTTGCATTTCGCTAACCTTCGGCATATAAATAACATGTGTTTCGGGCCTGGATGCACAGTTACGGGGTACCGAAGTTGCAAAAATGGTTTTCCAACAAAAGCTTCCGTTCTACTCCATTAGACTCAAAATGATGTTTGGTAGTGTTTTGGAGCATTTCGCAAACCTTCGGCATGTAAATAACTTGTGTTCCGGGCCTGAATGCACTGTTACGGGGTACCGAAGTTGCAAAAATGGTTTTGCAACAAAAGCATTCGTTATACTCCATTAGACTCAAAATGATGTTTCGGAGTATTGCATTTCGCTAACCTTCGGCATATAAATAACATGTGTTTCGGGCCTGGATGCACAGTTACGGGGTACCGAAGTTGCAAAAATTGTTTTGCAACAAAAGCTTCCGTTCTACTCCATTAGACTCAAAATGATGTTTGGTAGTGTTTTGGAGCATTTCGCTAACCTTCCGCATGTAAATAACTTGTGTTCCGGGCCTGAATGCACTGTTACGGGGTACCGAAGTTGCAAAAATGGTTTTGCAACAAAAGCATCCGTTCTACTCCATTAGACTCAAAATGATGTTTGGGTGTGTTTTGGAGCATTTCGGTAACCTTCGGCATGTAAATAACTTGTGTTCCGGGCCTGAATGCACTGTTACGGGGTACTGAAGTTGCAAAAATGGTTTTGCAACAAAAGCATTCGTTCTACTCCATTAGACTCAAAATGATGTTTGGGAGTGTTTTGGAGCATTTCGCTAACCTTCGGCATATAAATAACTTGTGTTTCGGGCCTGGATGCACAGTTACGGGGTACCGAAGTTGCAAAAATAGTTTTGCAACAAAAGCTTCCGTTCTACTCCATTAGACTCAAAATAATGTTTGGTTGTGTTTTGGAGCATTTCGCTAACCTTCGGCATGTAAACAACTTGTGTTTCGGGCCTGAATGCACTGTTATAGGGTACCGAAGTTGCAAAAATGGTTTTGCAACAAAAGCATATGTTCTTCTCCATTAGACTCAGAATGTTGTTTCGGAGTGTTGCATTTCGCTAACCTTCGGCATATAAATAACATGTGTTTCGGGCCTGGATGCACAGTTACGGGGTACCGAAGTTGCAAAAATGGTTTTGCAACAAAAGCTTCCGTTCTACTCCATTAGACTCAAAATGATGTTCGGTAGTGTTTTGGAGCATTTCGCTAACCTTCGGCATGTAAATAACTTGTGTTCCGGGCCTGAATGCACTGTTACGGGGTACCGAAGTTGCAAAAATGGTTTTGCAACAAAAGCATCCGTTCTACTCCATTAGACTCAAAATGATGTTTGGGTGTGTTTTGGAGCATTTCGGTAACCTTCGGCATGTAAATAACTTGTGTTCCGGGCCTGAATGCACTGTTACGGGGTACTGAAGTTGCAAAAATGGTTTTGCAACAAAAGCATTCGTTCTACTCCATTAGACTCAAAATGATGTTTGGGTGTGTTTTGGAGCATTTCGCTAACCTTCAGCATATAAATAACTTGTGTTTTGGGCCTGGATGCACAGTTACGGGGTACCGAAGTTGCAAAAATAGTTTTGCAACAAAAGCTTCCGTTCTACTCCATTAGACTCAAAATGATGTTTGGTAGTGTTTTGGAGCATTTCGCTAACCTTCGGCATGTAAACAACTTGTGTTCCGGGCCTGAATGCACTGTTACGGGGTACCGAAGTTGCAAAAATGGTTTTGTAACAAAAGCATTCGTTCTACTCCATTAGACTCAAAATGATGTTTCGCAGTGTTGCATTTCGCTAACCTTCGGCATATAAATAACTTGTGTTTCGGTCCTGGATGCACTGTTACGGGGTACTGAAGTTGCAAAAATGGTTTTGCAACAAAAACATCCGTTCTACTCCATTAGACTGAAAATGATGTTTGGGAGTGTTTTGGAGCATTTCGCTAACCTTCGGCATGTAAATAACTTGCGTTCCGGGCCTGAATGCACTGTTACGGGGTACCGAAGTTGCAAAAATGGTTTTGCAACAAAAGCATCCGTTCTACTCCATTAGACTCAAAATGATGTTTGGGAGTGTTTTGGAGCATTACGCTAACCTTCGGCACATAAATAACTTGTGTTTCGGGCCTGAATGCACTGTTATGGGGTACCGAAGTTGCAAAAATGGTTTTGCAACAAAAGCATATGTTCTTCTCCATTAGACTCAGAATGTTGTTTCGGAGTGTTGCATTTCGCTAACCTTCGGCATATAAATAACATGTGTTTCGGGCCTGGATGCACAGTTACGGGGTACCGAAGTTGCAAAAATTGTTTTGCAACAAAAGCTTCCGTTCTACTCCATTAGACTCAAAATGATGTTTGGTAGTGTTTTGGAGCATTTCGCTAACCTTCCGCATGTAAATAACTTGTGTTCCGGGCCTGAATGCACTGTTACGGGGTACCGAAGTTGCAAAAATGGTTTTGCAACAAAAGCATTCGTTCTACTCCATTAGACTCAAAATGATGTTTGGTAGTGTTTTGGAGCATTTCGCTAACCTTCGGCATGTAAATAACTTGCGTTCCGGGCCTGAATGCACTGTTACGGGGTACCGAAGTTGCAAAAATGGTTTTGCAACAAAAGCATCCGTTCTACTCCATTAGACTCAAAATGATGTTTGGGAGTGTTTTGGAGCATTACGCTAACCTTCGGCACATAAATAACTTGTGTTTCGGGCCTGAATGCACTGTTATGGGGTACCGAAGTTGCAAAAATGGTTTTGCAACAAAAGCATATGTTCTTCTCCATTAGACTCAGAATGTTGTTTCGGAGTGTTGCATTTCGCTAACCTTCGGCATATAAATAACATGTGTTTCGGGCCTGGATGCACAGTTACGGGGTACCGAAGTTGCAAAAATGGTTTTCCAACAAAAGCTTCCGTTCTACTCCATTAGACTCAAAATGATGTTTGGTAGTGTTTTGGAGCATTTCGCAAACCTTCGGCATGTAAATAACTTGTGTTCCGGGCCTGAATGCACTGTTACGGGGTACCGAAGTTGCAAAAATGGTTTTGCAACAAAAGCATTCGTTATACTCCATTAGACTCAAAATGATGTTTCGGAGTATTGCATTTCGCTAACCTTCGGCATATAAATAACATGTGTTTCGGGCCTGGATGCACAGTTACGGGGTACCGAAGTTGCAAAAATTGTTTTGCAACAAAAGCTTCCGTTCTACTCCATTAGACTCAAAATGATGTTTGGTAGTGTTTTGGAGCATTTCGCTAACCTTCCGCATGTAAATAACTTGTGTTCCGGGCCTGAATGCACTGTTACGGGGTACCGAAGTTGCAAAAATGGTTTTGCAACAAAAGCATCCGTTCTACTCCATTAGACTCAAAATGATGTTTGGGTGTGTTTTGGAGCATTTCGGTAACCTTCGGCATGTAAATAACTTGTGTTCCGGGCCTGAATGCACTGTTACGGGGTACTGAAGTTGCAAAAATGGTTTTGCAACAAAAGCATTCGTTCTACTCCATTAGACTCAAAATGATGTTTGGGAGTGTTTTGGAGCATTTCGCTAACCTTCGGCATATAAATAACTTGTGTTTCGGGCCTGGATGCACAGTTACGGGGTACCGAAGTTGCAAAAATAGTTTTGCAACAAAAGCTTCCGTTCTACTCCATTAGACTCAAAATAATGTTTGGTTGTGTTTTGGAGCATTTCGCTAACCTTCGGCATGTAAACAACTTGTGTTTCGGGCCTGAATGCACTGTTATAGGGTACCGAAGTTGCAAAAATGGTTTTGCAACAAAAGCATATGTTCTTCTCCATTAGACTCAGAATGTTGTTTCGGAGTGTTGCATTTCGCTAACCTTCGGCATATAAATAACATGTGTTTCGGGCCTGGATGCACAGTTACGGGGTACCGAAGTTGCAAAAATGGTTTTGCAACAAAAGCTTCCGTTCTACTCCATTAGACTCAAAATGATGTTCGGTAGTGTTTTGGAGCATTTCGCTAACCTTCGGCATGTAAATAACTTGTGTTCCGGGCCTGAATGCACTGTTACGGGGTACCGAAGTTGCAAAAATGGTTTTGCAACAAAAGCATCCGTTCTACTCCATTAGACTCAAAATGATGTTTGGGTGTGTTTTGGAGCATTTCGGTAACCTTCGGCATGTAAATAACTTGTGTTCCGGGCCTGAATGCACTGTTACGGGGTACTGAAGTTGCAAAAATGGTTTTGCAACAAAAGCATTCGTTCTACTCCATTAGACTCAAAATGATGTTTGGGTGTGTTTTGGAGCATTTCGCTAACCTTCAGCATATAAATAACTTGTGTTTTGGGCCTGGATGCACAGTTACGGGGTACCGAAGTTGCAAAAATAGTTTTGCAACAAAAGCTTCCGTTCTACTCCATTAGACTCAAAATGATGTTTGGTAGTGTTTTGGAGCATTTCGCTAACCTTCGGCATGTAAACAACTTGTGTTCCGGGCCTGAATGCACTGTTACGGGGTACCGAAGTTGCAAAAATGGTTTTGTAACAAAAGCATTCGTTCTACTCCATTAGACTCAAAATGATGTTTCGCAGTGTTGCATTTCGCTAACCTTCGGCATATAAATAACTTGTGTTTCGGTCCTGGATGCACTGTTACGGGGTACTGAAGTTGCAAAAATGGTTTTGCAACAAAAACATCCGTTCTACTCCATTAGACTGAAAATGATGTTTGGGAGTGTTTTGGAGCATTTCGCTAACCTTCGGCATGTAAATAACTTGCGTTCCGGGCCTGAATGCACTGTTACGGGGTACCGAAGTTGCAAAAATGGTTTTGCAACAAAAGCATCCGTTCTACTCCATTAGACTCAAAATGATGTTTGGGAGTGTTTTGGAGCATTACGCTAACCTTCGGCACATAAATAACTTGTGTTTCGGGCCTGAATGCACTGTTATGGGGTACCGAAGTTGCAAAAATGGTTTTGCAACAAAAGCATATGTTCTTCTCCATTAGACTCAGAATGTTGTTTCGGAGTGTTGCATTTCGCTAACCTTCGGCATATAAATAACATGTGTTTCGGGCCTGGATGCACAGTTACGGGGTACCGAAGTTGCAAAAATTGTTTTGCAACAAAAGCTTCCGTTCTACTCCATTAGACTCAAAATGATGTTTGGTAGTGTTTTGGAGCATTTCGCTAACCTTCCGCATGTAAATAACTTGTGTTCCGGGCCTGAATGCACTGTTACGGGGTACCGAAGTTGCAAAAATGGTTTTGCAACAAAAGCATCCGTTCTACTCCATTAGACTCAAAATGATGTTTGGGTGTGTTTTGGAGCATTTCGGTAACCTTCGGCATGTAAATAACTTGTGTTCCGGGCCTGAATGCACTGTTACGGGGTACTGAAGTTGCAAAAATGGTTTTGCAACAAAAGCATTCGTTCTACTCCATTAGACTCAAAATGATGTTTGGGAGTGTTTTGGAGCATTTCGCTAACCTTCGGCATATAAATAACTTGTGTTTCGGGCCTGGATGCACAGTTACGGGGTACCGAAGTTGCAAAAATAGTTTTGCAACAAAAGCTTCCGTTCTACTCCATTAGACTCAAAATAATGTTTGGTTGTGTTTTGGAGCATTTCGCTAATCTTCGGCATGTAAACAACTTGTGTTTCGGGCCTGAATGCACTGTTATAGGGTACCGAAGTTGCAAAAATGGTTTTGCAACAAAAGCATATGTTCTTCTCCATTAGACTCAGAATGTTGTTTCGGAGTGTTGCATTTCGCTAACCTTCGGCATATAAATAACATGTGTTTCGGGCCTGGATGCACAGTTACGGGGTACCGAAGTTGCAAAAATGGTTTTGCAACAAAAGCTTCCGTTCTACTCCATTAGACTCAAAATGATGTTCGGTAGTGTTTTGGAGCATTTCGCTAACCTTCGGCATGTAAATAACTTGTGTTCCGGGCCTGAATGCACTGTTACGGGGTACCGAAGTTGCAAAAATGGTTTTGCAACAAAAGCATCCGTTCTACTCCATTAGACTCAAAATGATGTTTGGGTGTGTTTTGGAGCATTTCGGTAACCTTCGGCATGTAAATAACTTGTGTTCCGGGCCTGAATGCACTGTTACGGGGTACTGAAGTTGCAAAAATGGTTTTGCAACAAAAGCATTCGTTCTACTCCATTAGACTCAAAATGATGTTTGGGTGTGTTTTGGAGCATTTCGCTAACCTTCAGCATATAAATAACTTGTGTTTTGGGCCTGGATGCACAGTTACGGGGTACCGAAGTTGCAAAAATAGTTTTGCAACAAAAGCTTCCGTTCTACTCCATTAGACTCAAAATGATGTTTGGTAGTGTTTTGGAGCATTTCGCTAACCTTCGGCATGTAAACAACTTGTGTTCCGGGCCTGAATGCACTGTTACGGGGTACCGAAGTTGCAAAAATGGTTTTGTAACAAAAGCATTCGTTCTACTCCATTAGACTCAAAATGATGTTTCGCAGTGTTGCATTTCGCTAACCTTCGGCATATAAATAACTTGTGTTTCGGTCCTGGATGCACTGTTACGGGGTACTGAAGTTGCAAAAATGGTTTTGCAACAAAAACATCCGTTCTACTCCATTAGACTGAAAATGATGTTTGGGAGTGTTTTGGAGCATTTCGCTAACCTTCGGCATGTAAATAACTTGCGTTCCGGGCCTGAATGCACTGTTACGGGGTACCGAAGTTGCAAAAATGGTTTTGCAACAAAAGCATCCGTTCTACTCCATTAGACTCAAAATGATGTTTGGGAGTGTTTTGGAGCATTACGCTAACCTTCGGCACATAAATAACTTGTGTTTCGGGCCTGAATGCACTGTTATGGGGTACCGAAGTTGCAAAAATGGTTTTGCAACAAAAGCATATGTTCTTCTCCATTAGACTCAGAATGTTGTTTCGGAGTGTTGCATTTCGCTAACCTTCGGCATATAAATAACATGTGTTTCGGGCCTGGATGCACAGTTACGGGGTACCGAAGTTGCAAAAATTGTTTTGCAACAAAAGCTTCCGTTCTACTCCATTAGACTCAAAATGATGTTTGGGAGTGTTTTGGAGCATTTCGCTAACCTTCGGCATGTAAACAACTTGTGTTCCGGGCCTGAATGCACTGTTACGGGGTACCGAAGTTGCAAAAATGGTTTTGCAACAAAAGCATCCGTTCTACTCCATTAGACTCAAAATGATGTTTGGGTGTGTTTTGGAGCATTTCGGTAACCTTCGGCATGTAAATAACTTGTGTTCCGGGCCTGAATGCACTGTTACGGGGTTCTGAAGTTGCAAAAATGGTTTTGCAACAAAAGCATTCGTTCTACTCCATTAGACTCAAAATGATGTTTGGGAGTGTTTTGGAGCATTTCGCTAACCTTCGGCACATAAATAATTTGTGTTTCGGGCCTGAATGCACTGTTATGGGGTACCGAAGTTGCAAAAATGGTTTTGCAACAAAAGCATATGTTCTTCTCCATTAGACTCAGAATGTTGTTTCGGAGTGTTGCATTTCGCTAAACTTCGGCATATAAATAACATGTGTTTCGGGCCTGGATGCACAGTTACGGGGTACCGAAGTTGCAAAAATGGTTTTGCAACAAAAGCTTCCGTTCTACTCCATTAGACTCAAAATGATGTTTGGTAGTGTTTTGAAGCATTTCGCTAACCTTCGGCATGTAAATAACTTGTGTTCCGGGCCTGAATGCACTGTTACGGGGTACCGAAGTTGCAAAAATGGTTTTGCAACAAAAGCATCCGTTCTACTCCATTAGACTCAAAATGATGTTTGGGTGTGTTTTGGAGCATTTCGGTAACCTTCGGCATGTAAATAACTTGTGTTCCGGGCCTGAATGCACTGTTACGTGGTACTGAAGTTGCAAAAATGGTTTTGCAACAAAAGCATTCGTTCTACTCCATTAGACTCAAAATGATGTTTGGGAGTGTTTTGGAGCATTTCGCTAACCTTCGGCACATAAATAACTTGTGTTTCGGGCCTGAATGCACTGTTATGGGGTACCGAAGTTGCAAAAATGGTTTTGCAACAAAAGCATATGTTCTTCTCCATTAGACTCAGAATGTTGTTTCGGAGTGTTGCATTTCGCTAACCTTCGGCATATAAATAACATGTGTTTCGGGCCTGGATGCACAGTTACGGGGTACCGAAGTTGCAAAAATGGTTTTCCAACAAAAGCTTCCGTTCTACTCCATTAGACTCAAAATGATGTTTGGTAGTGTTTTGGAGCATTTCACAAACCTTCGGCATGTAAATAACTTGTGTTCCGGGCCTGAATGCACTGTTACGGGGTACCGAAGTTGCAAAAATGGTTTTGCAACAAAAGCATTCGTTATACTCCATTAGACTCAAAATGATGTTTCGGAGTATTGCATTTCGCTAACCTTCGGCATATAAATAACATGTGTTTCGGGCCTGGATGCACAGTTACGGGGTACCGAAGTTGCAAAAATTGTTTTGCAACAAAAGCTTCCGTTCTACTCCATTAGACTCAAAATGATGTTTGGTAGTGTTTTGGAGCATTTCGCTAACCTTCCGCATGTAAATAACTTGTGTTCCGGGCCTGAATGCACTGTTACGGGGTACCGAAGTTGCAAAAATGGTTTTGCAACAAAAGCATCCGTTCTACTCCATTAGACTCAAAATGATGTTTGGGTGTGTTTTGGAGCATTTCGGTAACCTTCGGCATGTAAATAACTTGTGTTCCGGGCCTGAATGCACAGTTACGGGGTACTGAAGTTGCAAAAATGGTTTTGCAACAAAAGCATTCGTTCTACTCCATTAGACTCAAAATGATGTTTGGGAGTGTTTTGGAGCATTTCGCTAACCTTCGGCATATAAATAACTTGTGTTTCGGGCCTGGATGCACAGTTACGGGGTACCGAAGTTGCAAAAATAGTTTTGCAACAAAAGCTTCCGTTCTACTCCATTAGACTCAAAATAATGTTTGGTTGTGTTTTGGAGCATTTCGCTAACCTTCGGCATGTAAACAACTTGTGTTTCGGGCCTGAATGCACTGTTATAGGGTACCGAAGTTGCAAAAATGGTTTTGCAACAAAAGCATATGTTCTTCTCCATTAGACTCAGAATGTTGTTTCGGAGTGTTGCATTTCGCTAACCTTCGGCATATAAATAACATGTGTTTCGGGCCTGGATGCACAGTTACGGGGTACCGAAGTTGCAAAAATGGTTTTGCAACAAAAGCTTCCGTTCTACTCCATTAGACTCAAAATGATGTTCGGTAGTGTTTTGGAGCATTTCGCTAACCTTCGGCATGTAAATAACTTGTGTTCCGGGCCTGAATGCACTGTTACGGGGTACCGAAGTTGCAAAAATGGTTTTGCAACAAAAGCATCCGTTCTACTCCATTAGACTCAAAATGATGTTTGGGTGTGTTTTGGAGCATTTCGGTAACCTTCGGCATGTAAATAACTTGTGTTCCGGGCCTGAATGCACTGTTACGGGGTTCTGAAGTTGCAAAAATGGTTTTGCAACAAAAGCATTCGTTCTACTCCATTAGACTCAAAATGATGTTTGGGAGTGTTTTGGAGCATTTCGCTAACCTTCGGCACATAAATAACTTGTGTTTCGGTCCTGGATGCACTGTTATGGGGTACCGAAGTTGCAAAAATGGTTTTGCAACAAAAACATCCGTTCTACTCCATTAGACTGAAAATGATGTTTGGGAGTGTTTTGGAGCATTTCGCTAACCTTCGGCATGTAAATAACTTGCGTTCCGGGCCTGAATGCACTGTTACGGGGTACCGAAGTTGCAAAAAAGGTTTTGCAACAAAAGCATCTGTTCTACTCCATTTGACTCAAAATGACGTTTGAGAGTGTTTTGGAGCATTTCGCAAACCTTCGGCATGTAAATAACTTGTGTTTCGGTCCTGAATGCACTGTTACGGGGTACCGAAGTTGCAAAAATGGTTTTGCAACAAAAGCATCTGTTCTACTCCATTTGACTCAAAATGACGTTTGAGAGTGTTTTGGAGCATTTCGCAAACCTTCGGCATGTAAATAACTTGTGTTTCGGTCCTGAATGCACTGTTACGGGGTACCGAAGTTGCAAAAATGGTTTTGCAACAAAAGCATTCGTTCTACTCCATTAGACTCAAACTGATGTTTGGGAGTGTTTTGGAGCATTTCGCTAACCTTCAGCACATAAATAACTTGTGTTTTGGGCCTGGATGCACAGTTACGGGGTACCGAAGTTGCAAAAATAGTTTTGCAACAGAAGCTTCCGTTCTACTCCATTAGACTCAAAATGATGTTTGGTAGTGTTTTGGAGCATTTCGCTAACCTTCGGCATGTAAACAACTTGTGTTCCGGGCCTGAATGCACTGTTACGGGGTACCGAAGTTGCAAAAATGGTTTTGCAACAAAAGCATTCGTTCTACTCCATTAGACTCAAAATGATGTTTCGCAGTGTTGCATTTCGCTAACCTTCGGCATATAAATAACTTGTGTTTCGGTCCTGGATGCACTGTTACGGGGTACTGAAGTTGCAAAAATGGTTTTGCAACAAAAACATCCGTTCTACTCCATTAGACTGAAAATGATGTTTGGGAGTGTTTTGGAGCATTTCGCTAACCTTCGGCATGTAAATAACTTGCGTTCCGGGCCTGAATGCACTGTTACGGGGTACCGAAGTTGCAAAAATGGTTTTGCAACAAAAGCATCCGTTCTACTCCATTAGACTCAAAATGATGTTTGGGAGTGTTTTGGAGCATTACGCTAACCTTCGGCACATAAATAACTTGTGTTTCGGGCCTGAATGCACTGTTATGGGGTACCGAAGTTGCAAAAATGGTTTTGCAACAAAAGCATATGTTCTTCTCCATTAGACTCAGAATGTTGTTTCGGAGTGTTGCATTTCGCTAACCTTCGGCATATAAATAACATGTGTTTCGGGCCTGGATGCACAGTTACGGGGTACCGAAGTTGCAAAAATTGTTTTGCAACAAAAGCTTCCGTTCTACTCCATTAGACTCAAAATGATGTTTGGTAGTGTTTTGGAGCATTTCGCTAACCTTCCGCATGTAAATAACTTGTGTTCCGGGCCTGAATGCACTGTTACGGGGTACCGAAGTTGCAAAAATGGTTTTGCAACAAAAGCATCCGTTCTACTCCATTAGACTCAAAATGATGTTTGGGTGTGTTTTGGAGCATTTCGGTAACCTTCGGCATGTAAATAACTTGTTCCGGGCCTGAATGCACTGTTACGGGGTACTGAAGTTGCAAAAATGGTTTTGCAACAAAAGCATTCGTTCTACTCCATTAGACTCAAAATGATGTTTGGGAGTGTTTTGGAGCATTTCGCTAACCTTCGGCATATAAATAACTTGTGTTTCGGGCCTGGATGCACAGTTACGGGGTACCGAAGTTGCAAAAATAGTTTTGCAACAAAAGCTTCCGTTCTACTCCATTAGACTCAAAATAATGTTTGGTTGTGTTTTGGAGCATTTCGCTAACCTTCGGCATGTAAACAACTTGTGTTTCGGGCCTGAATGCACTGTTATAGGGTACCGAAGTTGCAAAAATGGTTTTGCAACAAAAGCATATGTTCTTCTCCATTAGACTCAGAATGTTGTTTCGGAGTGTTGCATTTCGCTAACCTTCGGCATATAAATAACATGTGTTTCGGGCCTGGATGCACAGTTACGGGGTACCGAAGTTGCAAAAATGGTTTTGCAACAAAAGCTTCCGTTCTACTCCATTAGACTCAAAATGATGTTCGGTAGTGTTTTGGAGCATTTCGCTAACCTTCGGCATGTAAATAACTTGTGTTCCGGACCTGAATGCACTGTTACGGGGTACCGAAGTTGCAAAAATGGTTTTGCATCAAAAGCATCCGTTCTACTCCATTAGACTCAAAATGATGTTTGGGTGTGTTTTGGAGCATTTCGGTAACCTTCGGCATGTAAATAACTTGTGTTCCGGGCCTGAATGCACTGTTACGGGGTACTGAAGTTGCAAAAATGGTTTTGCAACAAAAGCATTCGTTCTACTCCATTAGACTCAAAATGATGTTTGGGTGTGTTTTGGAGCATTTCGCTAACCTTCGGCATATAAATAACTTGTGTTTCGGGCCTGGATGCACAGTTATGGGGTACCGAAGTTGCAAAAATAGTTTTGCAACAAAAGCTTCCGTTCTACTCCATTAGACTCAAAATGATGTTTGGTAGTGTTTTGGAGCATTTCGCTAACCTTCGGCATGTAAACAACTTGTGTTCCGGGCCTGAATGCACTATTACGGGGTACCGAAGTTGCAAAAATGGTTTTGCAACAAAAGCATATGTTCTACTCCATTAGACTCAAAATGATGTTTCGGAGTGTAGCATTTCGCTAACCTTCGGCATATAAATAACTTGTGTTTCGGTCCTGGATGCACAATTACGGGGTACCGAAGTTGCAAAAATGGTTTTGCAACAAAAACATCCGTTCTACTCCATTAGACTGAAAATGATGTTTGGGAGTGTTTTGGAGCATTTCGCTAACCTTCGGCATGTAAATAACTTGCGTTCCGGGCCTGAATGCACTGTTACGGGGTACCGAAGTTGCAAAAATGGTTTTGCAACAAAAGCATCTGTTCTACTCCATTTGACTCAAAATGACGTTTGAGAGTGTTTTGGAGCATTTCGCAAACCTTCGGCATGTAAATAACTTGTGTTTCGGTCCTGAATGCACTGTTACGGGGTACCGAAGTTGCAAAAATTGTTTTGCAACAAAAGCATCTGTTCTACTCCATTTGACTCAAAATGACGTTTGAGAGTGTTTTGGAGCATTTCGCAAACCTTCGGCATGTAAATAACTTGTGTTTCGGTCCTGAATGCACTGTTACGGGGTACCGAAGTTGCAAAAATGGTTTTGCAACAAAAGCATTCGTTCTACTCCATTAGACTCAAAATGATGTTTGGGAGTGTCTTGGAGCATTTCGCTAACCTTCAGCACATAAATAACTTGTGTTTTGGGCCTGGATGCACAGTTACGGGGTACCGAAGTTGCAAAAATAGTTTTGCAACAGAAGCTTCCGTTCTACTCCATTAGACTCAAAATTATGTTTGGTAGTGTTTTGGAGCATTTCGCTAACCTTCGGCATGTAAACAACTTGTGTTCCGGGCCTGAATGCACTGTTACGGGGTACCGAAGTTGCAAAAATGGTTTTGCAACAAAAGCATTCGTTCTACTCCATTAGACTCAAAATGATGTTTCGCAGTGTTGCATTTCGCTAACCTTCGGCATATAAATAACTTGTGTTTCGGTCCTGGATGCACTGTTACGGGGTACTGAAGTTGCAAAAATGGTTTTGCAACAAAAACATCCGTTCTACTCCATTAGACTGAAAATGATGTTTGGGAGTGTTTTGGAGCATTTCGCTAACCTTCGGCATGTAAATAACTTGCGTTCCGGGCCTGAATGCACTGTTACGGGGTACTGAAGTTGCAAAAATGGTTTTGCAACAAAAGCATCCGTTCTACTCCATTAGACTCAAAATGATGTTTGGAAGTGTTTTGGAGCATTACGCTAACCTTCGGCACATAAATAACTTGTGTTTCGGGCCTGAATGCACTGTTATGGGGTACCGAAGTTGCAAAAATGGTTTTGCAACAAAAGCATATGTTCTTCTCCTTTAGACTCAGAATGTTGTTTCGGAGTGTTGCATTTCGCTAACCTTCGGCATATAAATAACATGTGTTTCGGGCCTGGATGCACAGTTACGGGGTACCGAAGTTGCAAAAATGGTTTTGCAACAAAAGCTTCCGTTCTACTCCATTAGACTCAAAATGATGTTTGGTAGTGTTTTGGAGCATTTCGCTAACCTTCGGCATGTAAATAACTTGTGTTCCAGGCCTGAATGCACTGTTACGGGGTACCGAAGTTGCAAAAATGGTTTTGCAACAAAAGCATCCGTTCTACTCCATTAGACTCAAAATGATGTTTGGGTGTGTTTTGGAGCATTTCGGTAACCTTCGGCATGTAAATAACTTGTGTTCCGGGCCTGAATGCACTGTTACGGGGTACTGAAGTTGCAAAAATGGTTTTGCAACAAAAGCATTCGTTCTACTCCATTAGACTCAAAATGATGTTTGGGAGTGTTTTGGAGCATTTCACTAACCTTCGGCATATAAATAACTTGTGTTTCGGGCCTGGATGCACAGTTACGGGGTACCGAAGTTGCAAAAATAGTTTTGCAACAAAAGCTTCCGTTCTACTCCATTAGACTCAAAATGATGTTTGGTAGTGTTTTGGAGCATTTCGCTAACCTTCGGTATGTAAACAACTTGTGTTCCGGGCCTGAATGCACTATTACGGGGTACCGAAGTTGCAAAAATGGTTTTGCAACAAAAGCATATGTTCTACTCCATTAGACTCAAAATGATGTTTCGGAGTGTTGCATTTCGCTAACCTTCGGCATATAAATAACTTGTATTTCGGTCCTGGATGCACAATTACGGGGTACCGAAGTTGCAAAAATGGTTTTGCAACAAAAACATCCGTTCTACTCCATTAGACTGAAAATGATGTTTGGGAGTGTTTTGGAGCATTTCGCAAACCTTCGGCATGTAAATAACTTGTGTTTCGGGCCTGAATGCACTGTTACGGGGTACCGAAGTTGCAAAAATGGTTTTGCAACAAAAGCATCCGTTCTACTCCATTAGACTCAAAATGATGTTTGGGAGTGTTTTGGAGCATTTCGGTAACCTTCGGCATGTAAATAACTTGTGTTCCGTTCCTGAATGCACTGTTACGGGGTACTGAAGTTGCAAAAATGGTTTTGCAACAAAAGCATTCGTTCTACTCCTTTAGACTCAAAATGATGTTTGGGAGTGTTTTGGAGCTTTCGCTAACCTTCGGCACATAAATAACTTGTGTTTCGGGCCTGAATGCACTGTTATGGGGTACCGAAGTTGCAAAAATGGTTTTGCAACAAAAGCATATGTTCTTCTCCATTAGACTCAGAATGTTGTTTCGGAGTGTTGCATTTCGCTAACCTTCGGCATATAAATAACATGTGTTTCGGGCCTGGATGCACAGTTACGGGGTACCGAAGTTGCAAAAATGGTTTTGCAACAAAAGCTTCTGTTCTACTCCATTAGACTCAAAATGATGTTTGGTAGTGTTTTGGAGCATTTCGCTAACCTTCGGCATGTAAATAACTTGTGTTCCGGGCCTGAATGCACTGTTACGGGGTACCGAAGTTGCAAAAATGGTTTTGCAACAAAAGCATTCGTTATACTCCATTAGACTCAAAATGATGTTTCGGAGTGTTGCATTTCGCTAACCTTCGGCATATAAATAACTTGTGTTTCGGTCCTGGATGCAAAATTACGGGGTACCGAAGTTGCAAAAATGGTTTTGCAACAAAAACATCCGTTCTACTCCATTAGACTGAAAATGATGTTTGGGAGTGTTTTGGAGCATTACGCTAACCTTCGGCATGTAAATAACTTGCGTTCCGGGCCTGAATGCACTGTTACGGGGTACCGAAGTTGCAAAAATGGTTTTGCAACAAAAGCATCTGTTCTACTCCATTTGACTCAAAATGACGTTTGAAAGTGTTTTGGAGCATTTCGCAAACCTTCGGCATGTAAATAACTTGTGTTTCGGGCCTGAATGCACAGTTACGGGGTACCGAAGTTGCAAAAATGGTTTTTTAACAAAAGCATCCGTTATACTCCATTAGACTCAAAATGATGTTTCGGAGTGTTGCATTTCGCTAACCTTCGGCATATAAATAACTTGTGTTTCGGTCCTGGATGCAAAATTACGGGGTACCGAAGTTGCAAAAATGGTTTTGCAACAAAAGCATCCGTTCTACTCCATTAGACTCAAAATGATGTTTGGGTGTGTTTTGGAGCATTTCGGTAACCTTCGGCATGTAAATAACTTGTGTTCCGGGCCTGAATGCACTGTTACGGGGTACTGAAGTTGCAAAAATGGTTTTGCAACAAAAGCATTCGTTCTACTCCATTAGACTCAAAATGATGTTTGGGAGTGTTTTGGAGCATTTCACTAACCTTCGGCATATAAATAACTTGTGTTTCGGGCCTGGATGCACAGTTACGGGGTACCGAAGTTGCAAAAATAGTTTTGCAACAAAAGCTTCCGTTCTACTCCATTAGACTCAAAATGATGTTTGGTAGTGTTTTGGAGCATTTCGCTAACCTTCGGTATGTAAACAACTTGTGTTCCGGGCCTGAATGCACTATTACGGGGTACCGAAGTTGCAAAAATGGTTTTGCAACAAAAGCATATGTTCTACTCCATTAGACTCAAAATGATGTTTCGGAGTGTTGCATTTCGCTAACCTTCGGCATATAAATAACTTGTATTTCGGTCCTGGATGCACAATTACGGGGTACCGAAGTTGCAAAAATGGTTTTGCAACAAAAACATCCGTTCTACTCCATTAGACTGAAAATGATGTTTGGGAGTGTTTTGGAGCATTTCGCAAACCTTCGGCATGTAAATAACTTGTGTTTCGGGCCTGAATGCACTGTTACGGGGTACCGAAGTTGCAAAAATGGTTTTGCAACAAAAGCATCCGTTCTACTCCATTAGACTCAAAATGATGTTTGGGAGTGTTTTGGAGCATTTCGGTAACCTTCGGCATGTAAATAACTTGTGTTCCGTTCCTGAATGCACTGTTACGGGGTACTGAAGTTGCAAAAATGGTTTTGCAACAAAAGCATTCGTTCTACTCCTTTAGACTCAAAATGATGTTTGGGAGTGTTTTGGAGCTTTCGCTAACCTTCGGCACATAAATAACTTGTGTTTCGGGCCTGAATGCACTGTTATGGGGTACCGAAGTTGCAAAAATGGTTTTGCAACAAAAGCATATGTTCTTCTCCATTAGACTCAGAATGTTGTTTCGGAGTGTTGCATTTCGCTAACCTTCGGCATATAAATAACATGTGTTTCGGGCCTGGATGCACAGTTACGGGGTACCGAAGTTGCAAAAATGGTTTTGCAACAAAAGCTTCTGTTCTACTCCATTAGACTCAAAATGATGTTTGGTAGTGTTTTGGAGCATTTCGCTAACCTTCGGCATGTAAATAACTTGTGTTCCGGGCCTGAATGCACTGTTACGGGGTACCGAAGTTGCAAAAATGGTTTTGCAACAAAAGCATTCGTTATACTCCATTAGACTCAAAATGATGTTTCGGAGTGTTGCATTTCGCTAACCTTCGGCATATAAATAACTTGTGTTTCGGTCCTGGATGCAAAATTACGGGGTACCGAAGTTGCAAAAATGGTTTTGCAACAAAAACATCCGTTCTACTCCATTAGACTGAAAATGATGTTTGGGAGTGTTTTGGAGCATTACGCTAACCTTCGGCATGTAAATAACTTGCGTTCCGGGCCTGCATGCACTGTTACGGGGTACCGAAGTTGCAAAAATGGTTTTGCAACAAAAGCATCTGTTCATCTCCATTAGACTCAAAATGATGTTTCGGAGTGTTGCATTTTGCTAACCTTCGGCATATAAATAACTTGTGTTTCGAGCCTGGATGCACAGTTACGGGGTACCGAAGTTGCAAAAATGGTTTTGCAACAAAAGCATATGTTCTTCTCCATTAGACTCAAAATGATGTTTCGGAGTGTTGCATTTTGCTAACCTTCGGCATATAAATAACTTGTGTTTCGGGCCTGGATGCACAGTTACGGGGTACCGAAGTTGCAAAAATGGTTTTGCAACTGAAGCTTTCGTTCTACTCCATTAGACTCAAAATGATGTTTGGTAGTGTTTTGGAGCATTTCGCTAACCTTCGCCATGTAAATAACTTGTGTTCCGGGCCTGAATGCACTGTTACGGGGTACCGAAGTTGCAAAAATGGTTTTGCAACAAAAGCATCCGTTCTACTCCATTAGACTCAAAATGATGTTTCCGAGTGTTGCATTTCGCTAACCTTCGGCATATAAATAACTTTGGTTTCGGGCCTGGATGCACAGTTATGGGGTACTGAAGTTGCAAAAATGGTTTTGCAACAAAAGCATCCGTTCTACTCCATTAGATTCAAAATGATGTTTGGGAGTGTTTTGGAGCATTTCGGTAACCTTCGGCATGTAAATAATTTGTGTTCCGGGCCTGAATGCACTGTTACGGGGTACCGAAGTTGCAAAAATGGTTTTGCAACAAAAGCATTCGTTATACTCCATTAGACTCAAAATGATGTTTCGGAGTGTTGCATTTCGCTAACCTACGGCATATAAATAACTTGTGTTTCGGTCCTGGATGCACAATTACGGGGTACCGAAGTTGCAAAAATGGTTTTGCAACAAAAACATCCGTTCTACTCCATTAGACTGAAAATGATGTTTGGGAGTGTTTTGGAGCATTACGCTAACCTTCGGCATGTAAATAACTAGCGTTCCGGGCCTGAATGCACTGTTACGGGGTACCGAAGTTGCAAAAATGGTTTTGCAACAAAAGCATCTGTTCTACTCCATTTGACTCAAAATGACGTTTGAAAGTGTTTTGGAGCATTTCGCAAACCTTCGGCATGTAAATAACTTGTGTTTCGGGCCTGAATGCACAGTTACGGGGTACCGAAGTTGCAAAAATGGTTTTGCAACAAAAGCATCCGTTCTACTCCATTTGACTCAAAATGATGTTTGGGAGTGTTTTGTAGCATTTCGCAAACCTTCGGCATGTAAATAACTTGTGTTTTAGGGCTGAATGCACAGTTACGGGGTACCGAAGTTGCAAAAATGGTTACACAACAAAAGCATCTGGTCTACTCCATTAGATCCAAAATGATGTTTGGTAGTGTTTTGGAGCATTTCGCTAACCTTCGGCACATAAATAACTTGTGTTTCGGGCCTGAATGCACTGTTACGGGGTACCGAAGTTGCAAAAATGGTTTTGCAACAAAAGCATATGTTCTTCTCCATTAGACTCAAAATGATGTTTCGGAGTGTTGCATTTCGCTAACCTTCGGCATATAAATAACTTGTGTTTCGGGCCTGGATGCACAGTTACGGGGTACCAAAGTTGCTAAAATGGTTTTGCAACTAAAGCTTCCGTTCTAGTCCATTAGACTCAAAATGATGTTTGGTAGTGTTTTGGAGCATTTCGCTAACCTTCGGCATGTAAATAACTTGTGTTCCGGGCCTGAATGCACTGTTACGGGGTACCAAAGTTGCAAAAATGGTTTTGCAACAAAAGCATCCGTTCTACTCCATTAGACTCAAAATGATGTTTCCGAGTGTTGCATTTCGCTAACCTTCGGCATATAAATAACTTTGGTTTCGGGCTTGGATGCACAGTTATGGGGTACTGAAGTTGCAAAAATGGTTTTGCAACAAAAGCATCCGTTCTACTCCATTAGACTCAAAATTATGTTTGGGAGTGTATTGGAGCATTTCGGTAACCTTCGGCATGTAAATAACTTGTGTTCCGGGCCTGAATGCATTGTTACGGGGTACCGAAGTTGCAAAAATAGTTTTGCAACAAAAGCATTCGTTCTACTCCATTAGACTCAAAATGATGTTTCGGAGTGTTGCATTTCGCTAACCTTCGGCATATAAATAAATTGTGTTTCGGGCCTGAATGCACTGTTACGGGGTACCGAAGTTGCAAAAATGGTTTTGCAACAAAAGCATCCGTTCTACTCCATTTTACTCAAATTGATGTTTGGGAGTGTTTTGGAGCATTTCGCAAACCTTCGGCATGTAAATAACTTGTGTTTCAAGGCTGAATGCACAGTTACGGGGTACCCAAGTTGCAAAAATAGTTTCGCAGCAAAAGCATCTGTTCTACTCCATTAGACCCAAAATTATGTTTGGCAGTGTTTTGGAGCATTTCGCTAACCTTCGGCACATAAATAACTTGTGTTTCGGGCCTGAATGCACTACTACGGGGTAGCGAAGTTGCAAAAATGGTTTTGCAACAAAAGCATATGTTCTACTCCATTAGACTCAAAATGATGTATTGGAGTGTTGCATTTCGCTAACCTTCGGAATATAAAGAACTTGTGTTCCGGGCTTGAATGCACTGTTACGGGGTACCGAAGTTGCAAAAATGGTTTTGCAACAAAAGCATCAGTTCTACTCTATTTGACTCAAAATGATGTTTGGCAGTGTTTTGGAGCATTTCGCAAACGTTCGGCATGTAAATAACTTGTGTTTCGGGCCTGAATGCACTGTTACGGGGTACCGAAGTTGTTAAAATGCTTTTGCTACAAAAGCAACCGTTCTACTCCATTTGACTCAAAATGATGTTTGGGAGTGTTTTGGAGCATTTCGCAAAACTTCGGCGTGTAAATAACTTGTGTTTCAGGGCTGAATGCACAGTTACGGGGTACCGAAGTTGCAAAAATGGTTTCGCAACAAAAGCATCTGTTCTACTCCATTAGACCCAAAATGATGTTTGGCAGTGTTTTGGAGCATTTCGCTATGCTTCGGCACATAAATAACTTGTGTTTCCGGCCTGAATGCACTGTTACGGGGTACCGAAGTTGCAAAAATGGTTTTGCAACAAAAGCATCCGTTCTACTCAATTAGACTCAAAATGACGTTTGGGAGTGTTTTGGAGCATTTCGCTAACCTTCGGCATGTAAATAACTTGTGTTCCGGGCCTGAATGCACTGTTACGGGGTACCGAAGTTGCAAAAATGGTTTTGCAACAAAAGCATCCGTTCTACTCCATTAGACTCGAAATGATGTTTCCGAGTGTTGCATTTCTCTAACCTTCGGCATATAAATAACTTTGGTTTCGGGCCTGGATGCACAGTTATGGAGTACTGAAGTTGCAAAAATGGTTTTGCAACAAAAGCATCCGTTCTACTCCATTAGACTCAAAATGATGTTTGGGAGTGTTTTGGAGCATTTCGGTAACCTTCGGCATGTAAATAACTTGTGTTCCGGGCCTGAATGCATTGTTACGGGGTACCGAAGTTGCAAAAATAGTTTTGCAACAAAAGCATTCGTTCTACTCCATTAGACTCAAAATGATGTTTCGGAGTGTTGCATGTCGCTAACCTTCGGCATATAAATAAATTGTGTTCCGGGCCTGAATGCACTGTTACGGGGTACCGAAGTTGCAAAAATGGTTTTGCAACAAAAGCATCCGTTCTACTCCATTAGACTCAAAATGATGTTTCCGAGTGTTGCATTTCGCTAACCTTCGGCATATAAATAACTTTGGTTTCGGGCCTGGATGCACAGTTATGGGGTACTGAAGTTGCAAAAATGGTTTTGCAACAAAAGCATCTGTTCTACTCCATTAGATTCAAAATGATGTTTGGGAGTGTTTTGGAGCATTTCGGTAACCTTCGGCATGTAAATAACTTGTGTTCCGGGCCTGAATGCACTGTTACGGGGTACCGAAGTTGCAAAAATGGTTTTGCAACAAAAGCATTCGTTATACTCCATTAGACTCAAAATGATGTTTCGGAGTGTTGCATTTCGCTAACCTACGGCATATAAATAACTTGTGTTTCGGTCCTGGATGCACAATTATGGGGTACCGAAGTTGCAAAAATGGTTTTGCAACAAAAACATCCGTTCTACTCCATTAGACTGAAAATGATGTTTGGGAGTGTTTTGGAGCATTACGCTAACCTTCGGCATGTAAATAACTTGCGTTCCGGGCCTGAATGCACTGTTACGGGGTACCGAAGTTGCAAAAATGGTTTTGCAACAAAAGCATCTGTTCTACTCCATTTGACTCAAAATGACGTTTGAAAGTGTTTTGGAGCATTTCGCAAACCTTCGGCATGTAAATAACTTGTGTTTCGGGCCTGAATGCATTGTTACGGGGTACCGAAGTTGCAAAAATGGTTTTGCAACAAAAGCATCCGTTCTACTCCATTTGACTCAAAATGATGTTTGGGAGTGTTTTGTAGCATTTCGCAAACCTTCGGCATGTAAATAACTTGTGTTTCAGGGCTGAATGCACAGTTACGGGGTACCGAAGTTGCAAAAATGGTTACACAACAAAAGCATCTGGTCTACTCCATTAGATCCAAAATGATGTTTGGTAGTGTTTTGGAGCATTTCGCTAACCTTCGGCACATAAATAACTTGTGTTTCGGGCCTGAATGCACTGTTACGGGGTACCGAAGTTGCAAAAATGGTTTTGCAACAAAAGCATATGTTCTTCTCCATTAGACTCAAAATGATGTTTCGGAGTGTTGCATTTCGCTAACCTTCGGCATATAAATAACTTGTGTTTCGGGCCTGGATGCACAGTTACGGGGTACCAAAGTTGCTAAAATGGTTTTGCAACTAAAGCTTCCGTTCTAGTCCATTAGACTCAAAATGATGTTTGGTAGTGTTTTGGAGCATTTCGCTAACCTTCGGCATGTAAATAACTTGTGTTCCGGGCCTGAATGCACTGTTACGGGGTACCAAAGTTGCAAAAATGGTTTTGCAACAAAAGCATCCGTTCTACTCCATTAGACTCAAAATGATGTTTCCGAGTGTTGCATTTCGCTAACCTTCGGCATATAAATAACTTTGGTTTCGGGCTTGGATGCACAGTTATGGGGTACTGAAGTTGCAAAAATGGTTTTGCAACAAAAGCATCCGTTCTACTCCATTAGACTCAAAATGATGTTTGGGACTGTTTTGGAGCATTTCGGTAACCTTCGGCATGTAAATAACTTGTGTTCCGGGCCTGAATGCATTGTTACGGGGTACCGAAGTTGCAAAAATGGTTTTGCAACAAAAGCATTCGTTCTACCCCATTAGACTCAAAATGATGTTTCGGAGTGTTGCATTTCGCTAACCTTCGGCATATAAATAAATTGTGCTTCGGGCCTGAATGCACTGTTACGGGGTACCGAAGTTGCAAAAATGGTTTTGCAACAAAAGCATCCGTTCTACTCCATTTTACTCAAATTGATGTTTGGGAGTGTTTTGGAGCATTTCGCAAACCTTCGGCATGTAAATAACTTGTGTTTCAAGGCTGAATGCACAGTTACGGGGTACCGAAGTTGCAAAAATAGTTTCGCAGCAAAAGCATCTGTTCTACTCCATTAGACCCAAAATTATGTTTGGCAGTGTTTTGGAGCATTTCGCTAACCTTCGGCACATAAATAACTTGTGTTTCGGGCCTGAATGCACTACTACGGGGTAGCGAAGTTGCAAAAATGGTTTTGCAACAAAAGCATATGTTCTACTCCATTAGACTCAAAATGATGTATTGGAGTGTTGCATTTCGCTAACCTTCGGAATATAAATAACTTGTGTTCCGGGCTTGAATGCACTGTTACGGGGTACCGAAGTTGCAAAAATGGTTTTGCAACAAAAGCATCCGTTCTACTCTATTTGACTCAAAATGATGTTTGGCAGTGTTTTGGAGCATTTCGCAAACGTTCGGCATGTAAATAACTTGTGTTTCGGGACTGAATGCACTGTTACGGGGTACCGAAGTTGTTAAAATGCTTTTGCAACAAAAGCATCCGTTCTACTCCATTTGACTCAAAATGATGTTTGGGAGTGTTTTGGAGCATTTCGCAAACCTTCGGCATGTAAATAACTTGTGTTTCAGGGCTGAATGCACAGTTACAGGGTACCGAAGTTGCAAAAATGGTTTTGCAACAAAAGCATCCGTTCTACTCCATTAGACTCAAAATGATGCTTCGTAATGTTGCATTTCGCTAACCTTCTGCATATAAAAAACTTGTATTTCGGGCCTGGAAGCACAGTTACGGGGTATCGAAGTTGCAAAAATGGTTTTGCAACAAAAGCATCCGTTCTACTCAATTAGACTCAAAATGATGTTTGGGAGTGTTTTGGAGCATTTCGCTCACCTTCGGCATGTAAATAACTTGTGTTCCGGGCCTGAATGCACTGTTACGGGGTACCGAAGTTGCAAAAATGGTTTTGCAACAAAAGCATCCGTTCTACTCCATTAGACTCAAAATGATGTTTCGGAGTGTTGCATTTCGCTAACCTTCAGCATATAAATAACTTGTGTTTCGGGCCTGGATGCACAGTTACGGGGTGCCGAAGTTACAAAAATGGTTTTGCAACAAAAGCATCCGTTCTTCTCCATTAGACTCAAAATGATGTTTGGGAGTGTTTTGGAGTATTTCGCTAACCTTCGGCATGTAAATAACTTGTGTTCCGGGCCAGAATGCACTGTTACGGGGTACCGAAGTTGCAAAAATGGTTTTGCAACAAAAGCATTTGTTCTACTCCATTAGACTCAAAATGATGTTTCGGAGTGTTGCATTTCGCTAACCTTCGGCATATAAATAACTTGTGTTTCGGGCCTGGATGCACTGTTACGGGGTACCGAAGTTGCAAAAATGGTTTTGCAACAAAAGCATATGTTCTACTCCATTAGGCTCAAAATGATGTTTCGGAGTGTTGCATTTCGCTAACCTTCGTCATATAAATAACTTGTGTTTCGGGCCTGGATGCACTGTTACGGGGTACCGAAGTTGCAAAAATGGTTTTGCAACAAAAGCATCCGTTCTACTCTATTTGACTCAAAATGATGTTTGGCAGTGTTTTGGAGCATTTCGCAAACGTTTGGCATGTAAATAACTTGTGTTTCGGGCCTGAATGCACTGTTACGGGGTACCGAAGTTGTTAAAATGCTTTTGCAACAAAAGCAACCGTTCTACTCCATTTGACTCAAAATGATGTTTGGCAGTGTTTTGGAGCATTTCGCAAACCTTCGGCATGTAAATAACTTGTGTTTCAGGGCTGAATGCACAGTTACGGGGAACCGAAATTGCAAAAATGGTTTCGCAACAAAAGCATCTGTTCTACTCCATTAGACCCAAAATGATGTTTGGCAGTGTTTTGGAGCATTTCGCTATGCTTCGGCACATAAATAACTTGTGTTTCCGGCCTGAATGCACTGTTACGGGGTACCGAAGTTGCAAAAATGGTTTTGCAACAAAAGAATCCGTTCTACTCAATTAGACTCAAAATGACGTTTGGGAGTGTTTTGGAGCATTTCGCTAACCTTCGGCATGTAAATAACTTGTGTTCCGGGCCTGAATGCACTGTTACGGGGTACCGAAGTTGCAAAAATGGTTTTGCAACAAAAGCATCCGTTCTACTCCATTAGACTCAAAATGATGTTTCCGAGTGTTGCATTTCGCTAACCTTCGCCATATAAATAACTTTGGTTTCGGGCCTGGATGCACAGTTATGGAGTACTGAAGTTGCAAAAATGGTTTTGCAACAAAAGCATCCGTTCTATTCCATTAGACTCAAAATGATGTTTGGGAGTGTTTTGGAGCATTTCGGTAACCTTCGGCATGTAAATAACTTGTGTTCCGGGCCTGAATGCATTGTTACGGGGTACCGAAGTTGCAAAAATAGTTTTGCAACAAAAGCATTCGTTCTACTCCATTAGACTCAAAATGATGTTTCGGAGTGTTGCATTTCGCTAACCTTCGGCATATAAATAACTTGTGTTTCGGGCCTGAATGCACTGTTACGGGGTACCGAAGTTGCAAAAATGGTTTTGCAACAAAAGCATCCGTTCTACTCCATTTGACTCAAAATGATGTTTGGGAGTGTTTTGGAGCATTTCGCAAACCTTCGTCATGTAAATAACTTGTGTTTCAAGGCTGAATGCACAGTTACGGGGTACCGAAGTTGCAAAAATAGTTTCGCAGCAAAAGCATCTGTTCTACTCCATTAGACCCAAAATGATGTTTGGCAGTGTTTTGGAGCATTTCGCTATCCTTCGGCACATAAATAACTTGTGTTTGGGGCCTGAATGCACTGCTACGGGGTAGCGAAGTTGCAAAAATGGTTTTGCAACAAAAGCATATGTTCTACTCCATTAGACTCAAAATGATGTTTTGGAGTGTTGCATTTCGCTAACCTTCGGAATATAAATAACTTGTGTTCCGGGCTTGAATGCACTGTTACGGGGTACCGAAGTTGCAAAAATGGTTTTGCAACAAAAGCATCCGTTCTACTCTATTTGACTCAAAATGATGTTTGGCAGTGTTTTGGAGCATTTCGCAAACGTTCGGCATGTAAATAACTTGTGTTTCGGGACTGAATGCACTGTTACGGGGTACCGAAGTTGTTAAAATGCTTTTGCAACAAAAGCATCCGTTCTACTCCATTTGACTCAAAATGATGTTTGGGAGTGTTTTGGAGCATTTCGCAAACCTTCGGCATGTAAATAACTTGTGTTTCAGGGCTGAATGCACAGTTACAGGGTACCGAAGTTGCAAAAATGGTTTTGCAACAAAAGCATCCGTTCTACTCCATTAGACTCAAAATGATGCTTCGTAATGTTGCATTGCGCTAACCTTCTGCATATAAAAAACTTGTATTTCGGGCCTGGAAGCACAGTTACGGGGTATCGAAGTTGCAAAAATGGTTTTGCAACAAAAGCATCCGTTCTACTCAATTAGACTCAAAATGATGTTTGGGAGTGTTTTGGAGCATTTCGCTCACCTTCGGCATGTAAATAACTTGTGTTCCGGGCCTGAATGCACTGTTACGGGGTACCGAAGTTGCAAAAATGGTTTTGCAACAAAAGCATCCGTTCTACTCCATTAGACTCAAAATGATGTTTCGGAGTGTTGCATTTCGCTAACCTTCAGCATATAAATAACTTGTGTTTCGGGCCTGGATGCACAGTTACGGGGTGCCGAAGTTACAAAAATGGTTTTGCAACAAAAGCATCTGTTCTACTCCATTAGACTCAAAATGATGTTTGGGAGTGTTTTGGAGTATTTCGCTAACCTTCGGCATGTAAATAACTTGTGTTCCGGGCCAGAATGCACTGTTACGGGGTACCGAAGTTGCAAAAATGGTTTTGCAACAAAAGCATTTGTTCTACTCCATTAGACTCAAAATGATGTTTCGGAGTGTTGCATTTCGCTAACCTTCGGCATATAAATAACATGTGTTTCGGGCCTGGATGCACTGTTACGGGGTACCGAAGTTGCAAAAATGGTTTTGCAACAAAAGCATATGTTCTACTCCATTAGGCTCAAAATGATGTTTCGGAGTGTTGCATTTCGCTAACCTTCGTCATATAAATAACTTGTGTTTCGGGCCTGGATGCACTGTTACGGGGTACCGAAGTTGCAAAAATGGTTTTGCAACAAAAGCATCCGTTCTACTCTATTTGACTCAAAATGATGTTTGGCAGTGTTTTGGAGCATTTCGCAAACGTTCGGCATGTAAATAACTTGTGTTTCGGGCTTGAATGCACTGTTACGGGGTACCGAAGTTGTTAAAATGCTTTTGCAACAAAAGCAACCGTTCTACTCCATTTGACTCAAAATGATGTTTGGGAGTGTTTTGGAGCATTTCGCAAACCTTCGGCATGTAAATAACTTGTGTTTCAGGGCTGAATGCACAGTTACAGGGTACCGAAGTTGCAAAAATGGTTTTGCAACAAAAGCATCCGTTCTACTCCATTAGACTCAAAATGATGCTTCGTAATGTTGCATTTCGCTAACCTTCTGCATATAAAAAACTTGTATTTCGGGCCTGGAAGCACAGTTACGGGGTATCGAAGTTGCAAAAATGGTTTTGCAACAAAAGCATCCGTTCTACTCAATTAGACTCAAAATGATGTTTCGGAGTGTTGCATTTCGCTATCCTTCGGCATATAAATAACTTGTGTTTCGGGCCTGAATGCACTGTTACGGGGTACCGAAGTTGCAAAAATTGTTTTGCAACAAAAGCATCCGTTCTACTCCATATGACTCAAAATGATGTTTGGGAGTGTTTTGGAGCATTTCGCAAACCTTCGTCATGTAAATAACTTGTGTTTCAAGGCTGAATGCACAGTTACGGGGTACCGAAGTTGCAAAAATAGTTTCGCAGCAAAAGCATCTGTTCTACTCCATTAGACCCAAAATGATGTTTGGCAGTGTTTTGGAGCATTTCGCTATCCTTCGGCACATAAATAACTTGTGTTTGGGGCCTGAATGCACTGCTACGGGGTAGCGAAGTTGCAAAAATGGTTTTGCAACAAAATCATATGTTCTACTCCATTAGACTCAAAATGATGTTTTGGAGTGTTGCATTTCGCTAACCTTCGGAATATAAATAACTTGTGTTCCGGGCTTGAATGCACTGTTACGGGGTACCGAAGTTGCAAAAATGGTTTTGCAACAAAAGCATCCGTTCTACTCTATTTGACTCAAAATGATGTTTGGCAGTGTTTTGGAGCATTTCGCAAACGTTCGGCATGTAAATAACTTGTGTTTCGGGACTGAATGCACTGTTACGGGGTACCGAAGTTGTTAAAATGCTTTTGCAACAAAAGCATCCGTTCTACTCCATTTGACTCAAAATGATGTTTGGGAGTGTTTTGGAGCATTTCGCAAACCTTCGGCATGTAAATAACTTGTGTTTCAGGGCTGAATGCACAGTTACAGGGTACCGAAGTTGCAAAAATGGTTTTGCAACAAAAGCATCCGTTCTACTCCATTAGACTCAAAATGATGCTTCGTAATGTTGCATTTCGCTAACCTTCTGCATATAAAAAACTTGTATTTCGGGCCTGGAAGCACAGTTACGGGGTATCGAAGTTGCAAAAATGGTTTTGCAACAAAAGCATCCGTTCTACTCAATTAGACTCAAAATGATGTTTGGGAGTGTTTGGGATCATTACGCTCACCTTCGGCATGTAAATAACTTGTGTTCCGGGCCTGAATGCACTGTTACGGGGTACCGAAGTTGCAAAAATGGTTTTGCAACAAAAGCATCCGTTCTACTCCATTAGACTCAAAATGATGTTTCGGAGTGTTGCATTTCGCTAACCTTCAGCATATAAATAACTTGTGTTTCGGGCCTGGATGCACAGTTACGGGGTGCCGAAGTTACAAAAATGGTTTTGCAACAAAAGCATCCGTTCTACTCCATTAGACTCAAAATGATGTTTGGGAGTGTTTTGGAGTATTTCGCTAACCTTCGGCATGTAAATAACTTGTGTTCCGGGCCAGAATGCACTGTTACGGGGTACCGAAGTTGCAAAAATGGTTTTGCAACAAAAGCATTTGTTCTACTCCATTAGACTCAAAATGATGTTTCGGAGTGTTGCATTTCGCTAACCTTCGGCATATAAATAACTTGTGTTTCGGGCCTGGATGCACTGTTACGGGGTACCGAAGTTGCAAAAATGGTTTTGCAACAAAAGCATATGTTCTACTCCATTAGGCTCAAAATGATGTTTCGGAGTGTTGCATTTCGCTAACCTTCGTCATATAAATAACTTGTGTTTCGGGCCTGGATGCACTGTTACGGGGTACCGAAGTTGCAAAAATGGTTTTGCAACAAAAGCATCCGTTCTACTCTATTTGACTCAAAATGATGTTTGGCAGTGTTTTGGAGCATTTCGCAAACGTTCGGCATGTAAATAACTTGTGTTTCGGGCCTGAATGCACTGTTACGGGGTACCGAAGTTGTTAAAATGCTTTTGCAACAAAAGCAACCGTTCTACTCCATTTGACTCAAAATGATGTTTGGGAGTGTTTTGGAGCATTTCGCAAACCTTCGGCATGTAAATAACTTGTGTTTCAGGGCTGAATGCACAGTTACAGGGTACCGAAGTTGCAAAAATGGTTTTGCAACAAAAGCATCCGTTCTACTCCATTAGACTCAAAATGATGCTTCGTAATGTTGCATTTCGCTAACCTTCTGCATATAAAAAACTTGTATTTCGGGCCTGGAAGCACAGTTACGGGGTATCGAAGTTGCAAAAATGGTTTTGCAACAAAAGCATCCGTTCTACTCAATTAGACTCAAAATGATGTTTGGGAGTGTTTTGGAGCATTTCGCTCACCTTCGGCATGTAAATAACTTGTGTTCCGGGCCTGAATGCACTGTTACGGGGTACCGAAGTTGCAAAAATGGTTTTGCAACAAAAGCATCCGTTCTACTCCATTAGACTCAAAATGATGTTTCAGAGTGTTGCATTTCGCTAACCTTCAGCATATAAATAACTTGTGTTTCGGGCCTGGATGCACAGTTACGGGGTGCCGAAGTTACAAAAATGGTTTTGCAACAAAAGCATCCGTTCTACTCCATTAGACTCAAAATGATGTTTGGGAGTGTTTTGGAGTATTTCGCTAACCTTCGGCATGTAAATAACTTGTGTTCCGGGCCAGAATGCACTGTTACGGGGTACCGAAGTTGCAAAAATGGTTTTGCAACAAAAGCATTTGTTCTACTCCATTAGACTCAAAATGATGTTTCGGAGTGTTGCATTTCGCTAACCTTCGGCATATAAATAACTTGTGTTTCGGGCCTGGATGCACTGTTACGGGGTACCGAAGTTGCAAAAATGGTTTTGCAACAAAAGCATATGTTCTACTCCATTAGGCTCAAAATGATGTTTCGGAGTGTTGCATTTCGCTAACCTTCGTCATATAAATAACTTGTGTTTCGGGCCTGGATGCACTGTTACGGGGTACCGAAGTTGCAAAAATGGTTTTGCAACAAAAGCATCCGTTCTACTCTATTTGACTCAAAATGATGTTTGGCAGTGTTTTGGAGCATTTCGCAAACGTTCGGCATGTAAATAACTTGTGTTTCGGGCCTGAATGCACTGTTACGGGGTACCGAAGTTGTTAAAATGCTTTTGCAACAAAAGCAACCGTTCTACTCCATTTGACTCAAAATGATGTTTGGGAGTGTTTTGGAGCATTTCGCAAACCTTCGGCATGTAAATAATTTGTGTTTCAGGGCTGAATGCACAGTTACAGGGTACCGAAGTTGCAAAAATGGTTTTGCAACAAAAGCATCCGTTCTACTCCATTAGACTCAAAATGATGCTTCGTATGGTTGAATTTCGCTACCCTACAGCATATAAAAAACTTGTATTTCGGGCCTGGAAGCACAGTTACGGGGTATCGAAGTTGCAAAAATGGTTTTGCAACAAAAGCATCCGTTCTACTCAATTAGACTCAAAATGATGTTTGGGAGTGTTTTGGAGCATTTCGCTCACCTTCGGCATGTAAATAACTTGTGTTCCGGGCCTGAATGCACTGTTACGGGGTACCGAAGTTGCAAAAATGGTTTTGCAACAAAAGCATCCGTTCTACTCCATTAGACTCAAAATGATGTTTCGGAGTGTTGCATTTCGCTAACCTTCAGCATATAAATAACTTGTGTTTCGGGCCTGGATGCACAGTTACGGGGTGCCGAAGTTACAAAAATGGTTTTGCAACAAAAGCATCCGTTCTACTCCATTAGACTCAAAATGATGTTTGGGAGTGTTTTGGAGTATTTCGCTAACCTTCGGCATGTAAATAACTTGTGTTCCGGGCCAGAATGCACTGTTACGGGGTACCGAAGTTGCAAAAATGGTTTTGCAACAAAAGCATTTGTTCTACTCCATTAGACTCAAAATGATGTTTCGGAGTGTTGCATTTCGCTAACCTTCGGCATATAAATAACTTGTGTTTCGGGCCTGGATGCACTGTTACGGGGTACCGAAGTTGCAAAAATGGTTTTGCAACAAAAGCATATGTTCTACTCCATTAGGCTCAAAATGATGTTTCGGAGTGTTGCATTTCGCTAACCTTCGTCATATAAATAACTTGTGTTTCGGGCCTGGATGCACTGTTACGGGGTACCGAAGTTGCAAAAATGGTTTTGCAACAAAAGCATCCGTTCTACTCTATTTGACTCAAAATGATGTTTGGCAGTGTTTTGGAGCATTTCGCAAACGTTCGGCATGTAAATAACTTGTGTTTCGGGCCTGAATGCACTGTTACGGGGTACCGAAGTTGTTAAAATGCTTTTGCAACAAAAGCAACCGTTCTACTCCATTTGACTCAAAATGATGTTTGGGAGTGTTTTGGAGCATTTCGCAAACCTTCGGCATGTAAATAACTTGTGTTTCAGGGCTGAATGCACAGTTACAGGGTACCGAAGTTGCAAAAATGGTTTTGCAACAAAAGCATCCGTTCTACTCCATTAGACTCAAAATGATGCTTCGTAATGTTGCATTTCGCTAACCTTCTGCATATAAAAAACTTGTATTTCGGGCCTGGAAGCACAGTTACGGGGTATCGAAGTTGCAAAAATGGTTTTGCAACAAAAGCATCCGTTCTACTCAATTAGACTCAAAATGATGTTTGGGAGTGTTTTGGAGCATTTCGCTCACCTTCGGCATGTAAATAACTTGTGTTCCGGGCCTGAATGCACTGTTACGGGGTACCGAAGTTGCAAAAATGGTTTTGCAACAAAAGCATCCGTTCTACTCCATTAGACTCAAAATGATGTTTCAGAGTGTTGCATTTCGCTAACCTTCAGCATATAAATAACTTGTGTTTCGGGCCTGGATGCACAGTTACGGGGTGCCGAAGTTACAAAAATGGTTTTGCAACAAAAGCATCCGTTCTACTCCATTAGACTCAAAATGATGTTTGGGAGTGTTTTGGAGTATTTCGCTAACCTTCGGCATGTAAATAACTTGTGTTCCGGGCCAGAATGCACTGTTACGGGGTACCGAAGTTGCAAAAATGGTTTTGCAACAAAAGCATTTGTTCTACTCCATTAGACTCAAAATGATGTTTCGGAGTGTTGCATTTCGCTAACCTTCGGCATATAAATAACTTGTGTTTCGGGCCTGGATGCACTGTTACGGGGTACCGAAGTTGCAAAAATGGTTTTGCAACAAAAGCATATGTTCTACTCCATTAGGCTCAAAATGATGTTTCGGAGTGTTGCATTTCGCTAACCTTCGTCACATAAATAACTTGTGTTTCGGGCCTGGATGCACTGTTACGGGGTACCGAAGTTGCAAAAATGGTTTTGCAACAAAAGCATCCGTTCTACTCTATTTGACTCAAAATGATGTTTGGCAGTGTTTTGGAGCATTTCGCAAACGTTCGGCATGTAAATAACTTGTGTTTCGGGCCTGAATGCACTGTTACGGGGTACCGAAGTTGTTAAAATGCTTTTGCAACAAAAGCAACCGTTCTACTCCATTTGACTCAAAATGATGTTTGGGAGTGTTTTGGAGCATTTCGCAAACCTTCGGCATGTAAATAACTTGTGTTTCAGGGCTGAATGCACAGTTACAGGGTACCGAAGTTGCAAAAATGGTTTTGCAACAAAAGCATCCGTTCTACTCCATTAGACTCAAAATGATGCTTCGTAATGTTGCATTTCGCTAACCTTCTGCATATAAAAAACTTGTATTTCGGGCCTGGAAGCACAGTTACGGGGTATCGAAGTTGCAAAAATGGTTTTGCAACAAAAGCATCCGTTCTACTCAATTAGACTCAAAATGATGTTTGGGAGTGTTTTGGAGCATTTCGCTCACCTTCGGCATGTAAATAACTTGTGTTCCGGGCCTGAATGCACTGTTACGGGGTACCGAAGTTGCAAAAATGGTTTTGCAACAAAAGCATCCGTTCTACTCCATTAGACTCAAAATGATGTTTCAGAGTGTTGCATTTCGCTAACCTTCAGCATATAAATAACTTGTGTTTCGGGCCTGGATGCACAGTTACGGGGTGCCGAAGTTACAAAAATGGTTTTGCAACAAAAGCATCCGTTCTACTCCATTAGACTCAAAATGATGTTTGGGAGTGTTTTGGAGTATTTCGCTAACCTTCGGCATGTAAATAACTTGTGTTCCGGGCCAGAATGCACTGTTACGGGGTACCGAAGTTGCAAAAATGGTTTTGCAACAAAAGCATTTGTTCTACTCCATTAGACTCAAAATGATGTTTCGGAGTGTTGCATTTCGCTAACCTTCGGCATATAAATAACTTGTGTTTCGGGCCTGGATGCACTGTTACGGGGTACCGAAGTTGCAAAAATGGTTTTGCAACAAAAGCATATGTTCTACTCCATTAGGCTCAAAATGATGTTTCGGAGTGTTGCATTTCGCTAACCTTCGTCATATAAATAACTTGTGTTTCGGGCCTGGATGCACTGTTACGGGGTACCGAAGTTGCAAAAATGGTTTTGCAACAAAAGCATCCGTTCTACTCTATTTGACTCAAAATGATGTTTGGCAGTGTTTTGGAGCATTTCGCAAACGTTCGGCATGTAAATAACTTGTGTTTCGGGCCTGAATGCACTGTTACGGGGTACCGAAGTTGTTAAAATGCTTTTGCAACAAAAGCAACCGTTCTACTCCATTTGACTCAAAATGATGTTTGGGAGTGTTTTGGAGCATTTCGCAAACCTTCGGCATGTAAATAACTTGTGTTTCAGGGCTGAATGCACAGTTACAGGGTACCGAAGTTGCAAAAATGGTTTTGCAACAAAAGCATCCGTTCTACTCCATTAGACTCAAAATGATGCTTCGTAATGTTGCATTTCGCTAACCTTCTGCATATAAAAAACTTGTATTTCGGGCCTGGAAGCACAGTTACGGGGTATCGAAGTTGCAAAAATGGTTTTGCAACAAAAGCATCCGTTCTACTCAATTAGACTCAAAATGATGTTTGGGAGTGTTTTGGAGCATTTCGCTCACCTTCGGCATGTAAATAACTTGTGTTCCGGGCCTGAATGCACTGTTACGGGGTACCGAAGTTGCAAAAATGGTTTTGCAACAAAAGCATCCGTTCTACTCCATTAGACTCAAAATGATGTTTCCGAGTGTTGCATTTCGCTAACCTTCAGCATATAAATAACTTGTGTTTCGGGCCTGGATGCACAGTTACGGGGTGCCGAAGTTACAAAAATGGTTTTGCAACAAAAGCATTCGTTCTACTACATTAGACTCAAAATGATGTTTGGGAGTGTTTTGGAGTATTTCGCTAACCTTCGGCATGTAAATAACTTGTGTTCCGGGCCAGAATGCACTGTTACGGGGTACCGAAGTTGCAAAAATGGTTTTGCAACAAAAGCATCTGTTCTACTCCATTAGACTCAAAATGATGTTTCGGAGTGTTGCATTTCGCTAACCTTCGGCATATAAATAACTTGTGTTTCGGGCCTGGATGCACTGTTACGGGGTACCGAAGTTGCAAAAATGGTTTTGCAACAAAAGCATATGTTCTACTCCATTAGGCTCAAAATGATGTTTCGGAGTGTTGCATTTCGCTAACCTTCGTCATATAAATAACTTGTGTTTCGGGCCTGGATGCACTGTTACGGGGTACCGAAGTTGCAAAAATGGTTTTGCAACAAAAGCATATGTTCTACTCCATTAGACTCAAAATGATGTTTCGGAGTGTTGCATTTCGCTAACCTTCGGCATATAAATAACTTGTGTTTCGGGCCTGGATGCACTGTTACGGGGTACCGAAGTTGCAAAAATGGTTTTGCAACAAAAGCATCTATTCTACTCAATTAGACTCAAAATGATGTTTGGGAGTGTTTTGGAGCATTTCGCTAACCTTCGGCATGTAAATAACTTGTGCTCCGTGCCTGAATGCACTGTTACGGGGTACCGAAGTTGCAAAAATGGTTTTGCAACAAAAGCATCCGTTCTACTCCATTAGACTGAAAATGATGTTTCGGAGTGTTGCATTTCGCTAACCTTCGTCATATAAATGACTTGCGTTTCGTGCCTGGATGCACAGTTACGGGGTACCGAAGTTGCAAAAATGGTTTTGCAACAAAAGCATCTGTTCTACTCCAGTAGACTCAAAATGATGTTTGGGAGTGTTTTGGAGCATTTCGCTACCTTCGGCAAGTAAATAACTTGTGTTTCAGGGCTAAATGCACAATTATGGGGTACCAAAGTTGCAAAAATGGTTTCGCAACAAAAGCATCTGTTCTACTCCATTAGACCCAAAATGATGTTTGACAGTGTTTTGGAGCATTTCGCTAAGCTTCGGCACAAAAATAACTTGTGTTTCGTGCCTGAATGCACTGTTACGGGGTACCGATGTTGCAAAAATGGTTTTGCAACAAAAGCATATGTTCTACTCCATTATACTCAAAATGATGTTTCGGAGTGTTGCATTTCGCTAACCTTCGGAATATAAATAACTTGTGTTTCGGGCCTGGATGCACAGTTACGGGGTACCGAAGTTGCAAAAATGGTTTTGCAACAAAAGCTTCCGTTCTACTCAATTAGACTGAAAATGATGTTTGGGAGTGTTTTGGAGCATTTCGCTAACCTTCGGCATGTAAATAACTTGTGTTCCGGGCCTGAATGCAGTGTTACGGGGTACCGAAGTTGCAAAAATGGTTTTGCAACAAAAGCATCCGTTCTACTCCATTAGACTCAAAATGATGTTTCGGAGTGTTAATAACTTGTGTTTCGTGCCTGGATGCACAGTTACGGGGTACCGAAGTTGCAAAAATGGTTTTGCAACAATAGCATCCGTTCTACTCAATTAGACTCAAAATGATGTTTGGGAGTGTTTTGGAGCTTTTCGCTAACCTTCGGCATGTAAATAACTTGTGTTCCGGGCCTGAATGCACTGTTACGGGGTACCGAAGTTGCAAAAATGGTTTTGCAACAAAAGCATCCCTTCTACTCCATTTGACTCAAAATGATGTTTGGGAGTGTTTGGAGCATTTCGCAAACCTTCGTCATGTAAATAACTTGTGTTCCAGGGCTGAATGCACTGTTACGGGGTACCGAAGTTGCAAAAATGGTTTTGCAACAAAAGCATCTGTTCTACTCCATTTGACTCAAAATGATGTTTGAGAGTGTTTTGGAGCATTTCGCAAACCTTCGTCATGTAAATAACTTGTGTTTCAGGGCTGAATGCACTGTTACGGGGTACCGAAGTTGCAAAAATGGTTTTGCAACAAAAGCATCTGTTCTACTCCATTAGACTCAAAATGATGTTTCGGAGTGTTAATAACTTGTGTTTCGTGCCTGAATGCACTGTTACGGGGTACCGAAGTTGCAAAAATGGTTTTGCAACAAAAGCATCCGTTCTACTCCATATGACTGAAAATGATGTTTGGGAGTGTTTTGGAGCATTTCGCAAACCTTCGTCATGTAAATAACTTGTGTTTCAGGGCTGAATGCACTGTTACGGGGTACCGAAGTTGCAAAAAAGGTTTTGCAACAAAAGCATCCGTTCTACTCCATTAGACTCAAAATGATGTTTCGGAGTGTTAATAACTTGTGTTTCGTGGCTGAATGCACTGTTACGGGGTACCGAAGTTGCAAAAATGGTTTTGCAACAAAAGCATATGTTCTACTCCATTATACTCAAAATGATGTTTCGGAGTGTTGCATTTCGCTAACCTTCGGAATATAAATAACTTGTGTTTCGGGCCTGGATGCACAGTTACGGGGTACCGAAGTTGCAAAAATGGTTTTGCAACAAAAGCATATGTTCTACTCCATTAGACTCAAAATGATAATTCAGAGTGTTTCATTTCGCTAACCTTCAGCATATAAATAACTTGTGTTTCGGGCCTGGATGCACAGTTACGGGGTGCCGAAGTTACAAAAATGGTTTTGCAACAAAAGCATCCGTTCTACTCCATTAGACTCAAAATGATGTTTGGGAGTGTTTTGGAGTATTTCGCTAACCTTCGGCATGTAAATAACTTGTGTTCCGGGCCAGAATGCACTGTTACGGGGTACCGAAGTTGCAAAAATGGTTTTGCAACAAAAGCATTTGTTCTACTCCATTAGACTCAAAATGATGTTTCGGAGTGTTGCATTTCGCTAACCTTCGGCATATAAATAACTTGTGTTTCGGGCCTGGATGCACTGTTACGGGGTACCGAAGTTGCAAAAATGGTTTTGCAACAAAAGCATATGTTCTACTCCATTAGGCTCAAAATGATGTTTCGGAGTGTTGCATTTCGCTAACCTTCGTCATATAAATAACTTGTGTTTCGGGCCTGGATGCACTGTTACGGGGTACCGAAGTTGCAAAAATGGTTTTGCAACAAAAGCATCCGTTCTACTCTATTTGACTCAAAATGATGTTTGGCAGTGTTTTGGAGCATTTCGCAAACGTTCGGCATGTAAATAACTTGTGTTTCGGGCCTGAATGCACTGTTACGGGGTACCGAAGTTGTTAAAATGCTTTTGCAACAAAAGCAACCGTTCTACTCCATTTGACTCAAAATGATGTTTGGGAGTGTTTTGGAGCATTTCGCAAACCTTCGGCATGTAAATAACTTGTGTTTCAGGGCTGAATGCACAGTTACAGGGTACCGAAGTTGCAAAAATGGTTTTGCAACAAAAGCATCCGTTCTACTCCATTAGACTCAAAATGATGCTTCGTAATGTTGCATTTCGCTAACCTTCTGCATATAAAAAACTTGTATTTCGGGCCTGGAAGCACAGTTACGGGGTATCGAAGTTGCAAAAATGGTTTTGCAACAAAAGCATCCGTTCTACTCAATTAGACTCAAAATGATGTTTGGGAGTGTTTTGGAGCATTTCGCTCACCTTCGGCATGTAAATAACTTGTGTTCCGGGCCTGAATGCACTGTTACGGGGTACCGAAGTTGCAAAAATGGTTTTGCAACAAAAGCATCCGTTCTACTCCATTAGACTCAAAATGATGTTTCAGAGTGTTGCATTTCGCTAACCTTCAGCATATAAATAACTTGTGTTTCGGGCCTGGATGCACAGTTACGGGGTGCCGAAGTTACAAAAATGGTTTTGCAACAAAAGCATCCGTTCTACTCCATTAGACTCAAAATGATGTTTGGGAGTGTTTTGGAGTATTTCGCTAACCTTCGGCATGTAAATAACTTGTGTTCCGGGCCAGAATGCACTGTTACGGGGTACCGAAGTTGCAAAAATGGTTTTGCAACAAAAGCATTTGTTCTACTCCATTAGACTCAAAATGATGTTTCGGAGTGTTGCATTTCGCTAACCTTCGGCATATAAATAACTTGTGTTTCGGGCCTGGATGCACTGTTACGGGGTACCGAAGTTGCAAAAATGGTTTTGCAACAAAAGCATATGTTCTACTCCATTAGGCTCAAAATGATGTTTCGGAGTGTTGCATTTCGCTAACCTTCGTCACATAAATAACTTGTGTTTCGGGCCTGGATGCACTGTTACGGGGTACCGAAGTTGCAAAAATGGTTTTGCAACAAAAGCATCCGTTCTACTCTATTTGACTCAAAATGATGTTTGGCAGTGTTTTGGAGCATTTCGCAAACGTTCGGCATGTAAATAACTTGTGTTTCGGGCCTGAATGCACTGTTACGGGGTACCGAAGTTGCAAAAATGGTTTTGCAACAAAAGCATCTGCTCTACTCCATTTGACTCAAAATGATGTTTGGGAGTGTTTTGGAGCATTTCGCAAACCTTCGGCATGTAAATAACTTGTGTTCCGGGCCTGAATGCAGTGTTACGGGGTACCGAAGTTGCAAAAATGGTTTTGCAACAAAAGCATCCGTTCTACTCCATTAGACTCAAAATGATGTTTCGGAGTGTTAATAACTTGTGTTTCGTGCCTGGATGCACAGTTACGGGGTACCGAAGTTGCAAAAATGGTTTTGCAACAATAGCATCCGTTCTACTCAATTAGACTCAAAATGATGTTTGGGAGTGTTTTGGAGCTTTTCGCTAACCTTCGGCATGTAAATAACTTGTGTTCCGGGCCTGAATGCACTGTTACGGGGTACCGAAGTTGCAAAAATGGTTTTGCAACAAAAGCATCCCTTCTACTCCATTTGACACAAAATGATGTTTGGGAGTGTTTGGAGCATTTCGCAAACCTTCGTCATGTAAATAACTTGTGTTCCAGGGCTGAATGCACTGTTACGGGGTACCGAAGTTGCAAAAATGGTTTTGCAACAAAAGCATCTGTTCTACTCCATTTGACTCAAAATGATGTTTGAGAGTGTTTTGGAGCATTTCGCAAACCTTCGTCATGTAAATAACTTGTGTTTCAGGGCTGAATGCACTGTTACGGGGTACCGAAGTTGCAAAAATGGTTTTGCAACAAAAGCATCTGTTCTACTCCATTAGACTCAAAATGATGTTTCGGAGTGTTAATAACTTGTGTTTCGTGCCTGAATGCACTGTTACGGGGTACCGAAGTTGCAAAAATGGTTTTGCAACAAAAGCATCCGTTCTACTCCATATGACTGAAAATGATGTTTGGGAGTGTTTTGGAGCATTTCGCAAACCTTCGTCATGTAAATAACTTGTGTTTCAGGGCTGAATGCACTGTTACGGGGTACCGAAGTTGCAAAAAAGGTTTTGCAACAAAAGCATCCGTTCTACTCCATTAGACTCAAAATGATGTTTCGGAGTGTTAATAACTTGTGTTTCGTGGCTGAATGCACTGTTACGGGGTACCGAAGTTGCAAAAATGGTTTTGCAACAAAAGCATCCGTTCTACTCAATTAGACTCAAAATGATGTTTGGGAGTGTTTTGGAGCATTTCGCTAACCTTCGGCATGTAAATAACTTGTGATCCGGGCCTGAATGCACTGTTACGGGGTACCGAAGTTGCAAAAATGGTTTTGCAACAAAAGCATCCGTTCTACTCCATTAGACTCAAAATGATGTTTCGGAGTGTTGCATTTCGCTAACCTTCAGCATATAAATAACTTGTGTTTCGGGCCTGGATGCACAGTTACGGGGTACCGAAGTTGCAAAAATGGTTTTGCAACAAAAGCATCCGTTCTACTCCATTAGACTCAAAATGATGTTTGGGAGTGTTTTGGAGCATTTCGCTTGCCTTCGGCATGTAAATAACTTGTGTTCCGGGCCTGAATGCACTGTTACGGGGTACCGAAGTTGCAAAAATGGTTTTGCAACAAAAGCATCTGTTCTACTCCATTAGAATCAAAATGATGTTTCGGAGTGTTGCATTTTGCTAACCTTCGGCATATAAATAACTTGTGTTTCGGGCCTGGATGCACTGTTACGGGGTACCGAAGTTGCAAAAATGGTTTTGCAACAAAAGCTTCCGTTCTACTCAATTAGACTGAAAATGATGTTTGGGAGTGTTTTGGAGCATTTCGCTAACCTTCGGCATGTAAATAACTTGTGTTCCGGGCCTGAATGCAGTGTTACGGGGTACCGAAGTTGCAAAAATGGTTTTGCAACAAAAGCATCCGTTCTACTCCATTAGACTCAAAATGATGTTTCGGAGTGTTAATAACTTGTGTTTCGTGCCTGGATGCACAGTTACGGGGTACCGAAGTTGCAAAAATGGTTTTGCAACAATAGCATCCGTTCTACTCAATTAGACTCAAAATGATGTTTTGGAGTGTTTTGGAGCATTTCGCTAACCTTCGGCATGTAAATAACTTGTGTTCCGGGCCTGAATGCACTGTTACGGGGTACCGAAGTTGCAAAAATGGTTTTGCAACAAAAGCATCCCTTCTACTCCATTTGACTCAAAATGATGTTTGGGAGTGTTTGGAGCATTTCGCAAACCTTCGTCATGTAAATAACTTGTGTTCCAGGGCTGAATGCACTGTTATGGGGTACCGAAGTTGCAAAAATGGTTTTGCAACAAAAGCATCTGTTCTACTCCATTTGACTCAAAATGATGTTTGAGAGTGTTTTGGAGCATTTCGCAAACCTTCGTCATGTAAATAACTTGTGTTTCAGGGCTGAATGCACTGTTACGGGGTACCGAAGTTGCAAAAATGGTTTTGCAACAAAAGCATCTGTTCTACTCCATTAGACTCAAAATGATGTTTCGGAGTGTTAATAACTTGTGTTTCGTGCCTGAATGCACTGTTACGGGGTACCGAAGTTGCAAAAATGGTTTTGCAACAAAAGCATCCGTTCTACTCCATATGACTGAAAATGATGTTTGGGAGTGTTTTGGAGCATTTCGCAAACCTTCGTCATGTAAATAACTTGTGTGTCAGGGCTGAATGCACTGTTACGGGGTACCGAAGTTGCAAAAATGGTTTTGCAACAAAAGCATCCGTTCTACTCCATTAGACTCAAAATGATGTTTCGGAGTGTTAATAACTTGTGTTTCGTGGCTGAATGCACTGTTACGGGGTACCGAAGTTGCAAAAATGGTTTTGCAACAAAAGCATCCGTTCTACTCAATTAGACTCAAAATGATGTTTGGGAGTGTTTTGGAGCATTTCGCTAACCTTCGGCATGTAAATAACTTGTGATCCGGGCCTGAATGCACTGTTACGGGGTACCGAAGTTGCAAAAATGGTTTTGCAACAAAAGCATCCGTTCTACTCCATTAGACTCAAAATGATGTTTCGGAGTGTTGCATTTCGCTAACCTTCAGCATATAAATAACTTGTGTTTCGGGCCTGGATGCACAGTTACGGGGTACTGAAGTTGCAAAAATGGTTTTGCAACAAAAGCATCCGTTCTACTCCATTAGACTCAAAATGATGTTTGGGAGTGTTTTGGAGCATTTCGCTAGCCTTCGGCATGTAAATAACTTGTGTTCCGGGCCTGAATGCACTGTTACGGGGTACCGAAGTTGCAAAAATGGTTTTGCAACAAAAGCATCTGTTCTACTC